>PVKZ01001588.1:0-360028 GCA_004027375.1 Macroglossus sobrinus
TCTTTCTTTCTTTCTTTCTCTCTCTCTCTCTCTCTCTCTCTCTCTCTCTCTCTCTCTCTCTGTCTCTCTCTCTCTCTCTGTCTCTCTCTGTCTCTCTCTGTCTCTCTCTGTCTCTCTCTCTTTCTTTCTTTTCATGAGGGCAAAGTATCTGCTGTTTAGGTCTAAATCTATTTTGGGAGATAGGCCTAACTCCTCTAGTAGTGAGGATGCCAGTGATGGCTAAGGATGGCTTTAACTCCTCTGTAATTTCCATCAGTCTTGCAAAACCACCCCAGTTAAACATATAATCAAATATAAAGAATAAATTTGGTGCACCGTAAAGTTGTAAGACAAATTTCTTTCTCTTACTTGTAGCATATTATATCCTTAAGGCTTTCTAGGGAGAAAGTTGGGGGCTGCTATTAATCTGTGACTTAGGAATGTCCCTTTGGGCCCTTATGGAGGCTGAGACTTTCAAGTCTTTAGATCTAGGATGTGCAGCACACGTCCCAGAGACCAGGACTCACAGCACAAGAATTAATGAGGCCACTGGAAACATTTCACTGACTTCTGCATTTCCTATGGCAAATGTTCCTAAACTTTCTTGATGAAAAACATAATCTGGGTGCTTACTAAAAACAAATAAACAAGTTTGATATCTCTCCTATATTTCAGGTTTAGTAAACCTGGGGACAAGGCTCAGAAATCTTGCTTTTAATAAAGTATTCTAAGTGAAACTTTGAGAATATCCTATAGCATTTTGAATAATATCTGGTAAAACAACTGTACTCAAAAAATATTTGCTGAGTGGAATTTAATTAGCCTATTTCCATTATGTTACTGTGACTTGTGCTTCTTTATAGTCAGTAAACTTTATTTGTCTGTTTTAATGGATTATACTATTATGACTTTTTAAAAGCATGCTAGCTCTGCAAATTGTATCAACTTGAACATCGAATATTGGAATTCAATACTCATTTTTATGGTAGAATTCACCTCTATGTTTTTGTGTTGGCTACACTCAGAGTCTTTGCCATCATCTTAACCTTGCTTGGCAAACTTTGTTTCATTGATGTAAATAAAATACTTCATTATTTACTAATTATTAACTGTGTTTGCAATTTACCCTGGAAGCATATGCTTTATTAAAGTCATAATATTAGATTTAACTGCCTAAGTCATTTTATGAAGTTAATGTAACATTAATACCAAAAACCAACTAAATAATAAAAATGCAAACATCATCAGCTAATTTATTCTACAAACACAGATGCAGAATTCTTAAATAAATACTAGCAAATTAAATATAGCATTATATTAAAATAACAATTATAATTAACCAATAACTTTCAGAAATTCAGAGATAATGATATAAGAAAGTATATCAATGGAATTAATTATATTAATAGATAAAAAGAGAAAAATAATCAGATGTTGATAAGAATTTGATAAAAATCAAGATTTTAAAAAAAGGCTTATTAAACTTGGGATGGATAGCTACTTCCTTAGCAATATCACAGAATGCTTGCTTCAAACTAACAATTTATATAATATTGAAGGCTACTACCTGAGGCATCTTGGTCAAAGTCAGAATGAAGAAGGGGGATCCTTACTAGCATCTCTTCTATTTAACATTTTTCTGGAAGATTTAGCCAATGCCATAAGATTTGCAAAAGAAACAAGAAACATAGGTCAGATTATTCTTTGATGGTGATTTTATTACTGACCCTCAGGAATCAATCCCCAAAAAATATCTTTAAGAGAATCATAAAAAACCAGTAGTTCTTCTATAAGTTGATAATAACCAAATAGAAAATGTATTGTAATGGTTCCAATACAAAAATAAAACAAATGTAAAATACTTAGTTAAAAATGTAATAAAAATGTATAAAACTCATGGAAACTTTGTTAGAGGAAAATATTAAGTCGAAATATAAAAAAGTATATTGTGAATTTTGATCAAAAGATTCAATATTAGAATGTTGATTAGCCTGAAATTAATTTACAAATTTGATGTAATCCTTCTGAAATATCATTGGCAGCCTTGGGAGAGAGTAAGACTAATGAATGTATTCATTAAGAAGTTCTTATGGAAAAATAAGTGGACACAAGTATTCAAGAAAATTTTAAGAAAGAATGTGTGTGTGTGTGTGTGTGTTTATAGTTAAGTATAGTCATGAAAACATGTTTTAGAATTATAAAACAACAGGGTACTGGTGAAGCATAGATGAACAGATGACTAGAACAGAATGGGAATATTAGAAGAGACTCAAGTCAGGTAAATAATACAAGGTAATAGTGACATTTCAAATTGGCTGGGAAAAAAACAATTTGTAAGTGGTGCTCCGTGAGGTCTTACAGGCTGATGCAGAAAAGTCCTCTCCTCTATCTCCTACTTCCCACCTCTGGTTCAATTAACACAGCTTCACTTTTATTTGGAACACATACAATGGCTTCTCATGTAAATTTTTGTTTGGAGAAAGCTTTCCACTATTTCCAAGAGGATTTTGAACAACCACAGAAATAGAAATTATTTGATCAAGTGTTTAGTTATATGAAAAGAAATAAAGTTACAATTTTATACTACTAGCATAAGTTCCAGATGGAATTTATAAACTAAAAGTAAAAAACAAACTCATTAATGAACTTAAAGAAGAGAATGTAAATAAGTATTACATGATTGTAGAGGTGGGAAAAGACTTTCTAAGTAGACAAAGTAAAAGATTATCAAAGAAAATATTGAAATATTGATGCTAACTACCTAAAAATAGAAAAATCTGAAAAAAAGGAAAAATCTGTATGTAAAAAAGCACTAGAAAGATATTTACAATTCAAGTGGTAAACTTGTTAAAAACATCTGCAATGTATTATTTTATAAGGTTTAATAATATAGATAGGCTATTTTTATAAGGAAAATGAACAATCTCATAGGAGAATGAACAGGTAATAAAAAATAAGTGATTCACATGGTCAACAAGTATAAAATAATAGCATGACTAGTATTTGGAAAAAAATGAAAATACAAATGGATACCATTTTTTCCTTGTTAATTTGACAATAATTATAAATAATAAAGCTAGAGTGACCAGTGACACTAGGAAATAAACTCTCATTTATGGTAAAGTGGGGAGGTCAAATATACTACCATTGGGAAAGCAATGGTTATACCATTTGGTGCTACCATTTTGGAAAGCAATTTAGCAACAACTAGCAAAAGGTTTAAATTTATATATCCTTTAATATAGCAATGCTAGTTATAAGAATAACTAAGAAAAGAGTCATGATTTCATGTGAAGACATATGTAAAAGGAAATTATTAAAGTACTGTGGACAGTAAGAAAAAATTAAAAACAAACTATATATCTAACAAAAGGGGATTAGTAAAATAAATTATAGTATATTCTTATAATGAAATACTTTATAATCAAGAAAAATAATAGTATAAAAGAATGACATAAATAAATCTGTTTAAGGGAAAAACAAAAATATTAAGTATAGTATAATTTCACAATTTAAAAATTGCATATATCTATACCATGAAAAAAGACTGAAAAAACATTTACTTAGATATTTATTTTGTCTAGTTTTGAATGTTAGACTCCTGGATGTTTCTTTTTATTCTTTTTGGTATTTTTCTATGTTTTCCAAAATTTCTATTATAAACATTTGCTATAGTTTTAATCACAAAAAGCAAACAATTTTAGAAATTACTTAAATTTGCCAGTTTTTAGACTTTAATTAATTCCATGATGATTTTAGATTGGAATTGAGTCTCTAATCTTATTTCTTTACTTCACTATGCTCTATTTTTACTATCTACATTTTCTTCATAAAGGGTAGATGGCATTTTAAGTAGCTGAGGTAAATATGGAGCAAATTACTTATGTCTGTGTTTACAACTTAGCATTGTTGTATGCTTTTGGGAAAATAAAAAAAGATTTTCATTCTTTTTATTAGCTCCATAATTGCTTTCTGTAGTATTATGCCATGATAGCAGAAAACCTAATTTAAAAATTCTCAAGCACAAAAGAAATTTTCACTGGCAAAGAAAACTTTAAATATGAAACCCAATAATCAAGAGAAACTGGGGCTTGAAGGCTGTCTCTAAACCTTGACATTTGAGGGTAAGGTAATAAAACATCAAATCACTTCCAATCTATGGTGAATTTCATAAAAAAATGCTTGTCTTTTTATCATTAGGTTATTACTCGATGTGGTTATTGCACTGGTGATTTTCATATAATTTTTTCCTAGGATAGTTAAATATTTCTCATTTTATTTTGCAAAGTCTACCTGTTTTACCATCTCAAGGAATCCAAGAGGCATAATTGGATAATTCAGTACAGTTTAGGAATTTAATTTTATCAAGGCAGAGACTAGAGTTTGGACCCTGACCCCACCAGTGGCTAAACACACCTGAGAAATTATATAACTTATGTATGCTCAAATCCCTGTGTTTCTGTTTCTCTACTTTTATCCCCTCTAGCCAATACGAATGTGCTTCTTCCTTGGTTCCTGGTAGAAACTTATTAGAATTTAATCTTGTCCTAAATCTCAGCCCTTGCAAATCTATTTTTGCTGAGATGTAAACCCTGTTCTCCATGATCCCTGCTAGTAACTGGTATCTTTTCCCAAACTAGATGGACCACATAGGTTCATGATATTATCACCCCTTGACTTCCAGAGGTTCTGATAAGTAAATGTGCTCCTGTAGGCTCCTTAGGTATCTATTTTGACCACATCATATTTACTCTCTTCTTATGAAATCTGTATGTGGACTGCTGACCATCAGCTCTAGTGCTCATCCCAGGCTGCCCCCATTCTGTCTGACGCAGGGAGCACCTTCTCCACCAGCCTATGTCTAGAGTTGATTCTGCCTGAATTATGACCTCATTTTTTTCAGGATATGGAAATGTGTTTTAAAAAGGAATAATTAGTAAAGTTTCAGAGAGAATTTTTTATTTTTTAAGATAAATTATGTAATATTTTATTATATTTTATTGTAATAAAGTTTAAATAAATTTGAGTAACCTTTACCTAATTTGGTAGTAGGGTTAGAGTGATCTCATAATCTCTGGCTTAAATTCAAATCTCATTATTTTAGCTCCTTTGCAGAGCATAGAGGAAAATAGATCTTTTATAGACAATTTTATTTCATAAAATAAAAAGTGTGATAGTTAAATAACTGTTTTAGATAAAGTCTGCACATTTCCATAGACAAATAAATAATGTCAGAGACATATTTATTACAGAAATCTATCCTCATATTTTATTTAGTTAGAGACATTTATAACCCTAAGAAAAAAATTGCTAGCTTGAAACATTCATAAAATAGCAAACAAATACCCTTGGGCAAAGAGTCTACCCACATAAATTGATTTCTAAATAAAGATTCAATTTAGATTTAAAAGTCTTGTATGCACCCAGAGGTATCTATTACATCTGTAATTTCCTTGTGGGGTTCTGGTGCACGATTCTGCTATCATCAATTTCTTATTAGTTACTTTCACATAGAAGAAGCAAAGCTTCCAATTAGCACAATTTTTTAACGAACATGTGTTGGAAATCATTGCCACCATATATCACCTTTGTTATATTGATCTAGTCTTCTCTTGATCAATCTTTCTACTTTTACTGTTTGGTATTACCTAGTTTGCTTTGGGTTATGATACTCCTGAAATAAAATTTAAAAATTGGAAAATCTTCTCTTTTTCATATTTATTGGGAAATAGCATAATAAACTCAGATATTGGTTATGTTAAAATTTAAAGAGTACACAGGTATTATCAAATATTGTTTTTAGTTTTGTAGTTAACCCTTCATACTGCCAAGTGTGCAAGTGAGGCGAGGAGCATGCCAAAAATGAGGTCTTTAACTTTTATCCTCTCTTCTCTTGCTGTGTCTTCTTGTGGAGAGCCACTGAGATTGCCATGCACGTATCAGCCTTTTTGTAGCCGTAATGCATTTGTATCGGGCACATTTGCTTCTTCAACCTTCTGAATTCATCAGGAATAACAATGATATCTTCAAGGGCATCTATGCAATTTAGTTTCCTTTGACAACAGCCCTGAAATAGTTGAACTAAATGTTTTTCTCACTGAGTAACATGCATTTCCAGTTTATTAACATAACCCAGAAGTGCAGCTGCTTTCCTTTGTTTGCAGGCACATCTCAAGCCCTGCACAAACCTGTGACTTAACCTGGACTATTTGCTGACTTCTACAAATCACACCAAGCATACCCTGGGTTTTGTAATTTCGTGATAAGAGTTTTTGGCAGAAGTCATATTATAGGGCGTTTTATTTGAGAAATTCTCATCATACTTTCTCCTCCTGAGTGTTTCTTTTGCCTGCCTCCTTGTTAACCAAGGGTCCCTTTCTGCTCTTTACTCATCTCGGCTACTCCTTTTTCCATATCTCATTCCATTCATGTATTTATCACTCAGTTGACAGTGACAATGAACTTGAAGACAGGAATGTTTCCTTTGGATGTTGTCCATACCTGGAAGAGTAATCAGTACACTGTAGTGAGCTCTCAATAAATATTTGAGGAATAAATAAATGAACAAGCAGTACCATTAATTATGAACATTTACTTAACTCTTTACTTTGCAAGGAAGTAAGGAGTTTATTCTTTAGCTTTCTTTTCTTATTTATCCCTTATTATTACCAGTGTTTATGTGGTAATAAATTTTAAACAGTGGTAGTAAAATGAAGTGGAAAAGTAAGCAATTATAAAATTTAAATAGCAAATCTGTTATTTTAACTTTGAGGGAGAGAATGCATTTATTCACTCATTCCTTCAGTCAGTCAGTGAATAATTTTCGAGAGCCTGCTATGTACTGACAAACTCTGCTTGATCAAACTTCAGTTAGGCTCCTCTAAGCCCTCTTCTTGAGTAGGCCTCAACCTTGATCCTCATTCTCTGTTTGGTCTGCCAAGCTCAGTCCTAGAAAAGAACACTGCTAAATCATCCCCTATACCCTTGATATCTGATCACCCTGACCTGCCTTCAGTAATAATCCTGTTAGGTCAGTTGAGCAAGAACCTCTTTACCCTTGATATCTTCTCTTAGTAATATTTCATTTACTGTCCCCTACTTCCAATATGCATATTGGCTATAAATTCCTAGCTGTCTTTGCTAGAGTTAATCTTCACCTCTCATTCCTATTGTAATACCCCTATTTTTGAGTACAAAGTCTTCCTTACTGTTTTAACAAATGTCAGATTAATTTTTTCTATAAGTTTCAGGTATGGAGCTCAAACTCTGGCTGGTGTAGAGAAAAAAATAAGCAAAAACAAAATAAAAACCAACACCCCACAAAAACTGAAAAACAAACTCCCCCAGTACCCACCCAGTACCCCCACTACCCATATAACACAAACAAACAAACAAACATGAAAGACATGACAAATATGTTAAGGCTTCCCCTTATGTAGAAAGAAGGCTTCTTAAGATTGAGTGATCAGAGAGGACTACTCCAGGGAGAAGGTCTTTCAGCTGAGAGCTGAAAGAGGAAGACATCATGCTGAGATGAGCAAAAGGGTATTACAGGTAGAGGGCAAAACTGTTGCAACAACCTGGAAGCTGAACCAAGGGGAGGGAGTCCTAGGAACACTGGAACGTAGTGGATGAGGAGGAGTACAGTGACACAAAGGTGAGGCCAAGACGTGAAATAAAGCTAGGTCACGATGGTTTTTCAAAACTGGGTGAAGAGTTTGGAGTTCATTTCATGTAAAATTGGAATCTTGCACTTAAAATAATTGGCTATTGTCTTGAGTTTTTCAGATTTGCATTGCTGTTGACAGAGCACAGAAATTGTCAACTTTCTTTCCTTACTCTTATGGAAGCTTCCCTCTCTTTGAATTTATTATTTTGCATGTGATGACTGAAAAGTAGGAAATCATTGTTGCCTCAGGTTATTACAGTTTTCTCTGTTTCCTTTAATGCTCTGAAGTAAAGTAAAAAAAAAAAAATCTTAGAAAATAGCCATTATGCACTTTGTGCTTGGTTGCTTTCAATTATTTCTTATACCATTGGCTCCTCTCTGGGACTCCTTACCTCCTGGAAGGCCTTTTATCATATATAAAAAAAGATAGGTCTGCTTAATTGTTTTCTTTTTGATTACTGATATGAGAAATCATTACTGATATGAGAAAATGTTGACTGTTTTAAGTCATCCTTGCCGTGTTTCCCAACTTGGTCATTTAAAAAATTTAGTTTATAAGTCCACTTTCTCACATTCTTCCTAATTACTGTACTAAAAGATTGTCTGCTTGCTGTATTGTTTTTCACAGAATCTACATATTTAGGTTTGTGACATTATATCATTTGGTACTTAATATTACTTTCAAAAAATTTCCAGGATCCTTGTGATAGGCATTTTATTTGAAGAACTGTATTGTAATATTTACTATTATATTATATTTTTGTGAAACATTGTGATTCTAATAGCCATATTCTGTCCGAATCTTAGGATGTGTGTGTGTGTGTGTGTTTAACTTTATAAGAAGCTGCCAAACAGCTTTTTAAAATAGGACCATATTTTCTTTCCATCAGCAATATCTGAAAGTTCCAGGAATGCCACATCCTTTTCAAGGACAGGTTACAGAGCTGCCAGGACATCATGCTTTAGGCAAAGTTATTTCTATAATGTGCCAATGTGTTGATCCATAAGACTAAATGCTCCTAAATTAAACAAAAAATCATTGCTTGCATCTACTCTTTTAAATTATACAGCCAGAGAAACTAACTATATAAAGGAACTTAGGTCTATTTTTGCATGAAGTGCTGAACGAGGAACAAAGAAAATGTAATTCTTTGTGGTTCAGGAATATCTTGATGACTCCTTCCAGATGAGAAGGGGAGAATCAAATTCATGTTTGGTTTATTGTGACTTTTCCCCTTTGGCAATCTGTCATGCGCAGGGATAAGGTTGGAAAGGGTTGGAAGTAATTATATCGAGAACTACAGTAGATGCCAAGCTTTAGTCATGATTGTATTTAGGGCTGGAAGTACTCTGGAAAGTTGATTTCAGTCACCTGCATTTACAGATGAGGAAAATAAAACCCAGAGAAGAAAGTAACTAGTCAAGGTCATTCATCTGGATAGCTACACCCAGTCAAGGCTAGAACTCAAAGCCCTGACCTGTCTGTGATTAGTGCTAGTTTTGATTTTGCTTAAGATAATATCCATTATCAGTTCTCTGAATAACCCTGGATATTTTCTAAATGTTTCTTTGTTAAAAACATGTTTTTGTTTACAGTTATAGGTGGTAAAATATATAAATTGTTCAAATAGATTCTTTAAAATTGTTGTAAAATAAAAAGACACTTTAAAATAGTTTTATGAAGTAATGGAGTTTGAAAGTTTTAAATTTTTTTCTCTTTTCAAACTATATGATGTTATTATATAGTTGCCATGGGAAAGCATATGTTAGCTGCCAAAAACCTAAATCAGATCTTGGATGTTAAGCAGGTAAGATTAAGTCACAGAGTTTAGTTATTGTAAAACAAAATATAGTACCCGTTTGAATCACCTCCTATATGCTGGAGAACTGCTACTTGTGTTCTTTCTGTGCACCTGGGAGATTTAAATATTTTTATTGGTCTATTCAGATGAAAGAATAGTTCTCCAATGTCCACATTTGTTGATGTCTTAAAAGTGGTTCTTAAGAAGACTTAAGAAGCGATTCTTCGAGCTTGAACTTTTCAAACACTGTTTACTTTCATACTAAGAAAGCCATTTGTGGTCTCTGAATAAACGAATGCTATTTGATTTTGTCACACTGTTGACTGTGTGGCTCAAATGTACAGTAGCCACAGAATCAGGAAGTGGATTGCAAGTGACTTTTTTCCAAGAGCTCATGGGCTTTGAAATAAAACCAATAAATACCTTAATACTCTAAATAGTTTTCAAATCTTATTCAGAACATTTCTAGAAATTAATGCATGAACCATTATCCTTTTATGGAATGAAGTCTTGTATAATCTTACTTATATTCAACTATCCATTCAATTTCAACTCTGTTTGACTATTTATCTGGATATTTGGCCTTTTGAAAACATTTAACAAAGGAAATTAGTTTTTCTCTGCAGGAATCTCCTATGGTTTCATCAGGACAGAGTACCTTTGCTCTAGAGGGGTGATGTATTGGCCCTCACTGTGATATATACATTCCTCTCCAATACAAAAAATAGACATTTTATACAGGTTTAATGAATAAATAAGTTAAATTAAATTTTATCTTGCATGAATACCTATATTAATAAATAAGTCTATTAAGCCTATCATACATCATGTTGTTTACAGGTCAGTCTAGATCAGGAGTCTGTAACCTTTTCAGTAAAGGCCAGAGAGTAAATATTTCTGGCTCTGCTGGCAGTATGGTCTTTGTGACACCAGTACTCCTGTCTGTTGTCATGTAAAAGCAACCAGAGACAATATGTAAATAAGTGGATGTGGCTGTGTTCCAATGAAGTTATATTTACAAAAATAGGCAGCACACTCTAAGTCATAGTTTGCTGACATGATCTAGCTACACGAGACTGCTTTATATGAAATCAGATTATAGATAAAGGACACACACATCAAAAGTCCTTTTGGCTTTTATTTTAGTATTTTTCTGCCTTTGTCCATGGAGTCAAGTTATGTTTACTTCAAATTTCTACACATGATGTTGCAAAAGTCTTTTCAGTTTTGTTAAGGAAAGCATGGAACTTTAGAGGTAGTCTACTTCTGTCTATGCTACATTCTTGAGAGTTTTTGCATACCACATAGGATTAATAAATGCTAAATAATAGTAATAATAATTTTTCATTTCATCACCATACCCTTTATGGTGTCTCCTTTGGCACCTACAGAAGTGTAAACCTGAAATTTTTACAATGTTCTATTACCCATTGTCAGCAGCACCTTGCTGATTAAATCACACTCGAGAGAGAGCAAGAGATAACTGCAAGCTGTAAGTATTCCTGACAGGTTGTTCTGGCACAAGTTTGGTTTCTCTTGTATAAAGATTAAAAATATTGTCACAGCCAATGAAAAATGAAGTACACATAAAACCACCAAGTACCCATATCTCACAAATGGCACTTCCCTGAAAGTCAGAATTCAGATGAGGGGGATAGATTATGTGAAGTAACATATGACTGTGAAGTGATGATCAGGTATTTCCTAGTAGTACTGGGTGGAGTAATGGAAAATTATTTTGTGGGTGTTTGTGCAGGGGAAGATCATCCAATATGTGTAACACTTTCTTTCATGATTAATTGAAGAACTTCATATTTATAACTTCACTTGGATAGAGTCAAACTAGTAGTCATACTTTTTGTATTTGCTTGGAAGATAAGCTTTTTTCACCTTGAGTTTATTTTTTCTTTCCACTGCCCTTAGTGCAATGGTTATACAATTGTCTTTTTGCTCTCCTTCCAGACTCTTTGCTTAAACTGGACTTGTGCCCAAAGCAGCGGGAGATGCTGTCCTATAAAGCCAGAACATTTTATAAGTACTGGCAAGGAAGGTTTATTACTTCATTCCCAAAAGAGCACAGAGAGCTGCCATGATGGTCTAGGGGAGGAGTGTCACCCAGACTGTACATCTGGGAGAAGTGCTAACTATCATGTTGCCTAGTCAGTCCCAGACTGTGTTGCCTTGTAGCTTTGTGCCTTCGTTGGTGATGAGCAGAATAGGCAGTAGGGATTTTGATGCTGCAAGTTACGATGAGGTAACTAGATAGGAGATACACCTAACAATCAGGCACACAGGGGCTAATCAGGAAGACTCTATGATTTGAATCTAGAGAGGTGATTTAAAACAATAATCAATGTGGTTGGTAAAGCCTTTTAATTTTAAGATATGAAAAGATATATAAATACCAGAAAAAAATATGTAGCTGTGTTTTTGCTACCCAGAATCAGTCATTATTGTTTGTTACATTTGCTTCAAGTTCTTTTATAAATGAAAGAGAAAACATCAAGTTAAAGTTTTCTATTTCCCATCCTTCATTTCTTTTTTCTTTCTCACCCCAAAGGTAACCATTATAATTTAATGGCTGTATCAGTTGGGATCCTGGTAGGAAACAGACATTGCACTCGAGATGGATAATTTGTGAAGTGTTTAGGAAGGAGATCGCACAGGTCGGAAGGTAGAGAAATCACAGTAAATATCAGGATGCTAACACCTCTTAGACTTGGATGGAAGAAGGGAGGGAGTAGTTACTAGATCGTGGAGGAGAGAATTGTGTAGATTAGAGGCCTTGATAGTAGCTGTGTCCTTTGGTTGAGGGGCAAAGCCTGCTTAAGGCAGCTCTGCAAAGACAAGTGGGCAAATAAACATCCCAGTTTCATTCTTCTCTTGCCCTCTGATCACTTGTCACTGCCCCTACTGGCCACACCCAACCAGGAGTGAGAGGTATCTTATGTGGTAAATCAGCTTACCAGGGCGAGAAGAGAGTTGGGAAATGAACCCGGGGTGGGCGCAGTGGGGGGGTGAGAATGAAAGACATCCAGCACAGTGTGTATTCTGAAACTATTATTTATACTTGTCCCTATACAAAAGGTATGATAAATAGTATGTAGTAGAAGTCAGCAAACTTTTCCTGTAAAAAGCCAAACAGTTAACATTTTAGGTTTTGTGGGCCACTTAAAGTCTCTGTCATATATTTTTTTAAAAAGAAATTACAAACTTTTAAAAAAGTTAAAACAAGTTTTAGCTTATAGGCTGTATAAAAATAGGTCATGGGCTTGAGTTAGCCTGTGGTCTACAATTTGCTGATCCCTACCATATTAGTTTTGCATGTTTAAAATTTTTTGCATGATTTAAATTATACTCTAGTTCTTTTCTAATTCTGTGTAACAAATTATCACAAACTTAAAGGCTTTCAAGATCTCCCACTTTTGATTATTTAGCTAGGAGCAATCAGTATCTTAATGTGTTACTCTGCCTTGGCTTTAATGGTGGAAATATAGTAGAGATATTTTTGTCCAGGGGACTTTCCAGTGGTCTTCAGATTATATCCAATATGCAAACACTTTACTGAGCCCAGCCACAGGCTGAATTTAGACATTGTCATGAATGAATGGATTACATTGATATGAGGAAGAATATCTCCTATTCAAATGAGTACCACTAACTGACTTGGAACAAATATAATATGATCCTTATCCTGGATGACTTATAGCCAGTGATAGAAAAGGCATTTTGTCATATTCTGAATATGACTAAAACAGATGACAATGGAGAAGCAGGAGTGGGGTGTCTTCTCTTTGGTTAGGACGGCTGGGCACGTAAAAGGCAGTGAGGCTATACTAACTGAAACGGGACTGAACAGAGAAGACATTTTTATCTTATATAGCAAGAAGTTCAGAGGTAGGTAGGCTTCTGGATAGGTTCATTTAATAGTTTGACTGTGTTATCAAGGGCCCAGGTGCTTTCTATCTCTCCTTTCTGCCATACTCAGTGTTGGTTTCTCCTCAGGTTTCAGCAAAAAGAATGGAATAGTTTCATGCATCATGTTCAGACAAAAACTTCAGACACAAGGATGGCCTCTCTTTTAGGAGAAAAGAAACTTTTTCCAGAACCCACCCCATTCCCCATTTCCCTGCCCAGTAGCATTCTTTTTATATTTTACTGGTCAGAATTAAGTTATATGCTGATTTCAGAACCAGCCACTGCCAAAGAGAGTGATATCACTATTAGACCAGTAAGCGTTATTTCTGGAACTGGGGTCAATTCCCCCCGAGGCACATGGCTGCTTGGGGGAGGGGTGGGTATCTGAGCAAAATCAGAGCCTTGTTAGGAAAAAACAGGGGTGGGGAGAAAGAAGGCTGGAGGCCAATAGCAATTTCTATTGCTTTCTGACAGCCCACACCATTTCAAATATATTAAAAAGTACCCATGGCCATATTAAATGTAGTTTCTCTACAACTATGTGAAAGTTGAGGTGCAGTCATATAGGTAATGTAACTTTATACTTTGAAAGCATTTAATTGACCAGTTTTTCACTTCAGTTTTGCAGGTTTCTTTTCATATTTTGGAATCAATAAATCTTTCATCACATCTCAAACATTTCAAAGGCCCTTGCAAAGCCAATAGACCCGGGGCACCAGGACTGTGGGGCTACTTTCTAACTGAAAGTAGAATAATGAAGCCAGGATTCTTGTTATTTGAAGGTGAAATATATGGTCATCTATCCATGGCATGATTTCAAGTACCTGGGGAAGGGCTGTTTTCTTTCCATGGGACCAAATTCGTTATTACATAATTCATGATAAAGCTCAAACTATAAAATTCTTGAGGTAACACTTCAAGTTTTACTGAAACTGTTTGGCAGCTTTTAGAAGTGGGAAAATGAGAGCAAGAGTAGTAGGTACCATAAAAGTAAGCAAGGGAAGCCTGGGACTCCAAACCCAAATTCTCTTAGGCAGCTATTCTGTAGTGTCAGGTCTTATGTTAAATATTCTATACTTGTTAATTCCATAAATATTCACTGAGCACTACTATGTAGCAACATACCTCAAAGGACATGGTGAGGGATTTGAAAACGTAATCAAAAGTTCTTTTAGCTAAGGAGGCTGCCATCTTAGAAAGGAAGAATGGAAGTTGCGGGGAGCGGTGACTGTATAGTCATAAATTTAGAATATCAAAGTATGATTTGGACTATTTAATATCCAAAATAAATTAAATTAAATCTTTCTGGTGTTGCCCTTGTTTATTAATAGTTCTTGTTTTCTGTACTGACAATCATCTACTTTGTACAATAGTTACTTTTAGATTCACCTATCTCTCCCTCACTAATCTGTAAACTCTTTGAGGGTAAGGCAAAGATTACACCTTTATATCTCTTATTTTTGTGGTGCCTCGACTAGGACCTTGAACAAGGATGTCATTAAGCCTATGTTACCTGTGTATAAACCGACCTGATACCTGGTTCCAAAAACAAACAAACAAACAAACAAACAAGCCCTAACAAAGAAACCAAAAAGAAACCAAATGCTTTTTACTGCTCCCTCTGTACAGATTTCTTTGGAAACTGAGCTGACATTAAAAGACACTTGGCTTTATTTTTAACTCTAGCTGTTAAAGTTTGAACATGTTGGTTTTTCTCTCGGGAGCAGAGCTTTTAAGATCCATAATGTGTTGAGTGTAAAGGACAACAACATGTCACAAAATGAGTTCAAGTGCAAGAGTGTCTCCTTGCCCCAAGCTGTGCATGCTCCAGGTGGTTCCCTATTCCTTTCTCTGGACTTTGTATGTAGAAATTGTTACAGCAGTTTGCTCCAGGCTGAGCTAGAATCAATTTAAAGCAGATTTTACATATTTATTTAAAAATGTCCTGTAATGTATTTTAGAGTTAGTATTGATTTCACTTGTCTTTGTGATTACATCTCTGACTGGTGTTTTTGTTATGTTGCAATTGCACAGTAAAGTAATAGGCTCTGAGATCCTATCAGTGCCTACTCTTTTTATGTCGCAATTGCTTGATAATAATTCGATTGTATCTCTGCCTGATGTTTTAATACTCCTGTCTTCCAGATTGCTCTTACTGGGGAGGTATTTACCCCAGTGGGTTGCTGCACCATAATAAAAATAAACAACACAGGAAAACATGTGGTTGGACACCCTTCTTTGTGTGACAGTTGTCTCCGCTGACACTGTGGCTCAGGCTGATTTTCACAGATCCCATATGTTCCTGTACCTATTGCTGCTCAATAAACCACCCCAAAATTTAATAGCACGAAAACAGCAGCCATTTTATTAAGCTCATGGATTTTATGAATAAGGGATTTACACAAGGCAGAGTGTTTACTCCATGAGGTCTAGGGCCTTTGCTAGGAAGACTCAGACAACTGGGGGTGCCAGAGTTATTTGGAAGCCTTCTTCAATCCCATGTCTGGCTCATGGGCTGTACTGACCTGAAAACTGGGCTTTGCTGGGTCTGTACTGGAGTGTCTGCCATGTAGCCTCTTCATGTGGCTTTGGCTTCCTCACAGCATGGTGGCCTTAGGGTAGTTGGCACTTCTTACATGCAGGACTTCATGAGTGAGTGTTTCAGGGAACAGATGGGAGCTGCATGACTTTTTCTGACTTCACCTCAGAAGTTACGCAGTGTTATTTCTGTTGCGATATCTTGGTTATGAGTAATCTACTAAGACTGGTCCAGATTCAAGAGGAGGGAAATTAGGCCCCACTTCTTGAGAAGAGTATCAAAGAACTTGTTGCCATCTTTAAAATGTTGTACCTTTTTGTCAAATCTGTTTTCCATCATTTTTGAATTAAAAGTAAAAGGATTCATTGTTTTAGGGGAATGTTTATTAATGACCTATTAAAACATGCTAAGGTATGATACGGAGTAAGGTAAAAAAAAGAAGAAAAATATTTCTTCTTACAAAGAAGCTTGTAATTTAATCAGAAAGGTTATATGCAAATATATAAAAACCTGAATAACATATTTACAAAGTAAAGTATCAAGGAGTGCAAATCAATATGCCCTAGAACTTTGCAGTTATAGTTGTAGAATTTTTATAATATGCTAATATTTTGGATCTCAGCCAACTGAATATATCTAATATAACTGTGCACAGTAGCAAATATCATCCCAGCAACCCTTACAAAGGTTAGAAGTCTATGAAAGGAGGAGTCAGATGAACACAGAATGTTAGAGTCGAAAAGGAATTTTAGAGATTATTTATTCCAACACTTTCCATATGTAGATGAGAACTGAAGTCCACAGATGTAGAATCAGTCCAGGAGGAGGGAAAGAATACTGGCATATTCAGCTGGGTTACCTTAAGTATGTGAAACATAACTTCTATGGGTTTTAGTTAAAGTTTCAATTATGGGAGTCTAATTGTATCAGTCAGCTTAGACTGTTATATATTAGTAACAAATTTCCCCCCAAATCTTAGTGATTTACAAGTAAGGTTTATTTACAGATCCATAGTGGGTCAGGTGTGGCTTTCCTTCATGACCTGGGACCAGGCTGACAGAGCAGCCATTATTTGGAACATTGCTGGTTGATGCAGGAGTAAAGAGATTATGGTGAAGCAAATAGTAGCTCTTAAAGATTCAGTTTGGAAGTCACAGGCTACATCTGACATCAAAGGAATGAAAAGTATGATCTTTGCAGGGGGGGGTGGGGTGGGAGTGGGGGAAGAGGGGCAGAGAAGGGCTTGCCTGCAGGGAGGGACAGCAACTATTTTGAATAAGAATACAGTTCATCACAGTGATGCAGGGAAAAGCCCTTAGTGTACAGAACTCTGATAAATGTCAGTTGCTCTCAGTTTGCCCAAGGTCTACTGGCTAATTAATGGTGGAACTGAGGCTACAATTCAGGTTGCTCAAAACCCAACTGTTCTTTTCTCTGGAATGATTCACTGACACCTTTGCATTTTACTACTCAACAAAACATTCATTTAAAAATTGTCAGTCAGCATAGTCCCCTTGCCAGATATAAGGACTATTTTCCTAAGGATAAACTTCCTTTTTTTTTTTTAGGTTTAGAGTTGTTCTAAACAGCTATTGCAGCTTTCAGTTTGATTGATAATTTTATATTACATGCTTAAAAGCTTTGTCACATGTGTCTTTACCATTTCAACTTTATGTGTTTTATTTGTGAAGAGGAGACTTTCAACACAAACATTTTCTTCTCTGACAGAATTTGTCCTTAAAAAATATGTAAATTCCATTACTAGCTATATAACTTTTCCATAATTTTCTTATTCATCTCTAAATTATGCTTAGAGAAGGCAAGATGGATGATGTATGCTTTTCAGTGTTTTATGAGTTAGATGCAGACATTTTATAAACCATTACTCTCAAGTTCTTCTTTTTCAAGCGATACAGTCATCAAAACTCAAGAAACCCACTTTCTGTAGAAGCTGATCTGCAGAATCAATCAGATTTTTTGCTAGACCAAAAGAGCTGGGATGTTTTGATCCCCAGAGCTTTTTTCTTTTGTACCCTTTCATGTACTGTCACCAGTTACTTCCAGATTTAATGTACTTTCACCAACAGGTGTTTGAAGCCAGCCTCCACTCTGCTCTCACTTTAGTTTATATAGAATTGCAGGGGTAGAATTGATATGCTCTTTCAGAGGAAAGGTAAATTGAACTCTTTCTGTCTTTTGGCTATGGATTGTTGAACAGGTTGCAATATAGTTGTTATGACACTAGCCTGGTGGTGACCTTCATGTAGAGATTTTTGTGTATTTTACAAAGCAAACATAAATCCAATGAGCCTTAGTCATGGCTGAAGGCCAAACTGAGAAAACCTTTGAAATTTAGATTAAAAACCATTGCAGCATTCATTTCATACAGGTCAATGAATTATAAAAGTGAGGGTATTAACTTCAAATAGCCTGACTCTCTCTCTACCCCTGACACACAGTAAAAGCAAGTTCTTGGTAAAATGCCATTATTATCTCAAGGTAAAAAGCAAGGGGTAAAGTAACAGAATATTTCCTGGTTAAAAAATAACAACAAGCTCCGTATTGACCCATTCCAACATTAGCTTCTACTTCAGTTCACACTTCAAAATGTTTTCTGAAATGGTTATGTATTTCACTTGTGAGAATAAAATTTGAAGTAATAGCTTAAGCTTTTAGAGTAAATAAAATCTTTTGCAGCAGCAAGTTAATATTCAGTAGCATTAATAAGAGATGGTAACTGGCTAATTAACAATACACTGTAGTAGCCTAGACCCAAGTTCTCACATACCAAGTGGAATAGTCTGTAGGACCACAGGAAACCATTGCTGTAATCATTTTTCTATATCCATGCAGAAGAAGGAAGACCAAAATGTGCCATAATTCTGTGATATGATCCAGAGTACTTATTTATTAAAAAATTTTAGGGGACAAATGTAAAGTGAATATATGACTATTACAGTATGCATTCATTGGATTGTGAATTAGTGGGCATTTTTACAATATCACTGGTGTGTATGAGAATGAATTTTAGATTTGCTCTAAGATTTTTAGGGTTATTTACCTTCTGTTTTATATTGTGTAGAAGGAAAGAAACCAAAATGGTAACATCAATATTTCCTTTTTTGCTTGTGAATGAGTGTTCTCCTGGCTTGGAGACCATTGCCCTTTTGTTTCTTATATTCTTCACTCATCTTATATATGTAAACCTGAGTTTATACACAGATGATGAGAAATTAGAAGATTACCTATAAACCCTGTGCTTCTGGATTTATTTTACATAGCACCCATCAAGAGAGTGCTTTACCTTTACCTGTATATGAAATTACACACATATAATATGTACATTTTTATATATAATTTCTAACAACTGGGCACTTAGAGTGCTCACAGCATGAACGTAAAGCCTCAGTAGCTTCCCCAAATTCTGAAACCATGGAATGAGCTAGGAGCCGTACATGTAGAGCTGTTTTCCTAACATGGTACTTCTCCAGAATGCACCATAGTATTTAGGAGCAGGATGTCCTGGCAGTGAAATGGAACAAAATTCTGAGAAGCAGAATTTAAAATAAAGAAAATAATAAAGAGTTGGGATAGTATGAGCAATTAGTTTTTGCTGTTTCACAAACACAAATTTCAGTGGCACGGTGTTTGGCCAGGGTTGAGCTCAGATGGGCTGACCTGGGCTTGGCCCCAGGCTGCAGGTATCATTTAGATCTGATCCATGTGTCACTCAATCTTTTGGTGCCAGTGGGATTCACAGGTCTTGTCTTTCTCATGGCGATGACAGAAGCTCAAGGACATAGCCCAACTGCACCAACACAACTCTGCTTATATCATGTTTGCTAACATTTCAGTTGGCTGAAGCAAGTCATATGACCAAGTGCAAAGTCAAGGGCATGGGTATTTAGTTCTCCCATAAGTGGAGAGAAGGGAGTAAATATTTGCTAAACGATGGTCTAATCTACCACAAAAGATCTACATAACATCTGTGTAGTTAGGAGATTGGCTCGACCCCCTTTACCCCGTCTACCTCTACCCTCCCCTGCCCACCATCTGGTAACCACTAGTCTATAGTCCATGTCCATGAGTCTCTGTTTGCCCTGTTCATTTGTTGCTTTTAGGTTTATATCTCACATATAAGTGATACCACATAATTTTCAGTTTTTTCTGTCTGGCTTATTTTGCTTAGCATGATTATCTCGGGGTCCATCCATGTTGTCGCAAAACATTCTCTCTTTTCACTTATTTTCTGGACTGAGGGCTAACACAATCTGATTCACATTTTGAGAGGTCATGCTAGATTTTTTTGGTGGAAAGAATGAAGGAAAGTGTGGAAATGATGACATTCTTCGGAACAGTGTTTCTAAAAGTATGATCCATAGACTGCTACTGTGACTATTTGTTACCAGTCCATGACAAAGTAAGGACAGGAAAAGAGAGGAAGAGTTTAGAAACTCTTATAGCAAATTTGTCATTGTTTCAAGACCAAAGTACATGATCATTTCCCTAGTAATTTGTTTTTACTGTATGTCACAAAAACATTGGTTCATAATGGATTGAAAAGTAGACACAAAACAAAAGAAAAGAACTATTCCTTTATAATGATTGCTTGAGAAACTCTGGGTAGGAGATTAGTGCAATAATCCAGGCTTGTGTTTATTGATAATGCCTTGAACTAGGGTGGTGCTTTTGTAGACAGAAAGAAGTAGATGGAGTTGGTAAAAATAATATAAGTGTTGGTCAGCCCTAAGTAGCAACATCTTACAAAAATTAAGAGTGAGGGGAAGATTACTACATAAGTTTAAAAGAAGTTTCAAAAACTCTCCTTTCCCCTCATTTAGTCAGAGCCTCTGTGCTGTTCGCAGTGGCAACTTTAAGAAAAAAATCACAAAGGAGTACAATTCTATTTAAAATCTAAGAAATGGGAACTTAGAGGAAACTTTGGTGATTTTCAGTGTAGGTGCAATGTTTGTTTGCTATTTTAGAGTGATTGACTCACCTTGGTTTTCCCAGTTTTATCAGTAGAAGAGCCACATCCTAAAAGTTCCTTCAAGTCCTAGGCAAAGAAGCGTAGTTGGTCACCTTCTATATAGTAAATATCGTAATAGTGGTATACATGTCTGTGCATACCTTTTTCCCCTTTGCTATCAGCCCATCTAATGAGGGTCTACATTCCTGGAATAATGGCTTGTGGGCATGTGATATAGATTCCTAGACAAAATGAAAGATATGAGTGAGATCTATTGGAAGAGATTTTAAAAAGTGATAAAGAAATAAAAAATAGGAATAAGATGAGTTGTTAATTATTCAGATAGTTCCTGGAATTTTTTCCTGCAATCTAAAATTTCTCACAAATTCTTTACTTTGCTGACTTTATTTTTCTATGAGATAAAGGAAGCAATAAAGGAAACTACTGTAGGTAAGAACTGGTTGGGAACATGGATGTTTCAAAAACTTAAGGAGGATGTGACTATTTCATCTTAGAGTGTGTGAAAACGAGGGCATAGAACATGAGGATAGGAACCCATGATCTCCGCTGCCACTAAGAACACAGAGGGTCATTTGTGGTTATTCTGCAACCAGAAGAGGTAAAAGAGAATCCATATCAAGGGAAGTAGTAGATTTTTCAAAAATGAAATTCATGCTTGGGGAAAGTACCTTTTGATGCAAATGTGAGTTTTTCACTCAGGAAGTTCATCCTTGAGTTTTTCCAACTTACAACAGGAAATGTATTTGGACTTTCCATCCCACCAGTGGGTGATGTCTAGTGTGGACTGTGCGGTGGTTGGCTAATTAGCTAATGTGCTTCCGTCTAGGATGCCATCTGAGTCATTAGTTCTGCCATGAATTTCCAGTCCTCATAAAAGGGCCACTGTCTTGGCTTTGTAATGTAACATTTCTACTTTCTCTTGGTCCATATCCTCATTCTTGCCTTATGGGATGGCATTCTCTTGGGGGACAGTTATGTCACTAAATCCCATACACATCCTGGGGACTGGGGGTCTACTGAAAGGGTCGTTCTAAGTTTTGATCTCATCAGTCTTTTCTCAAGGGCCAAGAGTGAATCTTTGTCCTGGGATTATGACTACATCTCTTCTTAGCCTTTTATCATCATTATCTGGGAGTTTCACTCCCTGAGACTAAGACCTTGCCTCCCCTTAGTCATCTACCACTATCATCAGGGGTCAAGAGGGAGCTCCATCTGAGGTTCAATATTCAGCTGCTAAACAAACCCCCCAGGCTTAGAAATTCTTGAATACTGACACCAGCTCCAGTTAAGCATGATTTTGATGTAACCGTTTGGGTATCAATATTGGGTTACTAGTTACTCTCATTCCCGGGCCAGCTCTACTACTGGGTCAGGTCTCCTGTCACCAGAACTAGTTTCCTCTTGATCCCACTGTGTCTGAGTTCACTGAACACTTCATGGCTGAACTCTCTTCAGTAATGACAGCTGGGCCTTACAAAATGCAAAGGACGATGATCAGCTATGTGGCTACCAAACAAAGGAGGAAGAGAACAGCTGCTGGGGCATATGGTTCAATATTAACAGACGACAGAGAGAAAGCAAGATTGCTCAATTCCATGTGTACTTCTGACTTCCCCATTAAGTAGAATAATTATCATATGTGGTTAAGAGAGAATTGATGTCTGGGATAGGTGACGAGTAATAAGAGGGCACCTAAGCATTTAAAAGAAAATTGTCCTAGGTTCAGGTAAATTACTTCAAGATACTGAGACTTCTCATACGGAATTATTTAATTTTGATGGATAATCTCTTAAGACTCTGAGAGACCGGAGATAAGTCAAACATACCTTTTTCAAAAGGGGAAAATACAAATTTCAAAAGTTAAAAACATGTAAACTTAAAGTCTTTCCACAAAAATATTTCAGAATATGTTTTTAATCAGATGGTTTTTAGTCCTTAGAAAGAAATGTGCTGATATAATCCAAGTAAATCATCTCTCTCTCTTTCTCTCCTCCTCTCCAATGAATAGCCACTGCTGGCCCCATTCTTTCTGCATGACACGTCATAGCTGTTATCAAATGGAGGTGTCCTCAGATTGAGTCCACATTCACTCACATATTGAGTACTTGCTCTATTACAAATTCTAGAAGCATAATTGTTATGGCCTATTGATGAAACACCCACTTTCGACCCACAAGAGGGGTCAAAATGGGGCACCCATGTTCTTATAGGTCTAGAATGAAACTATGAAGTGGGACTAAGACCACACCTCACCTAAAACTTCTCTTCTCGCCATTTGGAATCAAGAAGAGGCTCACTCACTGGAGCTAAGACCTTGCCTCCCTAAACCTTCTACTCTTCATCATAGGGATAAAAAAGAAGTTCCTGATTCTGAAATCCCTCCTCTTTCTACCACTGAACCCTCTCAGACTTTCACCAGTCCCTTGAATACATGAAGACCAACCTCATTGTGCCGTTATCTTTACTTATGCAAGTCACTTTAAGAACCTTTAGGCATACAGGCAATCCTCATCTTCCCCATTCTAATTCTCCAAAGACCCTGAACATCTCCTCATCTGCTCTCATCCCCCATGCTTTTTCATGTCTTGAAAGCCTTTATAATATCTTCTGGATTTCATGGTTCACCATCAGTAACATCTCTTTTATAGCTTTTACACCTTTATTCAATGTACTTTTCACAATTTTGTTTGAATGGAAACCTGGCTGTCTTCTGAGGATGCTATCTTACTATAGCCTTCTCCAGTAATGGTTGTTTTTCTCCCACTACCTGCTTACTTCTAGGTCCGAGGGATTGCATAGGTGTCTTTTTTATTCCTTATTGCTGTTTTAAGACCATTTCTCACTTTCCCCACTTTAATCTTTATTCATCAAACTATATCACCACTAACTCTCATCTACTGAGTTTAAATTACAGGGTAATTCCACAAATTTCTTTATGATTTTAGACTCTGATCCACTATCACCTTTTCTAATATGATTCTTGTCTTAGTGATTTAAATATATATATATATATATATATATATATATATATATATACATACATACATATATATGTATATATATATATATTTATATTTATATACTTCCTCTTTCAAATATCTTTTTCTACTCTTTCCTATTGTCATACTCTAAACTTTGTCTTTATTGATAATTAAATATTTTGTGCTCCCGATTTCATGCATTTTACTGTCTTACCACAGCCTCAAAAAATTTCTATTTCACTCCCTCCCATAGCCCAACTCCAAAAGGCTTTTAACCCCCACACTTTCAACACACCCTCCAATGTGTTGAGCATATTATTTTTATACTTTCCTTCAATCCCTTGATGTCTTCTCTCTCTCTCCTTATCAAGGTAAAATTGTACATTCAGCCATTATAACCATTTTCTTGCATACATCCTCATCTCCTTTGACTATATATCTTGCTTCCTTATACTCAATTGGTAAAAAACACAACACTGCTTAATTCTATCTTTTCAAATACTCCAAACATGTTTGTGCAGCTGAAGATGGCTAGAGAAAAATTCACAACCACATTGACTAGTCTCATCGTAAATTCATAATCAGGTATCTCAAGTAGGACTTTAATGCTATCAGGGAATCCTAAATTCCTTATTCATTGATTCTCCTACTCTCCAAGATGATTATTTTACCTTTCTTTCTTCTTAAAGCTTCAAAATCTCCTCTCTCACTTTTAGCCTTGCTTTCAGCTTTACTAACAACATGAAACAATCAGAAGAGAACTGCTGTAGACTCCACCACTACCTCTGCCTGCTTACCAACATCTGAACTCATTTACTCTACATTCTCTTTGCCTATTTAAAGCTCTTCTCTCCATCTTGGTACTAGACTACATACCTTCCTGCTCTAGCACCACTTTAACAATTCCAATATCTTTCCTTGCAAAATATCTCCTGATCATTCCCGTTTGTTATTCCTCAATTCTAAAAACCCTCTTTTTGATGACACATCCACCAATACTTTATGCTTCATTTCTTTGCTTCTTTTTGGAGCAAAGTTCCTCTAATATTATTTGAGTTTGTTGTCTCCAATTCTTCTTCTTACATGCCCTGAAGCCACTCTGGTCAGGTTTTCAGCCTTATAACATCATGGAACCACTCTTGTCCAGGTAAATATTACCTCCACATGGCTACATCTAATAGTCTATTCTCAGTCCTCATTTCGCTAAATCTAGTAGTCTCATTTGGCTTAGTCAAAAGCTTTCTCCTTTTGCTGGCACTTTGTGCATTTGGCTTTCCAGGCTTCTACGCTATTTCTCCCAAACTCGACTTGTATTTCCAAACTGTCCAAAACCAAACTTCTGATCTTCCTTCCTGTCCCAAACACCCTTAATTTCCTGGCTTTCTTATCACTATTAATGCAGCAACTCCAGATGCCCAGTGTCTTAGGCCAAAAACCTTAACATAACTCCTCTTTCTTTCTTTTTTAGTAACTACATGCAATTTGTCAGCGAATACTATTGACTTTATCTTCACAATAAAAGCAGCATCTGACAACTTCTCATCACTACCATTTTTCACTGCTAGTACCCTGGTCCAAGTCACCGTCTCTCATTTAGATTACCATGATAACATCCTAACAGTTTTAACTTTTCTATTTTATACACAGCAGCCAAAGTTATCCTCCTAAAATGAAAATCGGATTATACCATTCTTCTGTTCAAAACCATTGAATAAGCTTTTCTTTTCATTCAGTGTATGAATTAAAGTTCTTATGATGACCCACATGACATTTTTGATCTTATCTCCTAGTCATTGCCCCAAATCATTCACTTTGCTACAGCTACATTGATTTTCTTTTTTCTTAAACATTCCATTTGCCCTTTGCCTTAATGCTTTTCACTGGTTGTTTTCTCTGCACAAATGCCTCTTTCTTAGAAATTTGCATGGCTCATTTCCTTCACCTCCTCCAAGTCTCTGCTCAAATGTGACCTTCTCCACGAGGACCTAGTCAACCTATTTAATATTTCATTCCTCACTCCCAATGCTCTTTATTCCATTCTACTTTTCATTTTTTTTCATAAGATCAATCATATTTTATCATTATATATAACTCACTTAATGTATTTTATTTAAGATATAGTTTTCTCCCCCTGCTATAATGTAAGTTCTATAAGGATGAGAATCTTTGTCTTTTTTGATCATTGATATGTTGCAAGGGCCTAGAACACTTGTTTCTGGTGCTCAATAAGTATTTGTTACATAAGTAAATGAATCCTGGTTTCTAGATGTGTTCCAACTTTGTTAGGTGTCCTTCCTTATTCTAATTGCCAAGGTCAGGAGGATAAAGTCACATATAAATAAATTGTACTACTCCCTCCAGAAATGAAGTAGGGTAGGTTTTCTAAAAAACAATCTTTCTCTAAGAAAGTGGAGTAGGAATAAAAAGAAATAATGAGCATGTCCATAAAGGTAGGGTCTTAAAAGTATCGAATAACCAATAGACTGTGGGGTTTGGAGCAAATCTTAGAAGTTGGACTGGATGAAATTGATGATTCCTTTCAAATTTAACATTCTGAAATGCTTGCCCTAAGAGTGTGGATGTCTGGATAAGATTTCTACTGTTGTTCAGCAAAATTCTCCTCTTGCTGCATATCCATTTAATAATTTTATCCTTTCTGGAGACTTAGAAGTTAACAGATTTATCAGAAGACATGTGAAGAGATAGATAATATAAAAGATTGCAGAATCAGGGATTCAAAAACATCTCAGGGGGCTCCAATAATGGACCGAAACAAATAAGATAAAACTTAACAAGAATCAATTTAAAGTCAAGCTTTTAGGGGTAAGACAACAAAGCAATTGTCCAAGTGCAGAATGAGGGAAATCAGGCTTGACAGCAAATTATGTGGAAAAATACTTGAAAGTTTTAGCTGATTATAAGATCAATATGAGCCAACAGTGTGATATTTTTTTTCTACAAAGAAAACAAAAAAATCTCAAATGCAATCTTGGTTCATATATATAAAAATATAGTCCTAGACATATAATAAGGAATATAATAATTGTACACTACTTTGCACCATAAAGAGGATGAGTGAAGTCATTTTGTTTTTATCTCAAGTATTTTATTAGTTGAGATTGTCATATTTTAGGAGCATTGACAAATACGCAAAATCTTGAGGAAACCAGAAACTATTTGTTTTTTTTAAAAAATCACATTTATTAAATGCCGACAGTGTTTCTGGCCCTGCCTTGGGTGCTGGGGATATCCCAGTAAACAAGCAGACAAAAATTCATGCCATCTGGATTTATCAAAGGAAGTGGGGATAATTTACTTTTAAAAAGCTCATATATCTACGTATATATTTTTATAAATTTATATTTACTTCCTCCCTCCCTCCCTCCCTTCTCCCTCCCCATCTCTCTCTCTCTCTCTCTCTCTCTCTCTCTCTCTCTCTCTCTCTCTCTCTCTCTCTCCTATCATAAAACAGAATTATTTTATGATGTTTTGTTATTGTACAGATTTTGAGAATTAGAGAAATTGAGAAGAAGTGAAAAAATGTTTGCCCATAATTCCCCTATCTGTGGGTAACCATATTTTTTGCATACTGCTTTTACTCTATGCAGTTTTTCAGGAACCCAGAAAAAGTTTGGAGGTGTGCATGAGTGGTTTATGTGGGCCTCATCTGAAGTGAGTTTCATCATTTTCATCCACAGTTCACTGGTCAGAACTCAGTCACATGCCCACAATACTATAAAGATACTGGAAAATGTGGTCTAACTTTGTCTTATAAGAAAATCAGTACTATTTTCTACTATAATCATGACCATTTGTTGAGTCTGGGCACTATAGCTCATTTTGTTTTGGTCATGATTCAGTGCATTAGCTATTAGACATATCATTCTTTACTTGAGATTATTTTTGGATCAGAACTAGTTTAGTTTACATTTCTTGTTTATACTCGCCATTTTTTTCTTTATAGTTTTTGCACTGGATTTTGTTTGGGCTAATTTTTGACTCCTGGGTTAGCTATGATCCTGGTTTTAGATTTATTTATTTATTTTTTTACCTGTTTTTTCATTTGGTGCAGCCTAGTGGAATGTGGCACTACTGTCTTGGCATTTAAGATTACTGATAGTAGAGAAGGAAGGTAGAAATCTGCCCTTCTCTAGAAATAGCCCAAATGTCTTTCTTTTCATCCTCATTCATCATGTTTCTCAGCTTCTTAAATTGTGCTGTACTAATGTCTTCTTCTCTAGCACACATTTTCAACTCATCACTTTTGAAGAGCAACAACTTTATCCTCTTCTACACCTCTGTTTTCATCATGACATTTCCATGTTCTGATCTCTGATACTTTTTGGTCTCTGTGAGACAGGCTCGTTTGACTAGATCTCTTCATGCTTCAAAAAAGGGATGGCAAGATCTCCCTGGTGAATTTGTTCCTTTAAATCTTTTTGACACTTTGGGAATTTCCTAAAGCTTGCAAAATATTATTTAATGGAGGGTAACTAAAGTACCCTAACTCAAAGATAAAGTTTTAAAAGTTCCTCCCAAAGATAGATGAAAGAGACCTTTTTGGCTTCCAAAATAGTTTGGCAGGTTAATATCCTAATAGGTTGTTTTTACCAAAGTGGTAGTAATTGAGTGTTTGGCCAGTAATTCTTTAGAAAAAATTTCTGTATATCTGTTTGATATATATCTGCATTTGTATTCATTTTCATCCATATACCAGAGGTAGTTGCAAGATTACACCCTTCAGAATTGGTTAGCCAGCATTTTAATCAAGAGCCCACACTCCAGAGATGGCTACTTTGAGTGAGTATTTTATCTATGTTGATTTCTGATCAATACTACAGGTTTTGTTAATGAGCATATTATAGGTTACAAATTGACTTTCAATGGTGAGATTAGTAGCCAAAACATGGGGATTATCTAGAAGACATTTCCTACCCTTGCATGAACAGGGCAAGGCTGAAATTCAACTAGGACATAGTATTATGCCTATACTAATTGTTTACAGTCAACCACCATTCTCTTGGATAATATGTGCTATTTTTGATATTAAATATTTTGAGCATTGCCTCTTGGAACGAGATATAAAGATGAGAGAGCCCCTCATTCTGTACTCTCAGGAAAAGCAACAGGTTTGTCCATTTGATTATATGGTTATACAGTGTTCATCCAACAAAACTGGTTACAGCAGCCCTGAAAAGTGCCCTTCGTGTGATTCCTAGGCAGTCCTATGTTCAGTCACTAATTGGAAGGATTCTTGGTTGTCTGACATTACTTGAAGATCAATTGAGTTCTGGTGTTGAAATTTTGGCACATTTGGCTTGGCTAAGCCTTTCTCGAAGGTGTTGTCAGACCTGAAAAAAAACAGAGCTGAGATTTCATCATTTAAAAAACAGGATATATGATTGTCTTGAGACTGCATATTAATTAAGTGGGAAGATTCTGTCAGACATTTCTCTTATTTTTTACCTTGTAGCAAGGTTGTAGAAAGGTCTAGAACGATCTCCTGCCTCTAATGAGGCTCTCTTAACCTGCAGTCTATGAACCCTTTTTATAGAGAGAATTTAAGGTCTTGGATAGAAAAATTAATTACAGATTTATCTTCATGAATTCTAACTGAATTATAGAATTTCCTTCAATTATGAATGTAGGCAACACACCTTACTAACTTTCCTTTGTTACTAATAGAAATCACATTTATTTTCATTACACATTACTGATGTTACAGAAATCTCAACGTATCATTTAATCTCATTCTCTGAATTTAGAGTAGTAGTAGACCTACTAATAAGTCTGTTTTTAATTTATTAATAGGGAATTCTATGTATTTTTAGATCACAAATATTTAAAAATATTTCAACATGTTTGCTTTCTTTTTAATCCCCCGTGCATTTTACTTCATGCATTTAAAATGTTATTCTGAGAAGACACAAAAATGATTAAGAACATCTGTTTTTTAGAGGCAATTGATATTTATTTAAAAAA
The DNA here is from genome assembly GCA_004027375.1 of Macroglossus sobrinus. Classification (NCBI taxonomy): domain Eukaryota; kingdom Metazoa; phylum Chordata; class Mammalia; order Chiroptera; family Pteropodidae; genus Macroglossus; species Macroglossus sobrinus. The sequence goes on from PVKZ01001588.1 coordinate 29,861, forward strand.
ACTTCCTAGTAGTTCATGACCAAATTGACTAAGGTTAGTTCCCAACAGTGGATGATCCACAAAGTGGACAGGTGGTATAGGAGTAAGACCAATAGAAAAAAAATGTGGTCATGAATTAGAGCCATTATTCTTTGCCTAGTTTGGGTGATTCTAAGCTGGCTTAGATACATAACCACGTTCTAAAATCAGAAGTAGTATCTCTGCAGGTAGAGCATAGCTGTGTGTCTGAGGGGTTGGGCATGACCTGTCTTGTTGGTTGAAAAGGAAGAAAGTGGCATTTGCCTAATTTATTTTCCTGCCATGCAATCTTATTTTCACGTCCCTTTGATTTTTTTTCATGATAGTTTTAAACACCAGTTTTAAACATCATATAAATGTATTAATTTAGAAATTATTGAGGAGGTGTAACTTTTGGAAAATGTGCTTAGAGGGAACAAGTACATCCCTTGTCAGTCCACCTTCTGTCTATTCCACTTCTGGGCTGGACACTCTGGGAAATAGAGTACATGCAACTACAGAAAATGACTTTCAAAATGTGTTCTATTTTAGAGAATGGTTTTTTATTTTCTTAAAAAACTAATTCATCTTAATAAACACTTTTGTAGTAGTCATCATTATAAACATTAGGTAAGAGGTTAGTTAGGTAATTGGGCATAATAACAAAGCTGAAAGAAATTTTCTTTTTTCTTTAATTTTAAAATTACATATAAACCAGTGGCTTTCAAAATTGTTTTGAGAAACTTTTGAACTACAGCCAGAAGTACATTTTACATTCTGACCTAGTATAGACACACACACACACATACTCAAAATTGAAACAAAAGCCTGAAGAATTAATACTTACTTGTACTGCATTTCTGTTCCATTTCATGTCCCATTCCATTCCATTCCATTATTATTACTTTTTAATTTAAGAAAGAATGGTGGCCTTAACCCACTAAATTAATGTTACAACTCACTAATATGTCAGAATCTGAAGTCTGAAAAAATATTGGCCTAGGTGAAGTAGGTGTTTTTAATTTCTAACACACTACATTTTGTGTTACCCTCTCTATAGCACTTATCATTGTGAAACAAAAATGAATGAGGAGGTTAGCTAAAGGATCTAACAATAAGCACTTACTATGTACTAATAACATGATGGTATACTTGTTTTGTTATCTCTTCTACCCTTTTGAACAATTTTGAGGGATAGAAAAATCTAAACTTCAAAGTGGCTAAAATTTTTATTACTTTTTTCCTTTTTCACTCATCCCTAGCACATAAAAAATAACTGCTGTATATTAGGGTCTCAATAACTACCTGTTAAATTAATCTTATCTCAATTTTATAGACAAAAGATCTGAAGCTCAGAGGAATTTTTGTCTTGCTCAATGTCTCAGGAGTTCTAGGAAGTGGATCTGGACTTAAAAGTACCTGTTCAATTCCTGTGTGTGAGAAGAGGTGACAGTCAGACAGCTGTTAATTTGACCTTATGTATATGGGATGGTATTGTGGGCTAGCAACTTTGCTGTGGTGGTTTAACACTGTGTTTGAAAATAAGACCTGATCCTGAAGAGTAGGGCTATGTTTTTATATTCTTGATTATTCATTCATGCTGAAGTAGTCTGGACCAAGTTCATATGAATACTTTGGTTACAAATCATACATTTTGACTAGACATTTTTTCTTATCATCACCCCAAACAAATAACAACTAACCACTCAGCAGACTGGGTTCTGTTGTCAACTGCTGACTAGCTGGAACTGTGGATGCCATTGGGTAAATACAATCTAAATCTAAATCATCCAAAAACTGATTTATCCACTTGAAGACTGAGCCTTTGTGTCTCTTCTGTATAAGTTCTAACTTTATGGCATAAAGCCCTGGAATAAGGTCAGTGTTAAATTTTCATGAAGGCAGAGACCTCTAAATCTAGATCAAAGCTTTTCAAATACAATCATGCTGGCCAAGAGAAACACTGAACCAAATGAACAGCATCTTCTTTCTCCCAACTCTCAGAAAACTTTGGCAACAGGCTTTCTCAAATACAGGTGGCACAGCTGTTGTCTGGGGTAGAGCTGTTGCCCCCACTGCCTAACAATGGGTGACTCAGCACCTGGCAACTAAGGAGCCAACAAGACCAAGACTTTTAACAACTAATCATGGATCTCCAGGAAGGAGACAAAGCTGCTTAGCAACTCCCCAAACAGAATTGCCTTTACCCATGCGAAAGGAATTTGATTAATGCATTCAGAGGGTTTGGTGGTAACCATTGACATCTGAACACAGAATACATTTGTAGGAATGCGAGGCTGGCAAGTTGTTTCAGGCTGAGCCTGAGGTTGAGCCACGGAGGAGGACACTCAAGGCATATCGACTGGTGTCTTATGCCTTTAAATGTAGATTTCCAGTGACTTTTAAGTCAGTTGTTATCAGACTCAATGAGTGGGCGGTAAACTGGAATGCAAGTTGTAATGCATAATTTAGATATCTAGGCTATTAAAACCAGAATGTTTATAATCACTGGTCAATGTATCTCATTCTTAGTGATGAGATCCTTGGGAAAAAATTAATAAAGTCTGATAAAAACAAAATTCATGTAAAAGGAATTGAGTCTTCCTAAAGACATATTTTCATTGTGTTGTGTAGGATTGCTGAGTCATTCTTTTCTGTTGCAGGGTTACACATGTGTTAGACATAAGAGGCTTCTGGTGGACTTTGTCCAGTCTTTTCTGACTACAGTAAGGATTCATCTTTGGTTTTGTGTCTGGTTTAGTAAAAAGAGTACATCAAAAGATACTCAGCATTCACACTGAGCTTCTGAGGCATTCCATTGTCTGCTTGTTACAAGCACTGCTTCTGGACTTCCTTATTATTTTTAGTGGTATAACTACACCAAATTGGCCACTGTCCAATTTGATGCATTGGTTGGCTCTCTCTTAGTGTTTAATATCTACCCCTCTCTCTTCTTTTTCACTTTCATAAACAATGCAACAGCAATACTCCTTTTGATTTCTCATAATTGGGCATTCACCAATAGGGCCTATTTTGGGATGGTTTACGCTTGAAAATGGATCTCAGAAATGTTAGCATTTTCTCCTTCTAATAATGCTGCAGGCATACTGATAAACAGAGGGAAACTAACATTTCTTAAACATTTATAATGTACCAGACTGTCCTGGAGACTCTAGGGCAATTGACTGAAACAACGAATTGATAAATAAAAAATTTTTCCAATCATAGAAGTCTATTACATATTGGTGATTTTGTTCATTATGGTGATAGTGTTGCCAACTTAAATATTTGTATCTATTCATCAGAGATTTTCAGGGGTTTTGAAAGTTTTTATGAGCCCTGGGATACTTACAAGAATGTACAGTGTTTCTGTTCATTTCTCACATATTTAGAATTAGCCAATTAAGCCTGCTTAGCTTGTTTGTCAGTCTTTCATGAATTCAAGTTTTGTCTCAAGCTCTGAGTTTTTCAGGAGCAAGTTCCCCCAAAATGGTTGCTTCCAACCACTAGTTCATATATTGATAAATTTTGTGTGTGCTAGTATAGTTTTACAATTTAAAATCACAGTTTTAGAGAGCTATTTCTCCATTTTCTCTATTATTTTGTCTTTTAAAATTGAAAGTTCATTTTTACCTATTGATGCCAGCTTACACAAATTTTCAACATTTTGATTCTTTATTTCTCTTATAATAGCTTTAATAAAGAAAGCTTTATAGAAAAAGAAGGTTTGAAGAAATGTCAGTGTTGGTTGGATATGCCTAAAAACATTAGGTTTTTAATGTTATTTTAACATTGGAATGTGAAAAAAAGTGGTAAGAAATATTTGTCTATATAATGTTTCATGGATTGTCTCATGGATTACGTATTTCAATAATAATATGTGATGTTGAGATTTTTATCGTAACTATACCATCTTAGTCCATTTGGGTTGCTATAAGAGAATGCCATTGAACAGGTGGCTTATAAACAACAGAAATTTATTTTTTACAGTTCTGGACACTAGAAAATTCAAGGTCAAGATGCTGGAAGATTTAGTTTCTGGTGAAGACCTCCTTCCTGGTTCATAAATAGCTGTCTTCTTTCTGTGTCCTCATATGTTGCGAGGGACAAGGGAACTCTCTGGGGTCTCTTATAAGGGCTTCACTCTCATGACCTAATCACTTATCAAAGTCCCCACATCCAAGTACTATCACATTGGGTGTTAGGATTTAACATATAAATTTTTGGGAGACACAAACTTTCACTCTGTAGACCGTCTCATCAAGGTGCTAGCAATTTTGGTTTCTAGTGAGAGCTCTCTTCTTGTCTTGTAGATAGCTACCTTCTCTTTGCCCTCATAGGAACTTTTCTCTGTGCATGTGTGGAAAGAGATATTTCTGGTGTTTCTTCCTCTTCTTGAAAGGACACCAGCCCTTATGTCCTCATTTGCTCTTAATATCTATTTAAAGGCCTTTTCTTCAAATGTCATAATATCAGGAATTAGGGCTTCAATATATGAATTTTGGGAGGGGCACGATTCAGTCCATAACATAGAGCCAGATCCAGGACAGAGCAAGTGAGCAAATGAGAAAGTGTCCATAGTGGAAGCCAAAACCCTTTTATAACCTCATCTTAGAAGTGCATGATGTTACTTCTGCCATATTCTGTTATAAGTTAGTCATTAATGTTTAGCACCCATTCAAATGGGGAAGATTAAACAAGGATGTGTATATTAGAAGTCAGAGATCATTGGGAATGTATAAGAAAAACTCTGTGTGTCTTTCTTTACTCACACACAGATACTTCTGACATCAGATATGTGGGTCTTTTCCCCTCTACATCAAGCAATTCTCTGTGACATCAGCTGGATGTACTACAATTTGATTAAATTCTGGCACTAACCATCTCACAAGACTGCCCCCAACTTCAAAAGCCTATAGCAAATAGTAGGTCCCGCGTTACCCACAACTTCTGTCCATTTTGGCTACAAATCAGAGGCTCCCAGGACCCTCTCCTTGGTTTTAATCATTAGTTAGAATAGCTCACAGAACTCAGGGAAACAGGTTGACCAGTTTATTATATAATAGGGAATAAAGAGATATATAGGGTGAGGCCAGATAAAGAGATATATAGGGTGAGGCTCAGAAGGGTCCTCATGAAATTAGAGTGTGCCACCCTCTTAGCAGGTAGATGTGGTCACCAGCCCAGAAGCTCTCTGAGCCCTGGGGATTTTAATGGAGGCTTCATCATGTAAGCATGGTTAATTATAAACTCAATTTCCAGGCCTCTCTCTTCTCTCTGGAGAATGAACAACATAGATCTAGTGGATTTGTGAGGTACCTACATAGTCTGTTACAAGTGCCCATTTCAATAGGTTGCCATGGAAATTAAATAAGGTAGCATCCTGAATTTTATAATTTCTAAGAGCTGGCGTTATTGGGGATTTTATTAGTTACTAACAGGTTTGATTCTTGAAGAGAGGCATTCATGGGACAATAAGTTAGGGAAGACCAGTGCCCTGAAGGGTTGATTTTAAAGACTGTATTAGAAGTTTAGCTATTATCTAAAATATGTGGCTTCCTTGACCCCATTTATATCAATTCTACTCTCCTAAACTTCAACAGACATATATCAATCCTGGTGTCAAATTCAAGAATAAAGTAAATAACAGCAAGTTTATTTAAAGGGGAGATTTAATCAGTTGTATTTATGTGCATTTGATGAAGAAAGCGAAGAGACTGCATTCTAACTGAAGGTTTTATAAATTGAGAACTTGGATGAGAAAGGTACACATAGATTAATTTATAGAATCCTGTTGGCAATGCTACTTTTAAAATAGCACTTATAAGTTCTCTGGTAAAACAAAAGTGAAACAACTGGAACTCCTCCAACCTTAGGCCTATAAAACCACCAGTAAGTGAATCCAATAAACAAATGAACATTCCTACCTTGAACCACACATCCTCCCCCACACTTTCCATGAATCCTATGCAACAGCACTTACAAAAATATTCATACTTGGTTTCAACCCACACTCACCAAAGCCACAACTCTTATCTTCTCTCCTTTGGCCATTTCCCAATATAACGACTCTCCTCCCCAGCATTGCATGTTTCACATATCAGAGCAGGATTTGTCTTCAGCAGAAACATCCATAAAGGATACTGAATAGGACAGAGATTTCTGTTGCAGCATTGGTGACCTTCATCTGTATCTGGATCCATTCATTAACTTTCTATAGAAATGTGGTTCAATCAGCTATAAATTGCTATAGTAGAGTCACTTGTTCATTCAGTAAATATTTTGAATTCTAATTTTTGCTAAGCAGTGTGCTGGGTACTGAAGTTACAGCAGGGCACAAGTCCCAGTCCTTTCCCTTAAAGGTAGACTGGTAGGGACACAAACCGATAAACAGGAGTGCAGGGCATCATGGATCAAACAGGGCGGGGAGGGTCAGACATGGTCATGAAAGCCTCCTGGAGGAAGAGTAAATGGGAATTAGCAAAGTTAAGTTGGAGAAGACAGCTGTGAAAGCAATTGAGGAAAAAGCACATGCCAAGTCCTGAGGGTAAAATTCCATATTAGTTTGCCAACAAGACTATTACAAGAGATTAGAGAGAGCACTCTATCCACTGTGTCCTGAATTCCAGTTTGATGAACTGGCCATCAAACCTCAGGAGCTGGAATGAAGTTTAGTGGTGTTAGTAGAGGGCTGAGACTAAGGTGGTTTCTACAGGGGCAGTAGAATACATTTGAAATTTGAATTTGAATGTCTCCAGGAAGTATACATTTTTTTGTAGTTTGCTCCAAACCCTGTCACTTTATAGTGTTGTAAAGCAGTGATTTTTTTTTTTTGTCGAGACAAAGGTGACAGGGATACACTAGAGGGTTATTTCTACTAAGAAGACCCAAAAAGGCAAGTTGTCTAGCTTCTAGACAGATGGATGCTCTGGGAAGCAAGATTTGAATATACTACAAAGCAAGGATGGGAAGGAGACAGGTAGAACAAGTCCAGCCTCAGGCTGATGTGCCCTGGCAGAAACTGGCTTCCAGTACCATAAGGATCAGGAAGGAAATAGAGAAAGAAAAAAAAAAAAAGATAAGAACTAAGTAACAGTGCAGAAACTCAGTCACCAGAACTGGTTCCTATTAACAGTGGAGAGTCAGGGTAAGGCTCTCTGATTGTGATGCTATTGGTTTTGTGGCCTTTAAATTCCTTGTGCATAAAACTTAACTTTGAGGAGTGCCCAGGGCAAAGCTCGCTTTATAGGAAGGAATTCAGCTACATCAGACTGAAGACAATGTAGAGATCCAGGCAATTCAACATGATTTACCCATCTGTTGCCTTAAAAAAAAAACATAGTCTGAATTTAGTTTGACGTGAGTGGGTCTGGGTGCACCAGTGGTGACTTTTAGTCATTTCTACATTCCTTCCTTAGTTGCATCAAACATTTATCTACCACCTCACATCTTCTCTACATTCCTGTCCCTTGGGTCCTTAACCATTTGTTTTACTTAGCTGCTATGCAACTAGCTGCACATAGGCACAACTCAACAGTGAATGCCCTGCCTCCTGCTCCTGTTGTGCATGCTTGCTTGCTGCAGTAGGCTTTCCCTGTGGCCTCTGAGGTAGAGGTGCTGTGGGAGCTAGACTGGCAGCATGTTCTATGCAGCCTGAAAGTGTGGGGGAGTTAATGTTCTGTGAAGTGAACTTTGGTCAAGGTGAGATGAAAGCTAGCTGATAAATTCTTCTTCCTTCTGAGACATACGAGTTTATGTGTCTCAGAAGATTATTGTATGAGATGGGACAAACAATTACCCCTGTTTCCAAGCACTGGTCAACTCAGTGGCCTTTCTTCTCTGCCTCACTGCCTCTTTGCCTCATTTCTACTTCCTGGTATTGCACCTGTAATAAAGTAGTAGTGCATAAGCTTTTGTCTCAGCCTTGGCTGAGAGACAATCAGTTTTAGAACAGTGTTGGGGCTAGTAGCTTACAGGTCAGTAGCTGCACAGCCCAGTGTTAGACAAGAGCCACATGCGGCCAGTTCTAATTAAAATGTTGTATAAGTAAGTGTAAAATACACATCAGATTTTGAATATGTAGTACAAAACAATTTAAGATATCTCATTAATTTTTACATTAATCACATAAAGAAATGATTATATTTTGAATATATTGAATTAAATAAAATGTACTGTTAAAATTAATTACATTTGGTTTATTTAACATTTTAAAATGTGGCTGTAATATTTCCATTGAAGAACATTTGTCTAGAATTTGTGGAATCCACCTCTTAATCCTTTAAAAGTTTAGAGCCACATCTGTAATCTCCTATTATCTTTTGTTCTTTTGATACTTCTCTTGTTTTCTATAATTTATTAAATGGTATTAATAAATGATGTTATCAATAAGTAATATTTCCAAACCAAGGGAGTGTGTTTATAGGGGTCAAAAGAAACAATAGCTTATGCAATTTGTTTATGTTAATATTAACATGACCATCTGTGTTTGTTAATGCCTAATTTTGCGGGATATTAGGTTTATAATTTACACTTTAAATTAACAAGGGCCTCTACTCAATGTCTTACTAGGTACACTAGGATAAATGCAATAAGTGTTAAAAAGGCTAACAGTTTAATAGGCATTAATCTTTTGTACATTTTGTTATATGTATTTTCCATGCTAATTGAATATAATGAGTGTAATGACTAAGGGTTAACTTTTGTGCCTTTTTTCTTGTTGTTCACTGCTATAATCAATTATATGTTGTGATTTAGAGGCCTAAATTAAATTTGTTGCAGGATTTGGACTAGCTCCTTGCTCTGGAATTTCCTTGTGGCTTTCTTGCCCTGGGTATTTCATCATCATATTGTCTTATTAAGCTCTCATGCACATAATCTTACTTCTCATGATCTTACATTGGCTATGTACTGTAAACAGTACAAATCAAATAGCTGTGGATTCTACTCTGTTCTATAAAAAAACAGGGTTCTGGCTCAGAGTCACATTCCTTCTCTTGGAATTTGGTTCTGGCTGGATTGAAATATTGTTAAAAAATAGTTTGGCGAGAAATTGATTGAGGAGTAAGAGCTGAGTGAGTTCATACTTAAAAGAAATGTGACTTAAGAGGGAGGGAGAAGCACGGGGACAAGGAGTCAGCTTTAAGCTGAGCAGGAAATAGATTTTAAAGATTTGAAAGGAGCAATGGTTTTAAAACAGTAAATTAAAATGACTTGCTATAACAACATCCAATAAATATGTTTTTTGGTTTTAGTTGTAAGTCAACTTGATAGCAGAGTATGTTACTTTTATTTTGGGCGATCGATTTATCGTTAAATGTTATCCAGAAAACATACTATTCTAGATTTTGAAATAGTGAAGTGGGACTATTTATTTCAAGATAATTGTAAAAATGACCTACAATATTCTCTCAACAGACACAATATTTAAGTGGATCCCAACAGCTAGATTCAGAGGTGAATTTTACATGCCATAGATTTACTAATTTTCTTTAATTTCTAGCCTCTAAATTCTGTTTTCTTTGAAATTTCGTTCCTTTTCTTCTCAAATGATAGAAACTAAATAAAGAGGAACAATTCTATCAAAAGTTTTATTTTGATAAGAGAGGAATTAATAAAAAGTTAATTACATGTGTACTTGTACCTGAACTGCTATATTAGTATTAACTTTGTTCAAAAGCACATGTAAGCAGAATGCTGGGATAATTACAGTAAATCATGTATTTCAAACTCAAGTCCCTATTTAGTAGCCATCCTGGGGCAGGAATTTGAGTTCCAGGAAGTATAGTATTAGAAAGGTAAACCTTTTGTTCCATTCATATGCCAAAGGGATTTTTAACTGTGCTGGAGAAGTCCACTTGCAAAGCTGATTTACACACATTCTATAATTAGTGTCAATTCTAACAGCATTCTAAGGTTTATGTCAATCTCCCGCTGGATCATGGCCCACTACCACAATCATGTCCAGTATGGTTTTATGTTAAATAAACATCTTTTAAAAATTACTGTTAACAGCTTTCACTGCTCATAAAATTAAGATTACGTTACTCTGTTAACATTTTAAGACCTAGAGAAGTAGGTTATCACAGGCAGAAAATGTGAGAGTAAATGAACTGTAGCTTAGATTTTATTTGTGGTGGTGGGTAGGAAAATTTAAAGTGTAATTTTAACAGCAAACATCATCTTGGTAGTCACTTTTCAAATTACAAAAAAAGTCATAAGGATGATATTCATGCAAAACTTGGAAAACAGGACTTGGCTGACCTGAGACTGATAAGTAATGAGAAGGTTGTGGTTGTGGTATGTGGGCAGCAAGGACTGTACTTTATTCGTTGTTATCCTCCCACCCCAAGTACAGCCCTGCCGCACAGCAAGACCTCTGTAAATGTCTGCAGAATGAACAGAGGATGGAGGGCTAGAAGTTGTCTTTGTGGCATTGCCAGCTCAACAAGGAAAGTTCTAGATGTGTGATCTGGATGTGAGATAATAAAGGGAGCAAGTGAAAGCTGATGAAGTAATGGGAGATGGGAACACAGGGAAAAAGAAGCTGCTGAGGTTTCCTGGTGTATTCAGGATTGGACATGTATTTTTCTGAGAGGCACGTTAGAGGTGATTCATAGGAGAGGTTGATCTGGATACCGGAAAATTCTGAGTTGTAGCTATGTTCATGGTAAGCAGAAAACACATTTTTGGAAGCAGCACAAGAGACCTGAGAAGAATTACATAAATACAGAGCTATTGAAAACACTAGAAAACTGCTAAATTCATTTATGAAGAAAACATTTAATACTAATCTATTAAAAGGGAATAAAAATTAAGATATTGCATTTGTAGTTAATGTAACATTTTTCTTTTTAAACCTAAAATGTTCTTTGAGTCCTCATGTCAATATGCTAATGGAAATAGTATGATATGCTAATGACAAAGGTGTAGAGAGAGGGCCAAACAGAGGGAGCTAAGTGAAGATCTTTTGTACCAGGATTTATAATAAATGCTTTGCAGGTATCATCTCCAATCCTCACAATATATGACTAACACTTGAAAAACTCACAATGCCTTGTAGAGAGAGTGCAGAAAAGCTTTTTGTTTTTCTTCCAATAATTCTACAAGTCATATACTTGCTTAATCAAACTTCAAACACCCAAATATGTAGAATAAAACAGGAAAAATTTAACTTCAATCCTTGCCACTTTTCATGTCTTGCTTCCCTTCATATGTGTAATTGCTACTAATAATTTGACATATGGCTTACCAACTTTTTGTTTGTATGAATGTATGTATATATTTAACTTTTTAGGTATGAAGGTAATTACTGAGGAGCAAATTTATTGGAACATGAATGTAAAATAATTTTATTTAAAAAAATAACTCCTCAATGAAGATATTTTATACTCTTTTTAATGGGATGGTGAGTGGGTTCTTTAATGAAATCTCAGCCCCTTTGTAAAACTTTCTGTTACTTTCAGTCCTTAGAATAGTTTTATTTCAATATTTATGATTATATTTGCTTTAAAAGTTTAGTCTTAAATGCAGTTCAGAGTGGGCCAGACTTTTGTGTGGCTCCAGCTGCTGTGTCTGCATAGCAGTGGGTGTAGGGAGCTTTCTTGTGGCCTTTTCTTGGTTGGGTGTATCTGCTATTCTAGCCTTTGTGAGCTCAGAGAGGATGGTCAAAGTATCAACATGCCCCTTGCAAGAGGAGCTTGCTTCCTCCATTCAGCATTGGTAGGCTACAGTAGTGCTTTGCCATATTTAGATACCTCTCCAAGCAAGAATGGCAACCATTCTCATTCCCTGATAGGGTACACCTTTGCCCCTGCAATATCCAACTATAGTGGTTCTAAGAAGAGTTTTTCCAGGCTCCACTGCTTGCCAAAACTGTCTCTAAGGCTGGCAGATGCATGTGGGATCCCATCTTCCATATCTGTCAGAACTCAAAAACTTGAGAAAATAGTGGCCATTCTGACTTTCTACCTGGCATTTCCCATCCCCCACTTGCCATCTCTTTTCAATTCTCTTCTCCTACTCTATTGCCCAAGTAGCTACCCAGATAGGGAATAAGTGCCATTTTGTTCTTGTAGTCACCCCAATCTTTATAAGTAGTTCTCCCCGAGTCTCATTAGAGATGGTCCACCTTGTCTTGGGAAAGAGAAGCATCTCCTATCTCCCTCACCTGCATGGAGAGCAGGAGGATAGACTTCCATGATATTCAGTTCTCTTTTTATAGAGACTAGAGGCAGGTCATGTGGCTGTGGTGGTGGTGGGAATGGTCCTACGGTTTTGCTTCTCTCTGTAAGGTTTGTGGGAAAGGAGGTGGCCCCAATGTTGGCTGCCTTGTGCACATAACACATGAAGTGCTTATTGCCTTGTTCCTTCAGCTCTAACCCTTAGCTGAAATTTTATACCATGAGAAAAATCTAAGTTGGCATCTTGTTTTATATACTTAGACACCAGAATATTCTCTGCTTGTTCCTCTGATTAAGAGTGATTCTCCACCTTGCTCTGTCCTGAATAGGGTCTTGGAAAGTTGATTTTTATGAACTATGTCACCTGGGCTCACTTGTCCTCTTGCTTTTGATTAGGTTTAGCTAATGAGAAATACTGGTAAGAGACTAGGAAGTTGTCTCTTCCCTCCCAGCTTATGTTCTTCTGTTGCCAAAGTGCTTGCCTGGTGGCCTCTATTCCTTAGCTCCAGCTATAGCTGTTCTGTTCTCTTGCTCCTTCAGTTTAAGGCTGGTCATCTCAGGATGCATTCCCATCCTGTGTTGAGTCCCTTAACACCTTACTGTTCCTTTAACCCTGTCTGCATCCCTGAAAAGAGTCCATTCATTAAAATAATTTTAGTTAAATTCTTTGAGTGGGCCATCTGTTTCCTGTTATCACCATGACAGATTTTCTCCCTTTTCTCATTAGTAAAATACCTCGAGATCTTCCCTGTCATTATATATATATTTCCTTAAATAAAAAAAAAAAAACAAACAAAAAAACAAAAAAACAAAAACCAAAAACATGGCTGCATAATCTAATCATGAGGAAACATCAGAGAGACCCAAATTGAGGGGCATTCTATGGAATAACTGGCTTGTGCTTTTAAAAAGTGTTAAGGTCATGAAGAACAAAGACAGAGCAAGGGACATTCCAGATGAAAGGAAACCTCAGAGACACGAGTAAATACAATTCCTGGTCTTGCACCGGAAAGAGAAAGGGGTTTTAAATGTTGCTGTAAACGGTGTGTGTGCACATATGTGTGTGAGTGTAGAAAGAGAGAAAGAGAGACAGATGGAGGGAGACAGAAAAAGAGAGAAGAAAGCAATTGTGATAAAATGGATAAAATGTTGATGTGGGGAATCTGAGGAAAGGGTCTATGGGAATTATCTGTACTGTTTTTGTAAGTCTGAAATTATCTCCGAATAAAAGGACTGTAAAGTGTACATGACCATGGCCTTGCTGTGGGTCATTTATTTAGGTTGTCTCCCATTTTTCTCTAGTACAAGTAGTCCTGTAGCAAACACATATCTTTCTGGACATGTGCCAGTATTTCTGTTAAATAGAGTCAAAGAAGTAAAACTATTGAATCAAAGGTCATACACATTTTATTTTTTGGTAGATTTTGCCAAGTTGCCAAAGACTGTTAAATACCTACAAACTGTTTTATACTATTGCAAAAATATGAAGAAGCTTTTATAAAAAAAGTTGTAACCTACACAAATGCAGTGTTTCAAATTTAAGTTAAGTTATTTGCATGTATGTTAATTGCCTTTACCGCCCTTATCACTAAGATTTTCATGGCCCTGCCTGTCTGTGTCCTCCCTTCATCCTGGAGTTGGTGACCCATCTTCTTTTGGCCTATCTTTCTGATTAAGTTTAGTCAGAAATGCTAGCTAATTTTAGTCAGGAGGGTAAAAAAGTGAAAATATTACTTTCAGAAATTAATTATACCTGATTTTTATATCAAGAATAATATTGCTTCCTTGCATGAATATATATACCCAAGAACTGACAGTTATAAATTCTTTGAAAGATGAAAGGATCTGATATCAAGGTTGAACCTGGAAATGTTATACAATTGCCATACAGTTTAAAGAACACATTTACATTTTTGCTCTTTGGATATTATCACAGTATTTAAAGATGGAAAGAGAGTTATAGACCATTTTGGTCCACTCTCTTCCTTTATAGACATGGAAACTGCGATTTGCAGAGTTTGATATATTGACTGAAATCACAGAGCTGTTAACTGATAAAACAATGGCTAAGCACTGGATATCTGACTTTTTAAAGTGCTCGTTGCTTCATATCTGTACTATCTTAAATAAAGTTTTCCAGGTTATGCTATGGAGCAAATCATGCTATTATTTCAGCTCCAAGTTTGGAGGTGGGGATTCAGGGTAAGATGCTTAGAATGAAAAATTATTTCAAGTATGTAATGAATAAAAATTTGCATAATGTGGTCAGTGTAAATGACTTACACCAAGCTCCTAACCAGAAAATATAACTGGTAAATTGGGTACTTTTCTTTTGATTGCTGGGAACTGCAGCCAAAGCATAATAGTGCTGTATTACAAATGTATTAATATGTAAGCCTCAAAAGGTTTTGCCTAAGGGACAATTTTAGCATGCTTCATATACACAATGCCAAATATTACTTTATTCGGAAATGACTAGATTTTCCTAGATAATTTATAAAGCTGAAACTTGGATGATTCAGTTCCTAATTCTCTTTGTAATGGCATAAATCAAATGAAGATGTCATCATTTAGTCATTATAATCGAAATAACAATTCTTTTAGAGTTTATGTCATAATGAGGGAAAAATAACGTATAATACAAGTATTAACACTAACCCCTTTCACTCTTGCCAAATCTTTCACTTTTGCTTTGGAATTTTTTTTTTTAATGTTAAGTGTGGGTGTTTTTTAATACTCAAGAAGCTCAGAAAGTTGAATCCTCAAGTTTGAATGCTAATAGATTATATTTGTACCTTTTTCATAACTCTGATGAAATCACTTCTTTTAGGATGTGGAAAACTTACATGGGTATGGGAGAAAATTTTGTAGAAGGGTGGGGCTGACTTGTCCATGGGTCTGATCATCAAGAGAAAGAGGATGGCCACTTAGAAAAAAAGGTTTTCTATCCCCAAGAACTCTGAGATTTGGCCCTGATTTGGATTATCTAGAGAGATCATCTAGAGAGATCCATCTGGTTAGTAGGTGGCAGCAAAGGACATTTTAGTCAATGATGATACCGTAATTTGGGGGTGCCAGTCTTCAGCTAGTGACTGTGGGCTAAAGAGAGTTGATAACCAATAGCTGGGCAGATGGTCAGGTCCCAATTAAGTGGCTCTCAACTCTGACACACTCAATTCCCATTTAAAACAAATATTTTGTTATACCCACTTACTTAACATTCATTGATGAAATAATATACTTTAAAAAAATCAGTATGCCCTACTGTAAAACAGAAAATAAATAAAAAAGTTAAAATATTTATTTTACTATATAATACTGTGCACAATGGCACTGGAACAATGCTTCCCAGAGTTGACTGTACATACAAACCTCCCAAAATCATGTTAAAAAGCAGATTCTGGGGCAGTAGGTGTGGGGTGGGCCCTGAGATTCCGTATTTCTGACAAGAACATGTGATACGCTTTGAATAGTTTGTCCCTAGAAGACATAATGAAGAAATCAGAGGGTTGCGCTGAGAAAGAGAAAGCCGCAAATGTAGCCTGACATGGATATGTTGAATTAGCAATTGATTTGCTTGGTTTTGTCATTTTCCCCCCAGGAAATTCATAAATAATTTTTAGTAAAATTCTGATCAAAACAAAGTCTACTTTTCCCTTTATTTGCACAGTAGTTGCATTTCAGCAAAAAGCTTTGTGTTCATGTGTGAAACAAGTTCAGTTCTTAGATAATTATAGGTAAATGTTTTACCTACAGTGGGAAACCTGAAATTTTTATGGAAGGTGGGGCTACTCTGTATGCAAAACTGTCCCATGGATTGTAGGACAATTATTATCCTTGACTCCTGCCACTAAACACCAATAGCACACACAATTATTGTGACAACCCAAAATTGCTCCCTCCTCCTCCAAGTTTTCAAGTGCTCTGGGTCATAGAGTGGTATTTGCATAGAATCAAGACACAGTGCCAGTCTCAGTCTGCTAATTAGTAATGTGGCAGAAAATTATTGTACAAGTACATTAAAGGTTAGAGACTACAGCTACCTGGAGACAGGTAAGTCTGGGTTCATTCTGAAGTGCTGATCCCTTTGTCTATGGTAGAAATACTGCTTCACTCTATTGGGAAAGGGATGAGCTGGAATAGAGCATACCTCTCTAATGCACCTACAGATCACCTGGGGAGCTTATTAAATTCAGGTACCAATGCAGCAGATCTGAGGTGAGACCTGAGATCCTGCATTTCCAACAAGCTCTTAGGTGATGCTGCAGCTGTTGCTGTGGCAGTTTATTCCACCAGCTCTCCTTAGAAGTGACAGAGTACCTAACTCAGGGCAGTAGGTTGAAAACATCAGTGCCTAATGCTGAAAGGAGCTGAGGGCAGCCAAGGGTGGACAATCACTATCCCAACATCCCTTCCCCTCTGTAAGAATTCTTTTTTTTTTTTCTCACTCCTTTTTACTTCTCTGATGAAATGAGCATACTAAAGCAGAGCTAGCTTGTCTGCATAGGCTTACAGGTTCTTATCTTCTCTAGACTAGGAAAGTAATATGTAACATTTTGTTTAAAGGTTATTCCAAGTATTAATGATACAGAATAAATGGTATATAGATTCTATTTGTATTATCAACTGATTTAATTAGGTATAATTTGACATATTGTTAACAGACACTTGAAAGCCAGATTTACTAAAGATAATATCTAAGCCAAGGAATTACTTACTGATGATTGAGAATTTTCTCTAAAAATCTATTAATGGAGAATTGTTCTTTGGTTCTACAGTCAAGAAGACAGATATAAAATACACATGCTATAAATCTCAACTCTTGTGCACAGGGTGTGGTAAGCAGACACTTAGGGCACAAAATTTAAGGAGACATGTGCTCTCAGGGTTGTACAAGTGCATGGTTGGCACCCAAGAGTTAGTGCCTCCTTAAATTTTGTGCCCTAGGCACCTCCCTTGCCTCACCCTAGTTCTGACTCTACAAGTACTCATAACAGACATTGCTAGGATATGATGCCCAAGCTAAGACTTGCATGGTAGGTGTAGTATTTACCTGGATGAATATTTCTTTCATTTATCTTTGGTTGATTATTTGTTGTCTAGAATAGGGGTCCGCAACTCCCAGGCTGTGGACCAGTAATGGTCCGTGGCTTGTTAAAAACTGGGCCTCACAGCAGGAGGTGTGTGGTGGTGAAGCAAGTGAAGCTTTATCTGTAGTTGTAGCAACTTCCCAGTGCTTGCATCACCACTTCAGCTCCACCTCAGATTATCAGGCATTAGATTCTTATAGGAACACCAGTCTCTGATGCCAAAAACGTTGGGGACCACTGGTCTAGAGTACTGTCTTATTCATAGTATTATGGTTTGCCACAATGTAAAACAATGCCCTATTTTTTTCTTGAAGATGTATAGAGAGAAAAATCTTAATAATTCTCTAAACAGATTTCTCATTCTCTGCATCTGACATTTTTTTTGGCCTTCTTATAAATGTATTATTTTACCATAAAATTATATAACTTCTATATACATTGTTTTGAAAGCCTACCTAAGGGTAACAATCTCTAGGTTTAGTGAATAAAAATGGGCAAAAAAACAAAAAACAGAACATAAAAGTAAAAACCACACACATATACACTAACAAACACTCCTCCCCAACATGATATATTCATGATTAAGTTATAAAAATTTGTTATTTTTAAAAGAGAATAAGATCCCAAAGGCCAAAACCAGCACTTGAAATCTTTCTTTGGAAAAGAAATTTAGAATTCCATAGCTAGCTTCAACTGCTTTGAGACCCACTGCATCAAAATCTCTAAGGCTGAAAATCAGGCATTTAAAACGCACAATAGTGCAAAAGATATGCCAGTGCTCAGGCAGAATTGAGAACTGGAGCCTTAGATTGTGTCTGTTTTCAGGGTGTCAGAAAATGCTCACATTGTCAAAATAAAGTTTTTTTTCACTATACGTTAACCTAAAGGTGTGTTACCAATTTAAAAAATTATTTAATTTGTGCAAAAATGATATTATAATGGCAGTAACAAAAATAAAAAAAATCCCATAGCCCTTACAAATAACTCACTTATTTTCATTTTCTCTCTTTCCAGCAAGTCTGTCCCCAGCTTCACGGGCATGTGACCTTTGCAGTGGAACAGGGCCCCACACTTAGAAAGGCCTGACAAAATAGGTATGTGATCATGTCTATAAGCATGTATATATACATGAGTATAATTTTACGTAGCTTTGAGTCTGATTTGAAGATGTGTCTTTTTTCAGGAATGTATAGTTAATAGCAATATGAATCTTTGTTTATTTAGCTTTATCCTTTGAGAAATTTTACTCAGGATAAATTTTTAGGATGGGGATCACTGGGCTACGCTGATCATATTTTTCAATTTGCGGAGGAGAGAGATAGTTTATGCTTGTTAATAGTGTCCTCTTTTGATTTCAGAGGTGCCCCCATTTGGACTATAAATTTTATGATTTTCTTGGCTCTGACTGGTATTCTGGCTAATGAGCACTTTTAGAAGGGAGAACTGATATCACTCATCACCAGCTTCTTTAGAAAAAATTATTAAACTAGATTTAAATTCTCCACACAATCACATAATTAAAAAAAATGGAATTAATTAAATGAGTAGTAATATTTTTGGCATTCTCTATTTTTAGCAAATACATAGTTATTAATGCCTCATGGTGTTGGGAACACCACTTATAAATCAAGATGTTAGCTTTATTTTTAAAATCCACAGATAATAAAGGTATCTTATTAAAATTTTATTAATCCTGATATTACAAATTTAAAATTTATGATATTTCAGAAAAGACTTCAACTTAGAGTTTTCTTTTCTACATTGAAAAAAAAAGGGTATTGCTAAGCAAGGAATCATAAATAGGTAGGAAAAGATATTTATTCTCTAAAGAGAATAAATAACTTAAAAAACTTCAGTATTTATGCTTACATGGACTCTGTAAATTGGGTCTTGTGGCTGCTTAAATTGATTCCCTGATTTGCTAATTCAAATAAATCTTATTTGTTAAATTAGGGTCTTCTTGTAAGTATGATTGATATGTCCAGTTTTGGTTAATATATGACCATGACAACAGTTTACCATCATTACATTACTTCTCCCTACTCCAGACAAACTTGTCCCTTGAATTTGTTTCAAATTTATGCTATTTTGCTTTTCCCTTGAAGCTAGTGGCCATATTTTCAGGATAAGTGTAAAAACTCAAGTGTTTCTAAGACTTGTGCTTGAATATGACCTTTATGAAACAATAGTGTAGTCCAGGATTTAAAGGGCATGAAGATTTTGACTGAATGTTTCTTTCCTCTGGGAAGAAGGGGTGAGAAGAGGTCAGGGGTGTAGTCCCGGGTTTCTTTGTACTTGCCTGGCGTGTGAAAGTGGGCTGCTGGGGAGATCAGGGAGCCTGCTCTTAGAAGATTAAAGAGTTTTGAAGATTTGATGGCGTGTGCAAACTGTTGAGTCTGAGATGACATCCTTTTAATCTTTCACACCGATTAGCTGTGTGACCAGGGACGGGTTACTCTTCTTTTCTAAGAATCAGTCTCCTTGTCTATATATCCCTGAGCAAGCTTCTCTCCCCAGTTAACTGGGCTGTGAGTTTGAACTATGTCCCTAAATGTGAAAGAAAAGACAAGGATGCCTGAGAGGAGAGGCAGCCAGGGGAAAATAAAAAATGTTGGAGTTTTACGTGCTTCTCTTCAGGTAGAACAGGTCCCCTTGCCTGAGGAAAGAAGATAAGGGGAATTTGGGCAGACTTAGCTATCTTGACTAGCTGGATCAGAATGGATGACTAGCCATTTATGCCCTCATCAGGGGGCAGGCATCTTTTAGGGTGCGGTCTGGACGTGACCAGCCAGAGGCACTGGCCAGAGGGAGGACACGTATTGGGAGGGCAGAAACCTGATTACAAGGGGTAATTCCTACCTACGAGAGGTTATAGTTGAGCAATAAACTGATTCTGAGCCTGTATATCTGTCTTAAGTCTTTAGTTTTTGATCTAGTGGCTTCTAAAAAGCCCCTTTCATTTTTAGAATCATGCACAACTCTTTCCTTTATTTATTGTGTGCTGACCAGGTGCCTAGCACCGAGGATAAAGATGCAGTCTCTGCCCCAAGAGCTCTCAGAATTTAGGATGGAGACATTCATTACAGTTTCATGAATACATTAAGGTTTACTTATGACTCCTCCTGGCTAAGTTGACCTTGTGCTAGAAGTGACAACCTGCTCTTCTTTCTAGGAAGCAAGGCATGTAAGTATTTGTCCAGTGTTTCAGTATCTGGGGCTGGTGATGCATCAGCTTTGTAAATCTAACTCCCACCCCATGGAACCAATCTGCCAAACTGGTCCTGTCCCACCCATGTTGCCTGGATTCTCTTAGGAAGAGGGCCTGGAGACCACCTTTCAATTTCCTGATCTCTTAGTCATTGTCCCACAGAGCTGGCTTTGGTTTCCTTTGCCTTGAAGTCAGCCCTCTACTTCAGCTGGTAGATTGAGGACCTAGTCTTAAACCTGGGCTAGGTCTTAACCCTATTAATCATGTTGCCTAACCCAACCCACAAGTCCCAATCCTCTCTTCTGTTCTGTCTATCATGGAACTGACTGGTCAATGATACATGGTTGGAGGCAAGTGAAAGTAGTTAAAATGAGGTCAGGTAGCTAGTAAGTAGAAACATAGGCAATTTAAACTTGGTCTCTCTGACTCCACACTACATATTCGTCCTTCAACACTGTGTAGGCACTCCTCCATTGTGTCTAGTATCCAGTATTGCTTGCTCTTGAAAAAATTCAATTTATTCCACATTACCATTGCTTTGTATGCAATCTGATCTCTCTATTTCCTCTCCTACTTTCGCTTTTCTTTCCTTCCTCTCTCTGGGAACTTTTAGCATCTTACATCTATTGCTAGTGTTCTAAATTTCATAATGTCTCTCTCTCTTTTTTTCTGTTTTATTGAGATATAGTTGACATACAGCACTGTATAAGTTTACAGTGTACAGCATAATGACTTACCTATATTATAAGTGATGACCACAATAAGTATAATTAACAGTCGTCATCTCATATAGATACAAAAAAACCCTGTTTTTTCCTTGTGATAGGGACTTCAAGAATCTACTCTCTTAGTTACTTTCAAATATAACATACTGCAGGTATAACTATAATCATGTTATACAATATATTCCCAGTACTTATCATACCTAGAAGTTTGTACCCTTGACCACCTTTCTTTAATTTCCGTCCCCACAATATGTCTCAATGTAGGTCTTTTTCTTTTTCTCTTTTCCTGCACACTTTTAGTCAGTGAGTCCTTTCAATTTTTCATTTCTAAATTTTTTTTATTTATTTGACAGATTTTTTTGTTTATTCATTTTCTCTTTATGGAAAACCAAATCCTAGCTATTTAACCTTCTAGAATGATCCTCTATGTTAAAAATTTGGGTCTCATATTTTTTATCTTTTAGTCTACTCTTCGGGGAATTTCTTCAATTCTGTTTTCTAACTCTTATATTGAAGTTTTAATTTTGGTAAACATATTTAAATTTCTAAGAACTTTACTTATTTTATATCATTCTGATTTTTAAAAAAGATTTAACATTTTGTCAATTTTCTCTGATACTATCAGATTTTTGAAGTTCTCTTTCATTTTCAGCGCTATTTCTTCTCCTTCTTCTCTCTTTTTTTAAAAAGAAGTCCACTTTATTCATACTGGCCTTTTTCTTTCATGTGGAAGACTTTTAACAAATATTTAATTATTCCTAATTTTATCTTCATATTTTAAAACAAAGTGCTAAAAATTTGTAGGGAGTTTTGTTGTAAGGTTGGGGCTTATTGGTTGGTATCTTTGGATATAGAATTGAGCAAGGAGCCAACCTGCTGTGGGTCTCTAAGGTACTCCTAAATGTGAGTCTGTGGAGTCCTTTATCGTGTCCAAAGAAGTTTCCAGTTTTCTTCCGGGGAAGAAGATCTTGTGTGAAACATTCCATATAAAGTTGTGGTACTTGACTCATTCATATATTGACTAGTCTGGCTATTATAGATGCATAACAAATTTCCTCCAAATTTGGCTTTAAATAACAATAACCATTTGTTACCTTTGAAGGTTTCTGTGGTAATGATAGTAGTTCTGTCTGGTGATTTGGACTTGGGATTTCTCATCAACTGGGACTACAGAAGACTTGACTAGAGCTGGAGGATCCACTGCCAAGGTGCTTCACTCACATGCCTAGAATATTGGTGATGCTGGTACTGTCCTCTCTATATGGGTTTCTCCATGAGGTTGCTTGAGTATCCCACAGCATAGTAGCTAGCTTCTCCAAGAGAACAAAGTGGAAGCTGCGAAGCCTTTTAAGATCTAGCTTCAGAAATCACTCCTTGTCATTTCTGCTATGTTCTATTGGCCACATAGGGTTCATCCTTTATTTAATATGGGAGATGATTACACAAATGAATCCCAAGAGGTAAGGATCCCTGGAGGTTATCTTGAAAGATTTCTACTGCACTGACTTCCAATTTATCTTCCTGTTTTTAGCTTTTCATCTGACTCTCACTTTCTGATATAATTTAGTTTCTAATTCTAAGTCCCTCTGGGGTTTTGTCAAGAAGTCAGGCAACTTTCTCTATGTTCAACTGTCTCTATGTACATACTGTATTCTGCCTTCTTCCTTAGCACTCATCCTTTCCATTTTCCATAATTTTCTTGAAATCGTTTATCTGTCAATGGATTCCCACTTGTTCTTTTTCTTATAGTAGGTATATATTATTCCTTCACTATCATTAGTGAATTCTTAGGAGGAAGAAGAGAGAAATGTATTTGATTAATTTGTCATTTTAACCTAAAGCTAGAAATTGTTTTATTTTTTAAATGCAGCTCCTAGAATATGACATAATTTTATTTTATGGATTAATTTTCTGATTATCTCTATGCATAAATTGCCTTTCTCTAATAGCTAAGAACAACTAGTTGATCTAATTAATATTGAGGGTTTTAAAAATCTTTAGATTATCTATAAGACATAAAAATATTATGTGTAGTGTGCTAGCTTGACACTTAAATTTTGTTAGTCTTGTTTTGGTATTAATGTAAAATTAGGGCTGCAATTTATAATAGGCTTCATGCTGTGAAGTTTATACTATATTATAGAAGCTGAAGAAAAAGATGAGTTTGATGACTGGTGATCCTGTCACTTTTGTGGCTGAAGCAACTCTATAATGTACCTTTTTCTATCATTAAAAACATCTCTTTTCTTCACCAAATACAATTCTCTTATAAATATTTATAGCTCTCCATTCTCCAGGTTTTTTATTATGGAGAACTTCATTTACCCTGATGCAGAGCTCTATCTAGTTTTTTTTTTGGTTAACAAAGAACACACATTTTTCTTTTGAAACCAGTAAGAAACCAAACTGAAAAGAGCCAAAAAAATCTGATAATAGTTTTACATTCAAATTTCTCCTTTTTCTTTAAAAACAACAAAATCCAACTACTAAACAATAATTTATGTTCTATATTTAAAGAATTAAAAGGCACACAAAACCAGAAATAAAAATAATAAATAAAGATCACCCACAATTTTACTACTTTCTTCTTGGTATATATCCCTTTTGATTTGTTTTCTGTACATACATGTTCATTAATTTTATCACTTAATGGTTTATAACCACCTTTCCTTATTAAGAAATATAAGCCAGTTATTTGTCTATTACATCTTAATAGGACCCAAATAAACAAATTTTAAAAGGAAATGTAAGCCTAAGTAATCAATTTAATGTCCGCATTTTATTCCATTTCATGAATACAATCACATATTTAACAAGTTCTCTATTGATGGATATTTAGGTTGCTGTAAAATGTTCATTATAATAAAATGCTTCAAAGAATATTCATATATATGTGTACTTATTAAAAATCCCTGGTACAGTAAACTCTCCCCAACCACCTAGCTTGAGTGTGCTCTGTTTTCTGCCAAGACACTGAATGATGTGACAAATAATATCTTATTTTTATGGTAACATATTGCCTCATATATGAAAATCTCTCCCCCAATTTGTTATTTAACCTCATTTTCAGTATTTTTGCAGTTCAGTATTAAATAGCTTTACAGTCATATTTTTTGACCTTTTCTTTGTTATGTTTAGAATGTTTAGAATGTTCTTCCCCACCCTGATTGTACAAATATCCACCTGAATTTCCTTTTTTTCTGTTGTTTACAATTATATATTTAATATTTATATCTTAAATTCATCTGAATTTTATGCTGATTGATAATATAAATTAATTTTCATTTCTCCTTTAACCACAGATTTTTCTCGTTTTCCTAAGAACATTTACTGAATATTTATCATTTCCCCAGTGATTTGAAGCTCTTCCTTTATCTTGATTAACCACTTACTTATAATATTTCATTGATTTAAATGTCCATTCTGGCTCCCTTGTCAAGCCCTTTTCACTTTTATAACTTTAACCACATTTTAAAATATGGTAGAATAGGTTTTACTGTATTTTTTTCCAAGAAATTCTGGATATTCAGTGTCCATGTTTATTCTAAAAACATTAAAAATTTTTTTCAAGGCCTCTCTGCTCTGAAAGTGTCTTATGATTTTATTTAAATTGCATTATATTCACACGTTATTTGGAAGAGAATTGATACTTTTCAATTTTGATCTTTCAATTCAGGAATATGGTAAATATGTATTTACTTTAGTCTTTTAATGTCTCAGTATAATTTCTTCACATGTCTTGTACAATTCTTACATTAAAAATAATTGTCACTGCTGTTGTGGAATTTTTTTTGTTATGAAAATATATGGTGAGGGAGAGACAGAATTTTCCCATATGAGTTTTGAAAAATCATTGGCAAATTTAAACTCAAATTTATTACAAGCTACTTTGAAAGCATTCTAATTTTTTCTAATATTTGTACTCCTAGTAACTGAACTAGCAATTTATCTACAGTTAATTCATAATTATGTGTTATATAGTGTAATTGATAATTCATAAATATATAATGGTTTCTATTTATACTTTAAACCTTATCAAACATTAGTGGCATCCCACAATAACCTTATGAGCAAAGAAATCATATATACAAATTAATTATCTATAAAAATAAGAACTTTACATACATACATTTTCAACAGAGAAACATAGGCTAAAAAAAAATGCATGCAGATTGAATAGTCTTAGATTTTCCAAAGCTCTTGCTAAATATGAACGATTTTTACTACAATAAAATGAATACTAAACATTAACTCTAGAGAATTTAAGCACATGATTTATATCAAACAAATTACCTCTAATTCACTTTAAAATGAATTTAGCATTGTAGAAAGTTATTAATGCTAGAAAATATAGATACCTCAAACTAAATTTTTATGCAGCTTGTTTTCTATAGTCCACTTAAACTTTGTATGCATTGTTTTGAATTCTTTTATTTAGTTAATGGGCTTTAAGAAAAATAGACTTCATGTTTTAGAGTACTTTCAGGTTCATAGTAAGGTTGAGCAGAAAGTACAGAGGTTTCCCATATTTCCCCTACTTCCACATATGCTTAGCTTCTCCCATTATCAACATCCCCCACCAGAGTGGTACATTTGTTACCAATTCGTTACCAATAAACATACATTAATACCTCATTATTGCCCCAAACCCACAGTTTACAAGAGGGTTCACTCTTGGTGTTATACATTTTATGGGTCTGGACAATTGTGTGACATGTATGCATCATTATAGTATCGCACAGAGTGGTTTCATTGCCATAAAAATTATTGGTGTTCTGCCTATTCCTATTCTTCCCTTTTTCTCCCAACCCCTGGCAACCACTGATTTTTTTTTTTTTTTACTGTTTTCATAGTTTTACATTTTCCAGAATGTCATATAGTTGGAATCGTGTAGTAGGAGCCTTTTAGATTGACTTTTTTTCACTTAGGAACATGCATTTAAGTTTATCCCATTTTTTTTTCATCGCTTGATAGGTCATTCCTTTTTAGTACTGAATAATATCTCATTGTCTATACATACCACAGTTTATCCATTCACCTATTGAAGCATATCTTGGTTACTTCTAAGTTTTGGCAATTATGAATAAAGCTGCTGGAAATATTCATGTATAGGATTTTGAGCAGCCATAAATTTTCAGCTCCTTTGGGTAAATACTGCGGAGTGCAATTGCTAGATGTTATGGTAAGAGTTTGTTTAATTTTGTTGGAAACTCCACGTCCTTGCCAGCAATTTGATGTCATTGTTCTAGATTCTGATGATTCAAATAGGTGTATAGTGCTATCTCACAGTTTTAATTAGTATTTCATGATGATATATGGTAGAGTATCTTTTCATATACTTATTTGCTACGTGATATACCTTCTTTGGTGAGGTCTCTGTTTAACAGGCTTTTCTTTTATTTATTTTAAATTTTATTATTAGTTTCAAGTATATGATACATTGGTTAGACATTTATATGGTTTATGAAATGGAGCCCCTGATTACTCTGTCTTCCCTCTGGCTGGACACATAGCCATTAAGTTACTGCTGACTGCATTCCCTATGTTGTACTCTCCATCCCTGTAACCATCTATCAACTACTAATTTGTACTTTTTAAATCCTTCTCTGCTTTCTCCCAATCCCCTCCCCGCCCCACACACCTTCACTCTGGCCATCTCCACATTGTCCTCTATATTTGTGAGTCTGTTTTCTATTAGTTTGTTCTTTTTGTTCCTTAGTTTCTGCATGTAAGTGAAATCATATGGTATTTATCTTTCTCTCTCTGACTTATTTCACTCAGACTGGTAAACTCTAGGTCTATCTATGTCATTGTAATGGTTGGATTTCATTTTCTTTTTTTATGGCTGAGTAATATTCTATCATATATATAAACCATAATTTCTTTATCCAGTCATCTGTTGATGGGCATTAGATTGCTTCTATATCTTGGTTATTGTAAATTGTGCTACCATGAACATAGTGGTGCATAAATCTTTATGAATTATTGTTTTGCTTTTCTTTGGACAAATACCCAGAAAGGCAATTACTGGGTAAAAAAGTAGATCTATTTTAAAATTTTTGAGGACACCCTTGACTGTTTTTTATAGTAGCTGTACTAATTTGCAATCCCACCAACAATGTGTGATGATTCCCTTTTCTCCATATCCTCTCCAACACTTGTTATTCTTTGATTTATTGATGATAGCCATTCTGACAGGTGTGAGGTGATATCTCATTGTGGTTTTAATTTGCATTTCTCTGATAAATAGTGATGTTGAGCATCTTTTTATATGTCTATTTGCCATCTGTATGTTCTCTTTGGAGAAATAGCTATTCTGGATTTCTCCCCAGTTTTTAATAGAATTTGTTGTTGTTGTTGAGTTGTATGAGTTCATTATATATTTTGGATATTAATTGAGCTTTTTTATTGTTAATGTTTCAATTGAGGATATAGCTGCAGGAGGGAACATATGTACTGTGTATTTAACAAATCAGTAAACAGGTATGGGAAGATTAAATGGCTTATATTATTATTTTTGGTCATTGCCTTAGTTCAGGTTATTTAGACTTTTAATTTCTCCAATTGCAGAAGTTCCTTGGCAATATCATCTCTCTAATTTATTGATCTTGGCCTTTTGTGCAGTAACCTCTTTGAGGACAAATAAAAACATGTCTCTCTTGTTCAAAGATTTCAAAGAGAAATGAGAACCTTTAAAGCTTCTTAGGCCTATAGAGTGAGCTTACACTGTCTAAGTTTACATTGACATAGAAGATTTAATCAACCTATCTTTTCCTTTCTTATTTTCATATTCTGCTGACATTGTCCAGTTTTCCTCTCTACCTTTTAAAACCCTACCCAAACTCTCAGCAGAGACTCAAATACTAACTCTTTCATTATGATTTTCCTTACCTGAAATATACACTTTTTCATTTACTTTGAGCCTCTCTTATAATATAATCATTTTTGGTGTATGTGCTTTAAAAATTCTATTTAATAAACATTTTGGTGGCAGGTGGAATGTTTTATCTTTGCGTGTCCTGTTCTACCCAGCATTGTTGTTTTCACACAAAACATTTTTAGAACTGGCAAAACAGATGTTTTTACAGATTTTTCATACACACTAATGTATTTCCCTTTCTCCATGATCCTTTAATTAACCACATTAACTATTCTTTGAAAAAAATAAACTATAAAATAAATAATAATCCTGGTTTTTATTTCAGTAGAACAGAAATCAGTGTTGTAGGTGTCATTTTTACTAAGTCTGAGTATGACTGTTATTTAATTTTTAAATAGTTAATCTTCAAATAATATTTTAGTGTTGATTTAGGAATAGTTTAGTTCCTAAGTAAAGAAGGAAATTTAACAAGTTTAAATATAGGGAAGTCATTCATCATGAATATTTCTGTGAATGGTTGTAATGGAAAATTGTTAATGGCTTAATTTTAAAAAATTGAAGTACAGTAGACATATGACATTATCTTAGATTCAGGTGTACAGTATAATGATTCAATATTTCTATACAATGAGAAATGATTACCATAGTAAGTCCAGCCACCATCTGTCACCTAACAAAATTACAAACAAAATTTTTTTTGTAATGAGAACTTTTAAGGTTTACTTTATTAGCAACTTTCAAATTTACAATACAGTGTTATTGACTATAGTTACTGTGTTGTACAATACATGCCTATGACTTATTAAGTTTGTTTCTCTTGATTTTCTTCATCCATTTCACATCCTCCCCCACTCCCAAATCCCCTCTCCTCTGGCAACTACCAATCTGTTCTCTGTATCTATGAGTTTAATTTTGTTTGTTGATTTATTTTGGTATGTTTAGATTTTACTTATAAGTGAAATTATGTAATATTTGTCTTTGACTTATTTCACTTAGCATAATACCTTTAAGATCCATCCATGTTGTCTCAAATAGCAAAATTTTATTCTTTTATATGGTTGAGTAGTAGCCCATTGTATAGATATAACACAATTTCTTTATCTATTCATTGATAGATGTTAAGTTGTTTCCACATCTTGGCTATTGTAAATAATTGCAATAAACACAGGGCTGCACATGTCTTTTCAAATTAGTGTTTTTATTTTTATTTTTGGATAAATACCCAAAGATTGAATCGCTGGATCTTATGGTAGTTCTATTTTTAATTTTTTCAGAAACCTTCATACTGTTTTTCCACAGTGGCTGCACCAATTTACATTCCCACCGTTAGCACATGAGGGTTTCATTTCTCCATATTCTCACCAATACTTGTTATTTCTTGTCCTTTTGATAATAGTCCTCTGACAAGTGTAAAGCCGTATCTCATTGTGGTTTTGATTGCATTTCCCTGACAATTGGTGACGTTGAGCATCTTTTATGTCCCTGTCAGCCATATGTATAGTATTTTTGAAAAATTTCTATTTAAATTCTCTGCCCATTTTTTTAAATTGAATTTGTTTTGTTATTGAACTATATGCATTCTTTGTATATTTTAGATGTTAACCCTTATTAGATATATGATTTACAAATATTTGTCTCCCATTCTATATCTTGCCTTTTTATTTTGTTGATGCTTTCTTTTGCTGTGAAGAAACCTTATAGTTTGATGTAGTACCATTTTAAATTTTTGCTTTTGTTGACATTGCCTTTGGAGTCAGGTCCAAAAACATATTGCCAAGAGGAATGTCAAGAAGCTTACCAACTATATTTTCTTCTAGGTATTTTATGGTTTCTGGCCTTTCATTTAAGTAGTTAATTTATTTTGAGTCATTCCTTGTGTATGTGTAAGATAGAGGTTCAGTTTTATAAAATCATGTTATCAGTAAATAGTGAAAGTTTTATTTCTTCCTTTCTATTTAGGTGCTGTTTATTTTTTTCCCTGCCTAATTGCTCCAGCTAGGACTTTCAGAACTATGTTAAATAAAAGTGACAAGAATGGGCATCCCTATCTTGTTCCTAATCTTAGGGGGAAACTTTGATTTTTACTTCTGAGTATAATGTTAGCTGTGGGTTTGCATACATGACCTTTATTATATTGAGGTGTGTTCTGTCTATACCTGCTTTGTCGAGATTTTTTAAAAAAATCATAAATAGATGTTAAATTTTTTCAACTGCTTTTTCTGCATCTATTGATATGATCATATAATTTTTATCTTTCATTTTGTTAGTGTGGTTTGTCATGTTGATTGATTTGTGGATATTGAATCATCCTTGCATCACTGGAATAAATTCCACTTGATCATGGTATATTGTCTTTTATAAAAGACAATATACCATGTTGAATCTAGTTTTTTAATATTCTGTTTAGAATTTTTGTGAATGGCTTCATCAGGGATACTAACTTGTAATATTCTTTGTCATGGTATCTTGGTATGGTCTTGGTATCGGGTAATGCTGGCCTCATAAAATAAATTGAGAGCTTCCATCCTCTTCAGTTTTTTGGAAGAGTTTGAACAGGATAGGTATTAAATTTTTTTTGAAAGTTTGGTAGAATTCAGCAATAAAGCCATCTAGTCTTAAACTTTTTTTTGTTGAGAGTCCTTTATTATTGATTCAATCTACTTACTAGTAAACAGCCTATTCAGATATTCTCTTTTTTTTTATGATTTAGTCTGGAAAATTGTATGTTTTAAGAAATCTATCCATTTCTTCTAGATTGTCCAATTTTTTGGCATATCATTGTTCAGAGTAGTCTTTTATGATCCTTTGTATTGCTTTGTTATCAATTGTAACTTCTACTTTATTTTTGGTTTTATTTATTTGCTCTCTCTTTATTTTTTCTTAGCTATTTTAACTAAAGTTTGTCAATTCATTTTTCAAAGAAGCAGCTTTTAGTTTAATTGATCTCTTCTATTGCATTTTTAGTCTTTATTTAATTTCTGCTCTGATCTTCTTTTTTTCCTTTTTTCTACTAACTTTGGGCTTTTTATTCTTCTTTTCCTAGTGTCTTTAGGTAAAGTTAGGTTGTTTATTTAAGATTTTTTCTGTTTCTTGATGTAGGCTGTATGGCTATAAATTTCCCTTTTAGAACTGCTAGACAATCTAAATATACCTTAGATTTTAGTATATTTTCAATTTTATTTGTATCAAGATATTTTTGAATTTTTCCTTTGATTTCTTCATTAAACCATTGGAAAATTTTAATAAATACTCTCTCAAAAATATTAGAGTTCAATCAAGTCTAAGTGTATGTATGTTTAATATCCACATATTATAACATGTTGTTTAGTATCTACATATTTAAATTTTTTTCAGTCTTCTTCTTGTAATTGACTTATAGATTCATTCAGATGTGATTGGAAAAGATGCTTGACATGATTTCAGTCTTCTCAAATTTACTGAGACTTTTTTTGTTGCCTAGCATATGATCTATTCTGGAGAATGTTCTAATAGCACTTGAGAAGAATGTATATTCTGCTGTTTTTAGATGAGATGTTCTGAATATACCTATTAATTCAATGTAATCTACTGTGTCATTTTGGGCTAATGTTTCCTTATTGATATTATCTATATGATCTACCCTTTGATGTAAGTAGGGTATTAAAGTCCTTCACTATTATCGTAATGCTGTCAATTTCTCTCTTTAGGACTGTTAAATATTTGCATTGTATATTTAGGTGCTATTATGTTGGATATGTAGATATTTTAAAAGTTATTTCTTCTTGCTTGGGTGACACCCTTATCATATGTAATGCCCATATTTGTCTTTAGTAAGTCTTTGTTTTTAAGTCTATTTTGTCGAATATAAATACTCCAGCTTCCTTTTGGTTTCCATTTGCATAAAACGTCTTTTTTTATTCCTTTACTTTAAGTCTCTGTGTGTCATTATATCTGAAGTGAGTTTCTTATAGCTAGCATACAGATGGGTATTATTTTTTAAATTCATTCTGTCTTTTGATTAGAGAATTTAGTCCCTTTAGATTTGAAATAATTAATGATAGGTATTTTCTTGATGCAATTAAAAATTTTGTTTTCTGGATGTTTTGTAGTTTCTCTCTCTTCCTTTCTTCTTCTCTTGTTTTCTTCTCTTGGGCTTTGATTACTTTCTGTAATGATATGCTTAGATACCGCCTCAATATCTTCATATGTCTATGATAGGTTTCTGCTTTGTGGTTACCATGCAGCTCATGTATAACAGTGAATATACATAACAGTTTATTTTGAGTTGACAGAATGTTATTTTTGAATGCAACCTAAAGCTCTGCAGTTTTACTCTCCCCATTTCTACATTTTATGTTTTTGATGTCACATTTTACAGTTTTATTTTTTGTATCCTTTAACTAATTATTGTGGTTATAGTTAACTTTGCTTACTACTTTTGTCTTTATACTAACTTTATAGGTGAATAATCCTCTTTACTATATATTTACTTTTACCAGTGAGATTTTGACTTTCATATGTTTACTTGTTACTAGTTGTCCTTTCTCTTCAGTTTAAAGAAGTCTCTTTAATATTTCTTGTAAGACCAGTTTAGTGGTAATGAACTCTATTAGTTTCTGCTTGTCTAGAAAATTCTTTCTCTTTCCTTCAATTCTGAATGATAACCTTGCTGGGTGGAAATTCTTGATTGAAAAAAATTTTCAGCACTTTAAATATATCATGCCACTCCCTTCTAGGTGGCAAAGTTTCTGCTGAGAAATCTGATGATAGTTTTATAGGGGTTCCTTTGTATATAATAAGTTGTTTTATTCTTACTGCTTTTAAGATTCTCTCTTTGTCTTTAACTTTTGACATTTTAATTATAATGTATCTTGGCATGAGTCTCTTAGGATTCATTTTGTTTGGAATTCTCTGAACTTTTAGGATCTGAATATCTGATTCCTTCTCCAGGTTAAAAAAATGTTCAGCCATGAAATTTTTTACACCCAGACTTGGTGTAAAACTCTAGTATTTTCAAAGAAGTCTTTTTATTAAAATATTCCAAAGCATTTATCCAAGATTTCATATAACCAACTCTCTTTTTACCCTTATACTTCTCAGTTTATAGGATATTCAATTAAATTACATAATTACAATAACAAGTCCTATTGGCATTAATAACTTGGGTGCAAACTTACCTGACTCTTGTTAAAATATAACTCAACTTGTATAATCCCTGTCATTAGGTAAGGTACGTGTGTGTACTGGTTGAGGGTCAACATGCCAATGGCATGACCTGTCTATTTTTTGGAAGTATTAGGAGAGCATTCGTTATTCTGTGATTAGGTGTGTGAGTGCAAGATAGTTATAAGGGCTTTTTCCATACTTTAGCCTTCTATATTCATGTTTCATTTTAATATTCTAGCTCAGAGTATGGTTTGACCATGAATGATCATTGAAGCCATTATTGTGTTAAAAAATGGCCACTAAAATATTTCCATCAAATAATAATATTTTCATAGAGGAAGGTAGGAATCCTCCTTGTATTATATAAGAAAAATACATATAAAATGGCTAACACAATATATGGCACATGATAGATGTCTGGCCATTATTAGTTGAATCTTAGTCCACATTCTCCTTTGAAAAATAAGATAAAATTATAGTAGCCTCAGGAGCCATCTTTGGGATAGTCTATGATGGACATGGAACATGTACTTTTCCTTAGGAATATTTTGGATCCTTTGGTTATTTAGGGGCAAATATAACTTGCATCTTTTTCTGAGATAGAAGAACAGCCTTAGGAGTTGTCTAAAAAGAGTGTCTACAATACTTGTCTTAGCTGAAAATTGGGGAGGTGGAGCAATTCCTTTTGCATTTCAATGAAATGTCCAATGAGACCTTTATCCATTGTTGTTACTTAAAGGGCAAACAGCTGCCACCAGAAAAGTATCCCTTGACCCAGAAAACATTTAGTGTTATGTATTAGATATCTGGTTTAGCTCCTGCACAACCATGAAATGATATCAACTCATTTATGTCTTCTGTGGCCTTTTGAATCCAGAAGACGGGGCTCCCTGAGATCCTTTCAGAGGGTCCATGACGTCAAAACTATTTTTGTAATTATACTAAGATGTTATTTGCCATTTCCACTTTAATTTTCTCATAAATGTGCAATGAAGTTTTTCTAGAGACTAAATGATGTGTGATATTGCAACAGAGTGAATGCAGAAGCAGATTGGATAATCTAGTTGTCATCTGTTAACTATCAAAGAAATTTGCAAAAATGTAAAACAATGTTAATCTCTGACTAATTTATTTTGGTTTAGAAAATAGTTATTTAAAAATATATACCATTTGTGAAAACATATTTATTATTGTTATTTGTAAGCAAATTAATAAATATTTTAATATTTTCTCTTTTAATTTTCAATATGGTAAATTTTGAAATATATCACCATGTGAATAATAAGTTTTTTGGGGCTCTTAATAATTTTTAAATTATGGAGATGTCCTAAGAGAAGATAGTTAAGAACCAATGATGTAGAAGAGAGACTGGACTGAATGCTAGGAAATGGTACAGCTAAGAAGTATAGAATTCTAATAATCAGTTATCATTTAACGTTATATTAGTGTGAATACTTTATTCCAAACACTTCTAAAGGAGAATAAAAACTCTAAGAGTACTTAAAACTTTCACCTTAAACCATTTAAGCAAAACCAGACACACTCAAAATAATTAATGAAAAGGAAAAAACCTAGATACATGTTTCTAAAAAATTCTAGCAGGAGAGGAATTGATTAAATTATCATGTATTTGTAATGGCACAGTCTTTTAAAATAAATGAAAAACATTGAATTAAACTAATAAGCTTTGAAAGTTTCTAAAAAATTCATATGGGCTTGTGGGGCTGGGAGAATGGGGTGAAAGGTTAAAAAAGTACAAATGAGTAATTTACAGACGGTCATGGGGATGGGGAGGACGGCATAGGAAATGCAGTTAGCATTAATATGTTGGCTGGGTGGAGGGCCTGAGGAGGGAGGAAGAATTGGAGGGATCATTTTATAAACTATATAGATGCTTAACCAATGTACTGTATACTTGAAACTAATTTAAACAAATTTCTATTTTTATTTTCTTTAGGAAAAAAATAAGAAAAAAATTTTCTAAAATTACAAACTAGCTAAATTAACCAATATTTTGTTAATTTCCTTTATTAATGTTTTTCTTTATTATATGTGCCAGCAATTACAATGCACTGTTTTAACTAATCTGAGGAAGACATAGTTGCTCATATATCAAACCAATGTAGTAAGCATTAAAAAGATACTTGGATTCTCAAAAGAGTGGGGAATATTTTATATGCAGATTGATAATACATTTAACTACAGCCTTTTAGTAGTGTGTTCTATCCCATGATTCATCTTTGTGAGTCATGATTAACATGACCTATTTGTATATATTTAGTTTTTGAGAATTGGGTAACAATAGGTGATATACTCCAGTAGTATCATTAAGATTTAAGAGCCATTACAAAGGCAGGTCTTTGGAATAACGTTTCATTAATTACCAGTGTAGTTTTAAATCAGTAACTCTCTCTTAATTATTTTGAAAGTTCATCTTTGAGTACGCATTTCGTAAAATAACATTTGTCATTTTTTTCATTGCAAAAGTAATATGTATTCATTGTAAAATATAGTAAATATGGAGATGATAAAAGAACTAAAGTATTTATAGGTGCACACCTTTCTAATGATGATCACCTTATTAACATTTTGAAACTTACCTTTCTTGGCATGTAAATATATACAATATATACATATGTATATGATATATTTTTTGCAAAAATAGAACCATACTGTTTTGTAAATTGCTTTTTTCCTCCAATGGTATTTTATGAACACTTTTCTTTTGCATACACACTTTTTTAGTACTTACATTATGTAAAGTTCTTCAAGTGTTTTTATTGCCATTATCTTAAATTATGAGACCTTGTCATGCTCTCCTGGAGGTTAGATCATTCAGGGTTCTTCGTTGCAAACAACAGAAACTAGAAACTAACTGGCGAAATTTCACAGAAAAGGAATTTACTGGAAACAGCAGCAGCTCCCAGAATGGGAGTGGGGGTGGCAGGGAAGAAATAGGCCAGCCAGACTCAGAACATGGAAAACAATTGCCCACTGCAAGCATTAGAATTTCTACCTACATTTGTACAATTTAAAATTATGCCCACCTGCTTGACTCTGCCGAATCCATTCACTTAGACTAGAGCTAAGAGAAAAGAGATATAGGCTGGATCCAAAATGGTGAAAGATTAACAATGCAGATACTGATATAAATGGGAAAGACTTCGGTAGCTCTGAATCTAAAGGGGTTACTATATCATGAAACTAGCAGACTAAAGATCCTTCAGCTTGCTGCATTGCAAGTTAGATGCAAGACAAGCAGCTTTTCATTTCTCACTTATTTCTGTTTATGGAGCACACACGTTATTGTTATTTATTTGAGTGATAGGAATAACCACAGTGAGCTGCTTGAAGAGGCTTGTGAAGCTCAGCTGGAAACAAAGGCTGGACCACCTGAATGTAAAATGCTCAGTCTGTGGTGACATGGAAAAGTGGAGGAGGTGAACCCAGGATGTAAAATTAAAACAGAAAATGGTGATATATTTATTAATTCATTTATAAATAACAATAATAAACTTATATGGTACTATAAAGAGAACCTGGTAAACCTTAACATTTAAGGCTGATCTATAGAATAGTGGCAAATCAAGCCCTTTCATCCCCCTTACCCCTCCCCTAAGTTGCTAAGTCTGAGGCTATGTGTTAGTTTGATTGATAGAACAGCTTGAAACTAGGCTATTTGAAATATGAGATGAATTCTTGGGGATAGGCGAGAAAATATGCCATTTTGAAAAGCCGTCTTCTACGAAAATCATTGCATAATGGCATTCAGCAGCATTAAAAATGACATGGAGAAGAAATAGTGCTTTGAGAATAGAATTTCTCTTAGCTTTCT
Source organism: Macroglossus sobrinus (assembly GCA_004027375.1). Lineage (NCBI taxonomy): Eukaryota > Metazoa > Chordata > Mammalia > Chiroptera > Pteropodidae > Macroglossus > Macroglossus sobrinus. The sequence continues at coordinate 66,923 of PVKZ01001588.1, forward strand.
TTAGAGTTCAGAGGAGTTCTTCCAGGGAAATGTACTCTTGGATGGTTGAGTAAAACTGGATCTTCAAGAACTGTTCTAATTGGGAGAGGCTGTCCTCCATACAGCACTGGATGCTTAGTGGTGACAAAGCAGCCTTTTCTGACAAGATCTGGGATAAAACTCGTTCAGCCAGATACTTAAAAACTTTTATATAAAGGCTCTTCTAAGCACTTTTCGAACAAACATTATTTCATCTAATCCTCTAGCAACCCTACAATGTAAGTATGATTATTAGTGCCATTATACAGTTGAGGAAATGAAGCACAGGGAAGTTAAGTTAACAACCCAAAGTCACACAGGCAGTATCTAAACACAGGCAGAAAGTCAGTATGGGGCAGAGCCTGCACACTTAACAACAATGTGTTGCTGCCTTCAAGACATGGCCAGTGTCAAGGCCCTGATGCTGAAACAAACTTGGAGTTTTTGGAAGCAAGTTTATGGCTGGTATTTATTTAGGAGTGAGAAGTATATGAACTATATTCAGACAGGTAGGTGAAGGCAAAAACATAAAAAGCCTCGAGGTTAAGGTAAAGGGCAAGGTAAAAATTGCTCTCATTGCTGGAGGCTTTTAAAAAAAAGTACAGGGATGTGATTCCATTTAGGGATGTAGAAAATCACTCTAAATCCTGAACGGAGAAGGAACTTTGTGAAGGTGAAGAAGGAGGTAAAACACCTTCATAAACAATTCTACTTTCCCTGGTTATATTTCTTTAAAGTTATATTAGTTTTTAATACTTCCTTGAATCTAATTCTTTGCTCTTTTAGCTAATAAAATATCTTTACATTTTTAACTATATTTCATTATTTTTACATAGCAAACTTTAATTTCTGAAAATGCAGATGATGCAATATTAGAACTTTTTTGAGAAAATAGATGTAAAAGCCTCACATGCACTGATATCAAGGTATGACCAGTCCATAATGTCCCAGTTCACTTCCAAAATTCAACCATATTTATTGAAACAGCTTTATCGAGGCATCATGTGCCTCGATAAACTTCACCCTGTTTAAGGAAATAAATTCAGTGATTTTTAGTATTTGTCCATGTTTGTGAAGCCAACACCACATTCTCATTTTAGGACATTTCTATCACCCCAATAAGAAACTTTGGGCCCATTAGCAGTCCCTTCCCATTCGCACCTTCAGACCTAGGCAACTATGCATCTTCATTAAATCTCTGTAAATTTACCTTTTCTGGACATTTCATATAAATGGAATCTCTGACATATATTCTTTAATGTCTGGTTTCCTTCACTTAGTATATGTTTTTTAGATCTGTTGATGTTTTAGTATGTATCAGTACCACATGCATTTTTGTTGCTAATTAGTATTCCATTATATGGTAATACTGCATTTTGTTTATTATTCATGGATGGATGTATGGGTTATTTCCACTTTTGGCTATTATAAACACATAAATTTGCTTTAGACATTCTCATACAAGTCTTTGTATGGACATTGTATTTCTACTGGGTGGAGATTTCTTTGGGAAGAGTAGAATTGCTGAGTCTTTTGGTAAATCTATATTTAACATTAACTTACACAGTCTTAAAATAAAACCTGAATGTCCTACATCATGACTTTATTTTGATAAGTTATCATCCCCATAATTTTGATTATTTTCCTATTAAATGTAAATGTGTAAAACTAGCTTTGTTATATACTTGAAATTTTAACTTATTTAATAGAACTGTCTTTGCAGTTTATAATGTTTCAAATATTAAGAAATAATTTCTCCATGCTCATACATTTTTTTCCTTGGTGCTCAATTTATGATTTGATTAAACATGTCTTTAAAATGAAGATGTTCTATAAATTATTGTTTTAGAATATATAACATATGAAATTATTTCTGTCTTTAAAATAATCTTCTGTGAAATAGGAGGCTTGAAAAATCACACAGTGACTATCTTTCTTCTTTGTTATTTTAGCTGCTGACATTTTAAATTCAATTTAGCTGTGGTCTTATATTTTTAAAGTTAATGAAGTGGATTTCAGGTTCAGTTAACAGTAATTTAAGATGACAATTAAATCATTAGTGAAGCTAATTATTAAATGGAAAACTCACTGTAATGCTCAAGCTTGTAATAAAATCTTAGGTTCAAGTGCTGTGAGCTGTTTGGCGTGTAGCTATTTTAACAAAGCGCTATAATAGTAAGACGGATAGATGACCATTCTGCACATGGTTTTATTTCCAGCAGGCTGAAGTTTAATATTTAGGTTCATTTATTAGTCATGATTTTATTTACCTAAGTCATGTAGGATGTAAAACACTTTGTTTCACAGCATCTCAAGCAGTGTTTCTAAATATAAATATATTCATTATATTTATCTCATCATCTCAAGCTCATATGACAAGTGTGGTAATTGCTATGTTTATTAAATAAAAATACAATAGGAATGATGCTGCTAAGAATCCTTTCGTGCCTTTATTTTGGTAGAGAAGTACATGTATTTGGGGGAGATATACACTTGAAGAAAAATTGCTGGGGCATGAAGAGTGCTATGTTCAATTTTGATAGATAAAGCCAAATTATTTCCAAAAGTAGTTAACCCTCTTAATACTCTCACCATCAGTGTTTGAGAGTGTCTGTTGCCCCATATTATTTTAAGAGGTAGAATTGGAGACAATCCAAGTCAAATAGAGAAATGGTTGACTAAGTTGAGGTATATGCATACAGTGGAATACTCTAGAGTAATGTTACCTGAACCCTATAGTTCCTTTTCATTACTAAGATTTTAATTTTGGTTATTTTAATTTTATAAATTAGTTTGGGAGGAACCAACATCTTTATAGATTTTTTTTTTCCATCTAGGTGTATCTATGATGTCTCTCCATTTATTTAAGACTTCTCTCAGGCTGTTCAGAATTAGTAACTTTTTTTTTTAAACTCAATTATAATCACATATTTAAAATATAAATCCATTCTTATTGTTAAAAAAAGTAAAACATAACAAATAAGTCTAAAATCTCAGATTTGGTTATATTGCTTTTGCTTTTATCAGGCTATCCATGGTTACCAATTTTAGGTGTTCCCCTCCAAACTTTTCTATGTATCTACATATGTGTAAATGTACCCATAGAAGACATATGGTAACGTGTCATGATTTTTTGTTTACATGAATTGTATCTTGTAATGTATGTTTTTGTGTTTTTTTGTTATTCATTCTCCAATCCCAACAATATGGCTTAGAGTTCTTTCTGTTCTAGAAAATGAGAATTCCCTCATTCTTTTAAATTAACAACTAGTACTCAATAGAATGGAAATGCTATGGATTATTTATCCATTCTCTTAATGGATATGTATAATGTTTCAATTTTTATGATTATAAATAATGCTAAACCACAGCCTATACACATCTCCCTGTGTACACTTACAAATTTTTTCTAAAGCAGATTTTGAAAAGTAGAATTGGTTGAAGGTTAGCCATATGAAATTTTGATTAGAACTGTGTAATTCTGCTCTACAAATATTTTTTCCGATTGTCATGCCCACTAAGAATGTATAAAAACTTTCATTTCTACCCTCTCATCAATACTTCATATTTTAGATACCATGGGAAATGGTAAAAATGAATGATTACTATATTCATAAATTTTACATTCAATGAGATAAAGTATATAAATAGTTATAAGGTAATAAAAATAATGCCTTAAAGGCTGCTGAACTTGCAGAAGGAATAGCTTGTGGGTGCTTGGCAATGGAAAAAGGTGTTAGCTTTTCCTCAGGATGCCTTAGTGAATTCTTCTCAGCCAAAGGTGTAGGCTCAGAAACCCGATCAGTCTGTTGGCTCTCTGAGTGTATTCACTTTTCAGGAATAGATTCACCATAACCAAACTCACTGAACCTGAAGTACAAAACCAATTTATTAACACACAGGAAGAATAAAAGTGCCAAAGGGTCCAGACATGCTCTCCAACTGTCACCTTCTGTTCACTGTGACCTTACACAGAAAGCCAAATTATCATTTGAATGCCAGCTTGCCCAGTTTTTTTTTTAAAAGAAAATATACCCACATGGCAGTCCATTTGGCTTGTAGTCTCTGTGAAGCCTCTCAACTGGAAAAACCAGTTTATAATCTTGATCAATGAAAATGGAATGAGAATAAAGAGAAAGAGTAGAGTCAGTTACAAGAATCACCTCTATTCACAGTATGGGACATACCTGCCCCTGGTCAGAAAGTTGTCTCCTAGGATAAGACATCCTCCCTTTGGACATGGCTGGGATCGGTCCAGCCAATATTTGCCTCTAGTATTCTCTTTTTGCTTGGACTTTCAAGGATGGAAAATCCTCTATATAAGGGGTACATTATATTTTACTATAATTGAACGTTATTCTCTAGGAGTGATCCATGTTATTTAATTCTAATAATAAAATCAATAATTATAGTCAGTGATGTTTATTTAGGGCTTATGATGTGCTGGGCACAGTTCCAAGTGCTTTAAATACATTGACTCATTTAATCCTCTTTAAAGTGTCTTTTTCTATTTCCATTTTTGTCCATCATGTGTTGGTTTGATAGCTTATCTAACTGAGAGAGGAAACTCATTTATTTTATTTACACATTCTTGGAGTGACCCTCAATATTGGTGCAACATGTGGAAACACAATTAAAATACATCAGAAATTCTAAATAGAAGAGATTCTTTTTCATTATGTCAATAAGGAAACTTCTCATGAAGGTAGTAGAGTAAGGGCTTTAAAGCATGAGTAGAATTTTTATTGATGTAGATAGAAGGAAATTCTATGCTCTTAAACAAAATATAATAGTTTTCTTGCTTGAAAGGTAAGGTTTTACTTACCTGGAAAGTTTTCTTATGTGAAATACTTAATTTATCAATAATGCCTTACAAAGGAGATTTATTTTATAAAGAATTTTTTATTGAGGATAGGGATAGGGAGAAAATATGAATATTTTTATTGTCTGTTAAGCTAAATGGATATAAAACAAAATGTCATTGGCTCTGTGAGCCTTTTCTTTCTAATTGTGTTTTTCACACAATTGTATGTTTTATATCTTAATGAAAATGAGGCTCAAGAGATGCTCTTAAAATCCAGGAGGGGAAATTAGAATGCATTGCCCTTGATTGAAGCATTTGTTAGTTTAGAGGAAAAAAGCATCAGTGGTCACTTATAAATGGTGAGTCTGACCTACATTGCAGAGCTAGCAAATTTCTTTGGGAACTTGATCAATAACACACCATTAAAAGAGAACCTTGCTAATAGCCTTTCCTTAGAAAAAGCTAAGGTTGACAGTCAAGAAAACAATTTGTTCAATTTCCTCTACTCTTCTGGAATTCTCATCAGGTAAAATTGCTCCTTATTTCATAGTCTTAAAAACATTTTATTTAAAATAATGATATTGATGTTCATTGTATTTTTATTTTTATTTTATTTATTTTATTTTATTATTTTAGGTGAGGCAACCCTTGGTTGACCTCAGAGATTACAAGGACCTTGTCAGCTTACAATCCTTTATTTTTTTTTTAATTTTCTAGTTTTTATGCCTACAGCACCTGGTCTTCCTAGGTGGTTTCCCATACAAGTACTAACCAGGCCCAATCTTGCATAGCTTTCAAGATCAGATGGGATCAGGCTTGTTCAGGGTAGCATGGCTGTAGACTCATTGTATTTTTAATATAAAAGTTATACATAAGGCCTGCTGAATAATTATGGTAGCAGGCTAGCTGTGTCTGATAACCCATCTCCCAACTTCCATTACAGTACCTTGAAAAGATGCACAGTTAGGCCCAAACTGGCAACAAAGAAGGAAACTAATAAAAAAACAGAAAGTCAAAATCTGCATAAAATTTCTACTATCATTGATGGAGATGAATTGAGAATCTTATTCTTGGACTACCATACCACCTGCCCATGCTTTATATCAGAAGTATATAGTCTCAAAGAACACATGAAGTGATAGTAAGTCAACCCCTACTGAAAGGCAGCTGTCCTTAAAAATCAGAATTTCTCAGCCTTGGCATTATTTACTTGGGACCAGGTAATTCTTTGTTGTGGGGTCTGTTGTGTGTATTGTGGAATGTGTAGCGGCATCCTAGTCTCTACTCACTAGATTTTTGTAGCACTCTTTACCTTCACCCCTAGTTGTGACAAGCAAAATGTCTCCAGACATTGCCAACTTCCTTGAGTGACAAAATGGACTATCTTGAGAATGTTGACCTGAAAAACTAGAATAGCCAGAGCTTGGAGATTCCTCTATGTCCCACCTCTCTTTTGCTACCATTAGATCCTCTTTTTTCACTTTTTATGAAGGAGGTCAAGGGGAATAGACTGTAGTGCTCTGAAGTCTGAGGCACCATGTTTCTAAAACACCAAAAAAGTTAAAAAGTGCATTTGGAACCAAATTCATCCATGGTGCTAGAAGTTAAACTAATAGTTACCTTTGAGGGAGAGGAGACGAAGGTGGCTTCTGTAGTGATAGAAATATTCCATAAATTGATCTGGTGGTGGTTTAACATATGATAAAATTCACTGAGTCCATCTGTTTAGCTGAGTACATTTATTTAAGTTATATTTCAGTCAACAAAAACAACAACAACAATAAGAAAAACGATGAAACCCAACATGGGGCATATCAAAAGGAAAAGGGCAATCTTTGAAGATTGATAGAGAAAATGTACCTCTGAAATTAAAAGATGCAAACATTTAAGAATGCGTGTGCTTGCATCAAAGAGCTCAGTTTGGGAAGACTAATAGCTTTTCATGTAGTCCATGCCAGTGGTCCTCCATAATCTCTATGACGCAAAGGGAAAATTAGCATTAAAAGCTGGGGCTGTTATTCAGCCTATTGTCATAATCTTGGAGATGTTTCAGCAAACTGTGAGGAGAATGGATTGGTTCTAAAAATGCAAGAGATGGCCTATCAAACTGTACCAACAGAAATAGAAAAATCCATAGGCTCACTAGGAAGTCAAGAAGGAGAAGCTCTGTATCATCCATTTGCCTGCCTCCTTGAATACAAGCATTGTACTAGCTACTATTCTATGCAGCTCTTCTTCTATCACACAGGTACCATTTTTTAAGGCAGACACTTCTCTGTTCCCCATCTCTCTAGTGACATCAATTTTTCTACATCTAAATCTAGAGAGCAATATCCTAGACAATGCTATGGCAGAGTAAAGTGTAAGGGGCCAGCAATTGTTTATTGTTTTAGGGAATCCACAGGTAAAGCATTGTATCAGCAGTCATGACAGTGAGCAGGAAATATGCATTGAGTCAGACTTGACATGTGTGTAGAGCAGTCAGAATTCTAGAGTGGTCAGGGTAATAGTGGCAGATCTGGCACCTCAAATCATGTATCATTTATGTAACAATGATGTGCATACTACATTTATGATAAATCCTCTAGCTCCTACTTCTAACCAGATTTCCATCTCTAATCCTCCCCTATATAGAGATTTAGGAGGCTTCTGCTACTGCCCAAAGCAGCTGTATGCCCAGAGTTGTCAGTGCATCTGCCAGTTCACAGGTTCCAGCAGGTCCTTATTTTGAATGTGATCATTCTGTCCATAGTGGCTAGTATGCTTGAAACGGTTAATGTGTTGAGTGTAATTCATCTCTTAGGTCTTCAGTGTGTTCACAGTGGTTAATTTCTCTAGACCAAAAGGGCCTGCACCATTCATTTGTATTTCTCTGGCATCTTCTCTAGGCCTAGATGAACTCTAGTATATTTAGGAAGTAAAGTGACCTGAAGACATACATGTTCATGGGCCTTTTGCATGCCACTCTGGGACATGAGTTTCTACTGCCCAGGATTGTTCCATTTGCTTGGCTCTTCAGGCTCTTAAATAGTCTACCTCCTCTCCTAATGATGAGGGAACCACCCCTGACCTGCCCATCCTAGCTCTAGCAGCTCCCCATCAGGGATGTTCAATAAGAATGAGACTGATTAGTTTTACCTTGTCTAAACTCCAGCCTGAGACCCAGGAGACCTTATCCCTTAGCCCTCTATGAGTCTTTCCCTCTCATCTAGCATTTTCAGAGTTTAAGGAACCCCTGCCATCGATGACCTCCACATACTTCTCTTCCACATCCTGGCTTTGTGTGGTAAGAGCCATTATTCACTGACTTTCTCATTTATTAGCATTCAATCAGCAAACATTTATTTAGCATCTACTGTACTGTACGCATTACTTTATGGGTGAGGACTATAGCAGTATATGAGACAGACAAGATTCTCATTCTCTTGGAGCTTATTTCCTAGTGAGAATATACACCAAGTAAATAAATAATCAGACTAGTATATATTAGATAATAATGAATACTATGATATAAATAAAACCTGGATGTATTATATTGACTGGGGTGGGAAGTACTGAGAAAGTGTAGTTGTTTGCCTAGAAAATAAGAATGCAAAAGATCTAGGAAAGTCTTAAAATAGCCCCAGGGTTATAGACACTTATTTCTGCCACTTTCTTTCTAAATAAACTACTTCCCAAATATCCATGTGTTCCCCAACCCCAGAAGGGCTGAGTAATCCAGCTTTAATGCTTGGCTCAGGTTAATATCACCCATTCATAGTAGCACTGTTCCCTTGTCAGAGATTGGTCTAAAGATCTGGGCCTAAGTCATCAGCACAGAGCATTTTCCTGTTAATACGGATTGGTTCAGGAATAGGCATAAGATCTAATTTGAGTCAATGAGATGTGTAGGGAAGTTTTCTAGAAATGTCTTTCTGTTTTAATGTAAAGAGATGATCTGACTTTCTTACTAGCTATGATCAAGGAAGCGATCAGATGCAGTTGTTCTTGGCAGCTGGCCTATGAATATGAAGGAAATACTCCTTAGAGGAAATCTGATCTCTAGATAGCTGAGTGTAGAGAAGGAAATTATCTGCTTCTTGAGGATATCAGTGAACCCCTAAGCCAACCCATATTGAAAGCCTGCTCTTCATCACTCATCATTCTCGTGCAGGCCACAGCTTCTGTTTGTTTATACACACAGCAGGCCAGAGAGGCCCCAAGAGCAGCCCTTAACCAGTGATGGATGGGAGGTGATAAATAACTACCTCAGCTTTCCTGTCTGTTGCTTGAGACAACTCCAAATATCACATGTGATAGACAAGCGCTCTGCAAGAAGGGAATGTTTACCCTGAGCTGTGAATGACAACAAGAAGTCATCTTGTGGGAAGAGTGTACACAGCTGAGGCATAGGTTGGCAAAGACCCTAATGTGGGATTTGTTTTGGCATCTTCCAGAATCAGAAGAAAGGAGGGCATGTAAGGCTGGGTCTTAAGTAGCTGACAGCTGGAGGTCTAGAATCAGGGAATCTGGCTAAGTCCTCCTCTTCATCTTGCTTGCAGTTTGGTTTTGAGCATGTTATTTAACCCTTTTGAGTTTTTCCTCATCTTTTATTGGGCTTGATAATAATACCCCTATGACAGGGTTGTTATGAGAATCAAATAAGCTCATAAATGTGAAATGTTTATCACAGTCTCTGGCCCACAGTAGTTATTCTCTCATCTAGATTAGGTTTGCTTGCCTAATGTTCAAGTTGTCATAAATTTTAAATCTTTTCGGGGTCATTGTCAGAATGAGCAGAATAAAATCACACCCAGCTGAACCCTGAGACAACAGAGAGCAAATTACCACTGGTAAACTCTGAGGAACCATAACTAAGCATTTTTTTAAAAAATAGAAAGATTATCTGGGCCCATTTAGAGTTTTAGCTGCCCCAGAGTTTATCTCCTTGCTGGGAAATCTAGAAGAATGTCTTAAATGTTTACAAAATTTAAGATAAGTATATCATCTGAGCAAGAACATATTGCCTCTCCTTAGAAACACCAATAGCAAACTATCAAAAGATAGTCTGTCAAAATACATAAAGATTGTGGCCCACAATAAACACTTTGGCCAATTTTTCCATCACATAAAATTAAAAACCTACTACAGACATGTTATAGAGAACTAATTTGGTCCTAGTGGAACACACATCATTGATTACCTGATGTACCTTGACACATGTATTGTGGGCTGCTTTGAAAGGCTGCCCCTGGACTGGGCTCTCCAACAGATATTATTACTCTAGGAAATATCCTTATAGAGTGCACCATCAAAAATACTACTGCCTCTTTAGACCATGTTCAGCCTCTACAGAAGCTACTGCAAAATTGCATATGCTAATTGCACAGATGATTATGTGCAGAGCTTCCAGAACTTACCTACGAGTGAGAAAAATTCCACCCAGAATGCTTTCCTCAGTGCTGTCAAGAGTCCACAAAGAAAGCCATTGGATTTAATAATATAACAACAAAGACCAAGAAAATTATTCCAACTCACCTGTCAGTAGTGATGTTTCCTTTCGAGTTCCCTGTCAGAGAAGTCTAATAAAATAGTAGAAACTGCTAAGTAATATTTATCTAGGACAGGTAATATTTTTCTGACCTCTTGTAAGCTCTAGAAACCAAACCCCTCCACATTTAGTCAAATGCTATTTAGTGACCATTTCTGTCTACCATCATATACTAATTTTCTATAATTATGTGCTATTAAAAATGAAATGAAGAAATAGAGGATTCAATTTCTAGCTCTGCCACTTACTCATTCTTTGACCTTATTAATATTAATAGTAATAAGGACAGTTAATATTTGTGACTGTTTACCAAGCTTCAAGCACTTTGCATAACACTTAACTTATACCCATTTCATTTAATATTTGTAGGAAGTCTTTAGAAGGGGGATATGTTATCACTCTAGGCTTTTTATAACTGAGACAGAGAGAGTTTCACAGGTTAATACACTTGTCCAAAGTCACATTCTTACATGACTCAGTTGCATTTCCAACTTGGGATGCCTGACCTGGAGGATCATGTATTCACTATGTGTTCTGCCTCTTCTGGGACCTGATTTTCACATCTATATTTGTCTTCTCCTGGGTAACTGGGGCGTCCGGGGCTTGGTCCACAGTGAATTTCCAGACTTGGTATGGGAGTGAGTGGGGCTGGCTCACAGCTGAGGGCATGGAGCAAAGTGTGACTGACACTGAGGTGGCAGGCTATGGGAGGGCAGGACAGGAAGCAAGGGAATGTGCAAAATGCCCACTCTTAGTCTAGTAATCCAAACTGAGGTATGAGCAACAAAGAACCTGTAAGACGAGCAAGCAAGTGTAGGAGGCAGGCTGCAAGGACTGCCAGAGTCTGGGAGACCTAAGTCATGGGAACTTATTAGAGGACGTTCAGGGCAAAGGGTGTTGGTGGGGCAGAGCTGGGAAGGGTGCTGAGGACATTCTTGCAATCCATGAAACAAAAGTAATAACCATATCTCTCTTACATGGATCTGTGAAGAGTAATAGCCAATGGATATGTGAAATAGCCAATGTACAAGCACTCTGCAAACTCTAAAGTGAGGATTACAAAGTGTTGTCTATGTTTGTGCACACAAGATAAAATAAATCTATGCATCTGTGTTTCATAACAGCCAGGGCTATGAATTTTTGACCTACACCTCGGCTGGGTTTAGGACTAGGAGGAAGTAAGAAGCTTGTTTGGCAAAGAGAAGAGAAAACTTTCCAGCTTTGTCAAGTGTTCTGAAGAAACAGTATTCAAGTGTACCAAGAGAAGACTCAAAACCATTGTAAAATAATCCTTTAATATTATGGTGTCTAGGTGATGATGTGTATCATATTGACAGACTAGTTACAGAATTTAAAATGCATAAGGTGGCTTTTGTTTTGTTTTGTAGCTGCATCTCAGAATTAGTGGCAAAAGGAATCTCCAGGATTTGTGAGTGCTAACCCCACCATTAGCAGAGGACAGCATGATGGGGAGCTGTACTCAGATGCAGTCAAGGACAGAACTTGGAAGAATTTAACACATCTGAGCTGCAGAGAACAGGCTGGAGATGCACAGGGTGGGTCATGGGGTCACATAGAACATATTATTGGGTTTCGTTTCCACTCTGGCAGCCCAGGGAGCTAGAATTAGCAGCTCCGGGAGGCAGCTGGTTTCACACAGCAGTCACAGGGAACACATCCAGCAGGGTGGTAAGGCTTGTGCCCTGATTTGGCTGACAGCAGGACCAAGAAGGGGGTAGGCAGAGGCACAGCTGTTACCTGGCACGGAGGCCTGGCAAAGAAGCCAGAAGTAGAAAGCTGGAGGCTTTGCAGCTTCATCAGTGCTGGGAAGAAGCTTTGCAAAGACGTTCCTTTGCTGGGAATGCCTTTGGCTCCCGCTGTGTACCGTTTGCTTCAGGCCAAATAGGTAATAGACATTGACATCAAGCAGCCCTTTGCTTGGTAATCTGAAAGGAGTATTCCAAGGACAAACAGCAGAAATAGGTGAACCCAGACCTTCAGTTTGGGGAGGAAACACTAAGCCAGAGAAAGCCTTATCTTCCTCTAGGATGAATAAGTAGGAAAAAACCAGAAGAACAAATGAAAAGAAAAATGGAGAACCCACCTTGAGAATGTAAAGAAAAAGGATAAAGTGTTAAAAATAATGACAGAAAGCTTTGGAGCAGAGGGCAGTTGATTAAACAGAGATAATTGAGATTTCTCAAAAGGAGACCAAAGCAAAAGGATGAGAGTGACTTTCAAATATATAATAGAAGACAATTTTCTCGAACTATGGGAGACCTGATTATGTATATAGAAATGGATAATGCAGCCTCTGTCTATATTAATGAAAAGATATCCAGACATATCCTGGTAATATTTTAAAGTTTCAAATGCTTCCAAAGCATCCAAGGAAAAAATCAGGTGGCCTGCAAAGGGGACAGATCATATTTCCCTCTGATATCCTCTCTACAATATTAAAGTTAAGGAGAACATAGATTATAAAGATAGTTGGGGCCCATATTTGGTACAAAAATTTTATTCTAACAAAATTATATGTATATATATATATATATATATATATATATATATATATATATATACACACACACATATATACACACACACACACACATATACACATACACATGTACACATATATATGTATGTATATGTGTATATGTATACACACATATATATATGTGTATATGTATATGTATATGTATTGCATTTCTGAAAAGGTAAGCCAAGTAGCTGCCAAAAAAAATTCTTCTGAAAAAGAATGACCCAAAGGTGAACTCTAACTGACTTAAAGAACTCAGTGATGGGAAAATCATTGTACAAAAGTGCAAGATATACATAAATAAAATTTAAATAATTGTTGCAAAAATCGTTCCAAGTCTAAAGAAAATGTCAAAAACACAATTTGAAAGAAACACACCTAATAATACATTTGGCAGAGGAGGTTTTTTATGTTGTCCAAAGTATTTGACACATAGTAACCGTGCTTTATAAATATTTGCTGAATGAGTACAGGACCCTCACCATGTATGTAAAAATAAGTTGGAGAAATGGAGATGGCCAGTACTTAGAGGAAGCTGAGTCATTTCCTCCTTCCCCTGGGTAAAGCAGAAAATTCAGGAGGGTAAATAGTGGAACTTTCTGTTCCCTTTATGCCAAGGAAACAATTTTTTTTTGTTATTTCAAAGTGGAAGTCTAGTTCATTATTTCTATGTTGTTGTTATTGTTGTTATTATTATTAATTATTATTATTAAAATAATAAAATCAAAGGGGTTTGGTCAGATTCCCTCAACAACTACCTTAGGTCATGCATTTAGGAACTGATGGGCACTCTGAAAGCAGATAGGTACCTTTTGCCTTGTAACAAACTGTGTCCCTGTTGTCTAAGGGCCTAAAAGGATAATGTGTCTTTCCCGGTTTCTGTCAGCCATGAAATCTAATTCAATGAAAGCACATTCTCCTCTCACCTCTATATTAGTGTGATTCATTCTTCCTTAAATTTTTACTTTATTCTCTTGGATTTGCATGATTCATTGAATTAAGTTAGGCTTTTCATTTATAGCAAGTTGATTGCAAGCTGATTCGTAACCATGATTTTTTAAGATGACTACTTAACAAAGGGCTTTTATGGGTGTCTGTATATGAAGCTCACTTACTGGGGAGCAGTGCTGTTCCCACACGTAGAAACATTCTGCTTTATGATTATGGGGTTTTAGATAGTGGTTTTGTGCTATCAACAATATCAGAGTTGTCTGATTGTAGCCACTCTTGAGTGAGAGAGAAATTAGCATGGGCAATTTGTGTAGTTTGTCTCAGAAGCTCTGAAATAAATGAGATCTGTTCTGGATTAAGGATTAAGACCAAACTGACCCAAGACATTCTCCTGGGTTTGACTGATTCTAGATTCAATTTATCACAAACATACTATTCACACATACTGGATTATCTTTTGTATAATATGAGACTGTTCTCTAATTTGGGGGTGAAGTCTAGAGAAAGCCTTTATCTTTGTTCTGGAAAATAAGTTTCAGAAATTATTAATGGTGCATGATTTTTCTCCCTCCTGAATTTGACCTTGGCTCAGAATAAAAGTGACAGTGGGTTGGGGATTTCCTGGGAATTTCTTTGCCTTGCTCTAAATGTGTCAAAGACATACAACTCTGTTCTTTGTCCTCTATTGTTTATTATATCTAGAGAACATTTAATTCTCTGTTTGCAGAAGGCTAAGTGTGAATTATCCACTTTGTGAATTATCAAGGATAAATTTTAGAGCATTTTTCCTGAATATAACCACATACTAAGAAATACAAACTCATTTCAATACTAGTACAACATCAGTAGAACTATGAATTCGCTGCAAATATATATATATATATATATATATATATATATATATGTAGATATATATACATAGTGTTTCAAAGCCAAATAAAATATTTTTACATTATCCATTTCTTTATTGTCAGTACCTTTAGAAATTGAATAATTTTTGACTTTATGTTACTTTTGCTTATTAGATAAAAAAACACAAAGGCATGAAATAGAATCATGCTCTAAAAGTATTTTAATTATCAAGTTTATATCTGCTAGCATCTGTGTAATTTTCTTAATAATCCTGGTTTTTATATTTTTAATGTTACTATGATCCAAGAGTTTGTAGAACATTTTCAGTAATAGGAATGCACATATACTATATATTTCTTTCATGTATCACTTGGTTTGATTCTGTTACATTAATATCCAAAGGACTTAATTTATTATGTATTTCCAGTCCTACTGTCAATAAAGACTTTATACAATTGCAGGGATGCCAGAAGAAAGAATGGTAGTGTAGGCCATTGTTTTTCAAATTTATTCATTCATTTATTTTGTCTATTTGTTCATTCACTAAGTAGAAGGGAGAAAAGAAGGTATATTTAATATATGTTGCAATTTTTATAATATATTAAAGTTATATGTATATATGTATACAGATGCACATCCATATGCATACACGCGTGCGCGCGCGCACACACACACACACACACACACACACACACACACACACACACACACAATCTCTGAAAGAGATAGAATCTGCCAGCTCACTTGCGGTACTTCTGATGTATATTAGGGTGCTTGGTGGTATGTGAAGATGTAGGTTATATGCAGATTTACATTATAAATGTGAAGGAGAGAAGGTTTAAGGCAGGGAGATAAGGTGGGTGTGGGGAAGAGTGGTATAGGGAGTAAGTAATTTTTTTTTTTTCTTTTTGTAGGAGAAGATGCTGCCAAAGATGGGAGGAAGCCCTGGTGAGAATTTTGAGAATTACATAGGAAGTTGCTGTGGGTTGGTGTTGGAGACCCTTTGGCATTCTTGCAGAGATATCATTAAGGTTGGAATTTCTCTTTACTTTTGGCTTTTGGGCAGCGTTTCCTGGAAGGAGAACTCATACATAGACTGAATGTGTGTGCTAGGTAAGGACAATATAACGGTGGGCACAAAACCTATACTCTCTGCTCTCATGGGACCTATGCACTGGTAGGGGAGCTGGCATGAATCAAATAATGTATCATTCATTCATTCATTCATTCACTCACTATTTTTTTAGCACCTATAATGTGCCAGGCACTGTTAGGTTTTTTGGGATTCTGATTCATCGGTAAAACAAATAGATAGTATTATTCCTGCCTGTGGTGGCTTTACAAAGCACCAACTTATCTAAGCTAGAACTATACTTCTCAGAATTTCCTTCCTTATAAGCTTTTGGGTTACAGATGGCCATGAGAAAAATTTGCATAAGATCTAGGAGACAGAATTGAAGCCACAGCCCTTAGTCTCAAGGTCAGTGTAGGGCGCCTGGCACTGCTACGGCTCTCATATTTGGAGCTGATTTGCTGGATCACCTTTCCAATGTGCTGTGGGTGACCTTCAGTTCCTGCTGGATCTTCTGCTTTTCTGGGGCCTGGCCCAGCACGGTGCCGCTCCATGGCAAAGGTCCAGTTTCTTATGCACATTCCCCATAGCACTGAGGTTAGAATAAGTGAGAAATGGGCAAATGTAGGTTCCAGTGTGTCTGTGGTTGTCCTTGTGAGCTCCACTTTGTCCCTGCTCCTGTGCACAGCACGTCCAGGTTTCCTTCCTCAGTGCCAGAGTGGTTGACTCATGGCAACTTCAGACACCACACCAGATGCAGAGGCAACGGCCCACATAGCCACTCCACCTGCTCCCACAACTGCATGATGACTAATCCTGGGCCAAATCCTATTTTCTATCTCTCACAGTCATTTTGCTGCTCTGATTGAACTCTGCCCTAGTGCAGTTTACATTCTAAACAGAGAGTAAACAGCTTAATAGATAAGTAAACTCTGAAATATATTTAAGGTTTAAAGGTGTAATGGAAAGAAAATTAGAGGAGAAAACCAGAGAAGGAAGAGTAAGGGAGACCCAGGGTGTCATTGGGTAAGTGGGGAGGCAGGTGCTTTATTAAATAGGGCAGCCATGATGGGCCTTATTGAGAAGGTAGGACTTGAACAAACATTTGGAAGAGGTGAAGGACTAGCCAAAGGAAAAGCTTCAAGAGCAGAGGGGACATTAAACACATTCCCCAAGGCAGGTGAATGACTGGAGCATTCCAGGAGCTTCACAGAAGTCAGTGTGACTAGAAAGAAGAGAGCAAGAAGGATATCCAGGAGGATATTAGCCTGGAACTAACAAGGGTTGCCAAACATTGGCCTATAGTCCAAATCTAGGCCCTCTGCCTGTTTCTGTGCATCAAGTCTTATTGGTGCACAGCCATACTTGTTTGTTTACACATCATCGAAGGCTGCTTTTGGGCTACTGCAGCAGAGTTACATGGCTGGACAGAGACCATATGGCCTACACTGCCTGAAATATTTACTAAAAACGTTTGCTGACTTCTGAGGCTTTGGCTTTTACTCTATATAAAGTGGAAACCACATCAGTGTTTTGAGCAAAAGAGGGCCATGCTCTGGTTTATCTTATATAAGAATTATTTCTGCTGCTGTGCTGAGAGCAGATTGCAGGGGGCGAGGGTGGAAGCAGGGAGACCCAACAGGAAGCTTTTGCAACAATCCAAGCAGGCAATGATGGTGGCTCAAACCAGTGTGGCAGCAGGGGAGGTAGTGAGAGGTGGCTGGATTCTGATTATCTTTTGAAAGTTGAGCCAAACTGACAGACTGAATTTGAGATGTGGGAAAATAGAGGAGTTGACAAATGTGTAATTATAACCTTCCTAAGTGCTGGTATAAAAGGATTCCTTAGAGGTGCCTCAGGGACCAGTAGGGAGGAGAGCTTTGCCAATCTCCCCGCCCAACTGGTTTATCTGTTTTATGTGTTGGATTTTCTACTAATTCAGTTGTCCTCAGTCTTGGTTGCACATTAGAATCATCTGGGGGACTTTACAAAGTATTGATGCCTGGCCCCACCCCACTCTCCCAAAATTCTTATTTAATTGGTTAGGGTTTTGACATGAGCATTAGGATTCATAAAACTCTGCAGATGATTCTTACATCAGCCAAAGTTGAAAACCACTGCTCTGATATTTTTTTTTTTAACTAACTTCCTATGCTTTTTGAATGATGGGAAAGGGCTTGAGATCTACAAATGTGTGGTAGGATTTGTCTTTTTTCATTTTTCCAGCACTCAGCGCCTTCATAATATCTCCTAATTTCTTTCGAAGGAATTTCTTCTCCCCTTTGTTCATAGTCTTGGTATTAACAGTGCCCATTTTGCCCTCCCCCGCCCCAGTGAACTTCCTGGATCTCTTTTCTCTCTTTCCCTGGTGCAGTCAATAGCAGCTGTGTGACTTGAGCCCAAACCCTTTGAACCAACCAATGTCAGAGACAGTTACAGGTGACTCGCTGCAGCAACGGCCAAAATGGTAGCATAGTCTGTCCAGGATTTTCCACCATGAGATGGTTGCTGACTCTTGCTCCCAGCTTTTTGGGCCTCAGAGCTTCCTTGGTTCTTTCAATTCATTCCCAAGCATGGTACCTCAGCCTCCTGTTGGTTCTGTCAGTCTCCTGCCCCCCTACATTATGTCAATAAGTTCCTTGTTTCTTAAGTTAGCTTTATCTCATAACCAAGAACCCCACTGATACAAAATGCCTGGGTAGCATTCTTTGCTCTATTTGTATCATGATATTATTCTAGTCTATTTATTTGGCAGCTCTGCACTGTGATTTTGTTTTTGGAAAAGAGCAGACACAAGAATAACAATCTATAGAACTATGCTTATTCAGTAGGGAACAGATGGATATGAATTGGTGTGCCAGATCCTTTGAAAGTTATAACAATTATTTATAAAACTAGCATTGCTATCAATAATAACAGCAATTTATTAATCATCTACTTCTTGAAAGTACAAAAATTTGATTTAATATTTTTTCAGATGCCAAGTCTTTGGTTGAAAATGCAGCATGCATAAAATCCTCAAACTGATGAGCTAACAAGACCTCAGTCCTGGGGCATGTGTCGAATAGTCAGAGGAAGAAGAATTAGTGTTTGTTTGGGTCCTGACAGAAGCAGATATGATAGAATTAGAAGTGAAATATATTTTGTATAGGAAATATCTGTGAAAGATTAAGGGGAGAGGTCAGAGAAGCAGTTATAGAGACACTTTAGACCACGCTGCAGGTCTGACATCTGTGAAAGGAGAAGGGGAAGAAGGAGGCTCTGTAGGAAGAACCTCAGATTTCAATGCAGCTCTGAGAAGTTTAGATCAGGCTGATGAGAAGCTTCAGAGCAAAGAACATCAGTGATTTCCATGGAGAAAACTCAATGGCTACTTCTATATTCTTGCCTAATGTGGCTTCTTTAGCATGCAATAAGGCTGACACTCCTTTTTGAAATGTTTATCTTTCTTGGTTTTCTATTCTTCTGGTTTTCTCCCCTTCTCTCTCTCTGACTACTTTGTCTCAATATTATTAGTTGACTCCTCCTCCTCACCCAAATCTAAACTTTAGACTTTCTCTAGTTTAGTCTGAGCTTAGTACTCTTTTCTCTCTCCCTCTTCACCAATGTTTCTTGGTCAGGGTGCTATGGTCATTTTGGACAAGGCAACTCTTTGTTGTGTGAGATTTTCCTTGCATTGAAAGACTTTTACCTTACATTGAAAGACTTATAACATTCCTGGTCTCCAGGCACCTACATTTCATTTTGCCTTTGGGCTTTTTCTCAGTTCTCTAGAAGCTGACCCTGAAAGAAGGCACTTGTGTAAAGGGTTTTTTAAGAAAGAGCACCTACGAGAATTGGACAGAGTGTGGAGAAGTAGGGCAGGGAAAGAGAGACACTAAAACAGTGATGTTTAAGGCCAGTTCTAGACTCAGACTAATCCTATAAGAAGCTCTGATCATAAATTACACTTCAGGGTTGTCTTGGCTTGAGACAGAAAGCTAGTTTATTTTTTGTTTTGTTTTGTTTTTTTGTTTTTGTTTTTTGTTTGTTTTTGTATTCCTACTTCCATTAGTCATCATTGGTAAAAACTGCTCTGTGTGTGTGTGTGTTGGGGGCAAGGGTGTTTGGTATGAGTAGGTCAGATATTAACTCCCAAGAATTTTAACTTTTGTGTGTTTGTGGCCAATGCAGTCCAGTAGCTCAAAAGAAATCATGGGAGAAGTTGGAGGTGCAGCGTCTTAGAAGTTAAGTACCCATAAGGTGCTCAGAACTGGTAAAGAGGATTCCAGGGTACTTGGGTGGAGCACAGACAGCATCTGTAACAATTGCCTGTAATGGGAACATGGATGGAACAAGGAGGGCGGAAGCTGAGTAGAAGGAAGAAGAAAAGAGATGTGCCTGACTGCTCAGTCATAAGAAAGGTTCCTTTAGGTCTATTTTCTGAGAAGTCCTCAGGTGAATGGCCATGAGAAAGTTACATGTGAGTTCGTAGGAGCTATACTGGGTCCAGGAATCAAACTCTGGGATAAACTGTCCACTTTGCTTGTACTTAGTGACCTGACCTCCAAACTTTTTTCATTGCATGTGCCTTGTCTCCTCCCAGCGCTGCCCCCAGACCTCCTCTGAACATAACAAGATCCATCGTGGTGTGGAGTTTAGGCGATCTACTCACTATCAGCAATGAACAAGAATGTCTGCTTGGCTGTGACTTTCAGATTAAGGTTTTATAATAAAAAAAACTCACTGATTTGATCATTTTAAAAGTTAGGAGGCTGTTTAATAAACAATTATACTCATAAGCTTTAAAAGAGTGTTGAATACAGAGTACATATGAGTGCACCACAATCTGGCAATAGAGGAAACTAGATATGTTATTATATGAAAATATGGAAAATTAGAGAGAAGAGTAATAACTCAATTCTAATTCCTATAGACACTGATTTTAACATTTCACTTCTTTTAAAGATTTTTCCATTTGTATTTTTTTATTAATACTTTTCTCATCTAATAAAAATGAAAGCCCTTGCATATCCTATTGAATATTCTTGGAAAACATTATTTGAAATTGCTGCATAGTATGCACATATCTTGCTTTACGCAGCATTTTCTGGATGGTTGGATATTAAAAGTTTAATTGTTCTGTTTTATAAATAACACTGCAATGAACAGTATCATAAAGGGGTGTGTGTGTGTGTGTGTGTGTGTGTGTGTGTGTGTGTGTGTGTGTGTATGTTTTGGATAACTTTCCAAAATACTTTTTGACCTGTTGTGGTTTTCAAGTATGTTTAAAATTTCTTCAATTACTCCTTTCTTCAAGCGATGGCTCTTAACTCCCCTCCTCTTGAACATGAGGTGAACTGATTTCTAATAAATAAAGAATGGCTTTGGAGACTACATCATAAAAGGCTTACAACTTCTTCTTTGCTTTCTCTTGGAACACTCACTCTGGGGAAGCCAGCTGACATGTTGTGAGAATGGTCAAACAATCCGTTAGAGAGGTTTGTGCGGTGACCTCTGCTAACAGCCTTCTCCAGGATCTCAATCCAACAGGCAGGCAGGTGAAGCATTTTGGAAGCAAACCTTGTAGCCTCAGACAAGTCTTTAGATGAATGTAGCCTGAGCCAGCATATTGACTGCTGCCTCAAGAGAGGCTCTGAACTAGAGCTATCTAGCTAAATTGTTCTTGGATTCCTAACCCACAAAAAATGTGAGATAAAATTGTCTGTTGTCTCGGAGTAATTTTAATGTAACAATAGATAACTAATATACAGCTCCTGATACATTCAAATTGCCTCTCAAAAGGTTATATGAATTTATTCGCTCATCAAAAAATAGATAAGAATGGCTGTTTTACTATGCCTTTTTCAGTTGAATTTTTATGACTAAAGAAAGAAATCTTTGCTCTTGTATTAATAAATTATTATAAGTTTTAGATTCTTTTATTCTGTTTAGTTTAAAATTAGAGTTCAATGACACTTAATGAAAGGTTTAAGAAGGAAACTATTAACAAAAGGACTCTAGAAAATGCAAAACACTGATTTAAGTCATTGCCCATTATTGAGAAATAATAAGAAAGGGCAAAAAATATTCACATATTGTTATCACTAAGCTAATTTTGTTATATTCTTTATCTTGTCATTATTGAGAAATAATAAGAAAGGGTAGAAAATATTTACATATCATTATCACAATATTTAAGTTAATTTTGTGATATTCTTTATCTTGTCATTATAAAGTTGAGCTTCAGTCTTAAAATATTTCTAAGAATGACAAAAATTTTTCCATAATCTAGAGAGTTTTTCTTTAATAGATCCCAGAACTGTTGACTTGAAACCTTAACACCATTAATGTTTCTTATAGGCAACTACATTTGTCAAAACTTTTGAGCTAGAGAACATATATTTTATTTAAAATTCTTTCTTAAAAAATGTGGCTTTGTTTCTCAAACTTGTGACAATTAAGTATTAATTGACCTTGACTTCACTAATCTGGTTTCATTGATCTCAAGCAGCTTTTAAAAGTATTAGAGTAGGGCAAGTATTTGTAAGCTTTTTCTTTTTATGTAAGTCATGCAGGTAAAAATGAATATTGTAATATAATCAGTCCTCAAACAAAAAATGGTATCTCTATATCATTTTATAATTTTTCTCTATACTCTTTTGATAAATTAAATACAGAGAGGAGGAGTTCTTATATTACAATGTTGATAAAGCCTTGAATGAAATATAATGTTTATATGTTTTCAAATAGCCTCATATATGAGAATATACCAGTACAATCAACTACCTTATTAGGTCTGTGTTTTCAAAAGCTCATTCATTTCTCTTTATCATTAACTTGAATTTGTAGAGCTCTATAACTGCTTTGAAGCCACTTCTGTGAGTGAAATTGGAGAGAACGATATTTCCCATTCAATCATAGAAGCCTAAAGTTGGCTGTTGTATTGTTCCACTAACAGTACGTGCTTAGCTGCTAATTGGATGTGCCATGGCATATGTCTGGAATAGCAAGATGTATAGAATAGAAGAAAAAACATAAATAAATGAAAACAACTTGTATTACTGATTAGCATTAATATTTTAACTTAAAACTCCTGGAAAATGATGAAGTAATTTGTATTTCTGGAATTTATTCTATGTAAAGTGTTCATCAGGGAACTTCTGGAGAGGTCTTTGATTTGCATTGACTTTTCTGGTCTTTAAGTACATAAGTGAAATCCTCCAAGTTTGACCTCCTGTACTATATGCTTTTCATTCTAAATGTACAAGTGGAAAGGTAATAACACATGAAGTTCTATGCAGTATCCATAAAAACATTAAGTTAGGTTTCTGCCTTCTTATTTTTTAAAATACACTGACAATATATTTGATATAAATGTATTTATTTTTAAATATAAATATTTTCTATTTCAATATATTGTAAATGTATCAATACTGCATCTTTATTCTGCAGTTCAGGATGATGGTACATAAACAGTTTTGTATGTGTTCACGTGAAGAAGCTACCTGCAATTCTTGGAATGAAGCATATATAAACAAATGCTAGCTTAAACAAAAACTGGCAATTTTATTGTGTTATGACATCATAATAAAATTGCCATTATTTTACTCAGTTTATTTTTATGTCGATCAATGACTCCTAAAAAATTATGAGAAACTCTTAAACTTACAATAATTAGGAAAAATGTGATCTTTTTTCTTTATCCTCAGTTCTTGAACTTTGATTTTAGAAATAAGTTTACTTGGTCAAATTTATTTCCAATATCACAGAAAAATCTATAAAGTAATGTATAGCATCTGTACTGGGTAGAAACACTAATCTTTTTGAACTATGAGGGAAGAAAATCATTTCAATGCAATCCCTTCTTTAAACATAACTTTAACTACTGCATCCCATAAAAAATGTTGCTGCTGTAATGTAGTCAAAAGGTACAGAACTCCAGTTACAAGATAAATAAGTCATAGGGATGTAACATATTGCAAGGTGACTACAGTTAACAGTGCTGCACAATGAATAGGAAAGTTTTTAAGAGAATAAATCCTAAGAGTTCTCATTATAAGGAAAAAAAGTTGTTTTTCTGATTTGGCTTCCTCTTTTTACTGTGTCTATATGAGATGATGAATGTTAATGAAGTTTATTGCAGTAATTATTTCACAATATATGTAACTCAAAACATTATACCATGCACCTTAAATTTATGGAGTGTTGTACGTGAACTGTATCTCAATAAAACTTGAGAAAAGATGACTGCCACTGTTTATTGGTTGGTGCAGGACTCCTGGGTCTTTCCTCACAATGTTGGCTTTGAACCATCTTCCCTGCCTCCCTCCTTTTGCTTGTACACCTGGACCCTTCCTCCTAGGTGTGTCACTAGAACTGTCTAACCCAAGACAGCCATCCCAATTCTATACACAGCCTTTTCCACAGACATCTC
The DNA here is from genome assembly GCA_004027375.1 of Macroglossus sobrinus. NCBI lineage: Eukaryota > Metazoa > Chordata > Mammalia > Chiroptera > Pteropodidae > Macroglossus > Macroglossus sobrinus. Next base: position 91,108 of record PVKZ01001588.1, read on the forward strand.
TGTGGCTCATCACTAATACCTGAGGTTGGATCTGGGCATCTGGCATCCACCATCCCTCCTGTCTGGGCCCTCGATGCTCTGGGCCTTTACTCATCCAGAAGTGGGAACTGGAAATCTGCAGAGACTGTTCCTCCTACACATGTTAGTACAGAAAACAGCAGAAAGTTGCCAGGCATTGACCCTTCTAATGAATGACTTTTTGTACAACATATATTTTAAGATTATATAAAAAGAGACAAGTCATGTATTTGAAAAATTAGCTAAAGGTGGAGTTCTTTCCTACTAAAAAGATTCTCCTATCATTTTGGATGGCTTTGGAAAGAGAAATAAAGCAAAACAGATCATATAAAAACTGTCTGTATTTCTTGTAGCAAGGGTTCACCTGAGCTTTAATTCCACTTTTGCAAGAAAACAAAACAAAAACCAGAACAATATAGTCTTGTGTGTATGGGTCAGTTTCTAAACAACTTCCAACAAATCTAGTGTCTGAGATAGTAAGGAATCTTTTTAGACTTTGTTTCTACTGTTGTCAGCTCCTCTAGTCCACGCTGCATTTCGGCCAGAGTCATTTAAAAAGTGCGAGTTTAATCATGATACTCTTCTCCTTAAAAATAAAGCAAATCTGCAGCAACAGAAATGTCCCCTTTAAACTCCTGAGAGCCACCATGATCAAGCCCGTCTATACTCCTATGCATGTTCTTTCTTCCCAGAATTCTCTATTGGTCAGCTTCTTGATCTCCAATTTCCCCCATGACCCATCTCGATTGCCTCCCCTGGGAAATCTTTTTTCACTTTCCTGTATCAAGTCGAGTCAGTCCTACTTGCTGCCATGGCTATATGTTGCATATACCACTGGCTTATCCTTCTGTTCCAGTCTTTGAACTAGCTGTTTGAGGGTAGAGCTCTATCTCTTTTGTGACCCCTTAACCTGGGTGCTCACAGAATATGTGTGGAATGAATAAATGATGTTGAGGAGCAATGAAAAGCCAGATCCAGAAGCTGATTTGAAATCTTAAGGCGTGATATGCCTTCAGACCCTATGACACAGATTGTTGTGTCTTCTCTTAAAAAATATTACCTTTAGTCTGGAAAGTTGGACCACACACAGCCCTGATATGGGAAAGCAAATTTGACAGCATCTCAATAATATTTCTTCGCTCCAGCTGGCTAAAGAAATGCTAAGTCAATGCTTTTTTCTCTCTACAAAACCAATACATTTTTATTTGGTTTGTCATTTATCAACCTCTGAATAACTTGTTATAGGTAGAGTGATAGCTCTAGGAGAGGGATTTCTTTGAGACAGGCTGGCTGGCTGCCCAGGCAGGCTCTCTCTCGAGTGTCATTGTCCCAGCAGGGCTGCCCTATTCTAGGTCTTGTGCTTTGCCCAGCACACCCTTAATGTTCCATTCAGCATAGAAAGGATCATATAACCAAACCCACAAGATTGATTTATATTAATCAAGATCCTGATCTTAATTTACAATGAAAAATATAAGTGGCAAGCAGATGAGAAATTCACGTTAGTTGGGTAGTGTGTTTTTACACTTTAGGAAAACATGTTTGAGAAACTAATATTTAAAATACAAGTTGTGTAGTAGATTCAAATGATGAGAAAGTTTGATGCTCCACTTACCTCATGGTCCTGAGCTGCCAAGCAGACTGGACGTTTGTGTTCAGGGACCCTGGATGGGGGACTGCCTGACAAGTCTTTGTATTTTGGCTTTCCACTTACAAGAACCCCATGTAGTCAGTTCCTGCTCTCAGCAGGATTTCTTCAGACAAGGCAAAGTAAAACCGTCAGGTCTCAAATTTTCATACTAGAATTATAAACCAGTAAGAGCCCTGTGACCCAGTACCTTCTGGACACCTTGATTGGACTTCAGTACTTTCATATCCCTGCAGCCCTACATTTTCTTGAATTAATTTCTACATTTAGCTAATCTCATCCATTATGCATTAACTCTTATTAATTTCATTCTTAGAAAATGATTACATTATTTATAGGTTTGACAGGGGATCTGGGTTTTCCTTCTAATGTTGCTAACAGTTTTTGGGCACTTGGTTCACTGCCACACTCCTTGTAAATACTAACTAATAATTATTTTTTAAGCATTACTTTTCAGACCACCAGCCCTCATGCATTAGTGTGTCATAAAATCAAATAAGTGAGTTCTGACCTGTGGCTTAAAAATGAAATAGAATAGAAAATATTAGAATGCATGACATGTAGTAAAGCAAATATTGGTTTATACATATACTGTGTGTACTAGGTTGTTATGTAAAAAAATCTTTTTTGACTCTGGGTTGGGATTAAAAAAAATTATACACCACTCTTAGAACTCAGAGCTTTATCCTCTGCTTCAGAGAGCAAGATGTTCTTTGTACAGGAAGATGTGAGACAATTTACTTAAATAAAACCTTAGCTAGGAAGAGCCCTATTATTGTGAGGACAGATGGTGTATACTCTATATCAAGGGTCTGCAGCAATGCCCCATGTTGGAGAGTGTGTGATAGGAGTAATGGTTTAAAAACAGATGTAAAACACATACAGCCAATTGTGAGATGAGAGTCAACAAGTAGAAAAGATAGAAGGAGCTATGGACACTGGAGGGTCACTGCTTCTTCGTTACTCATTTTTCTTTTGCACTGGAGCTTGGGGTTCCCAACTATTGGAGAAGAGCTGAACCCCATTTACTGATTTCCACATAGACAGGGTCACAAGGATTTCTGCTCAGACTCAGACAGGACACATGAAGAGACTGCCACGTGCAATTCTAATTTTCTTAGGAAATTGCTTTCATAAGCACAACAGTGCAGCATATAACTAGGCACTCAAAGGTAAGGGTTTGGTAAACTCTTTGAGTCATATCTTCATCTATTCATTTGTTCACCTATTCGTGCATCCATCTGCTCTTCCATCTATTCCTTTATGAGTTCCTATGTATTCTGTGCAAGAAGTCTGCCCTACATGGTGTACTTTCAATGTCAAGATCTCTTGAATGAGAATTTAAAAGTGTTTGATGTAGTTCTTATCAGATAAATGCATCTTCTCTATAGAAATGGCAGTGATAATTCAGGTTTGGGAATGCACCCCTCTGACTGAGAGAGTTCTTCCTTGTGTTAAACTAAAGCCTATTTTTCTCTAGCTCCCCTTAGAAGCCTCTTATCTGATCCCCAGACAGCTAAAAATACTGAAGAGCTGCCTGCTGCCTACTTGCCCTTCCCAACTCCTGAGCCAATTCATTAATTACCAGGTTTCTGAGCTAATCTTAATCTAGTCTGATGGCACATTAGGATTTGCCTTCCCACCAGAAGACAAGGTGAAGACCATGTCTATGTCTAATAGATATCAGGTGTGGCCCCAGTACAAGCTACACCATTTAAGCTCCCACTCTGGTACCCGTTGTGCATTTGCTTCTTTCTGGTTTTGGGTGGTTATTGTAGGATCCCTCTGGGATTGATATTGCACTCTGAATCTCACCCTCACTGGGGTCTTAACAACCTTTCAGCCTTTTCCTCTCTCTTTATCTCCAGCTGTTGGATGGATGAGACTCAACCTAAATAGTCCTTCTCCTGGCACTATGATGTCCACATCTGCCAGTGCAGATGGAATCCTTGGAAACTGATACCATCTGAAATTGAGGCTAAGCTAGCTAACCATGTACCTTTGAGCATTCTAATCTAGATTTTTGGCTTATTTCCTCGAGGGCAGTCCTAATGCCAGATGAATCCAACAACTCTGGCACTCCCTTCTGGATTTCTCTGCCTAGTCTTATCTTTGAGGTTCCAGCCTACTTCTCAGTGAGTCTCTCCAAGTTATGCATATTGGTTCTAATTCTAGCCCATGGGGCTATGTATATGATAGCTCTTTATATATTTGTAGATGCTTACAGTTTCAGTTTTCTCTTGCTGCATAACAAACCACCCCAACACTCAGTGGCTCAATGCGACAATAATATTTTTTATAATGATCTTACAATTTGGCAAAACTCAGTGGGGGAAGCTCATTTTTGCTCCATAAGGCATTAGCCAGAGTAGTTTGATGAGATAAAGATCCACTTTCAAGTGGTTCACTTGTATGGGCTGGCAGTAAGTTTGGTAGGAGCTGTTGGCTGGGTGCCTCAATTCTGCTACATGTGGGCCTGCCGTTTTAGCTGCTTGAAATTCCTTATAACAGGGTGGCTGGGCACTAAGAGAGAGAAAATGGAAGCTGTCAGTCTTCTTAAAAACTGGGCCTGAAACTGGCACAGTATCACTTTTTCTGTATTCTCTTGGTAGAAGTGGTCACAGAATCAGCTCAGATTCAAGGGTTAGAAAATATAACCACACTTCTTGATGGAGAAAATGAACAAAAATTTTGTAGCCATCTGTAATGTACCACAGTAATTACAGGCACATCTTGCTCAATCCTCTTTGTTTTACCCTTCCTTCCACTCCTTAAGTCTTCTCTGGACTAAAAAACCCCTGTTCTTTGGCATCATTCTGAGTTTTATCAATATATAAACAACATTTACTTTATAAGTAATAATTATGATCATGTCAGTAATTGTGATAGGTGCTGGTGGTGCTGAAATGACTAAAACATGGACTTTGTCTTAGAAAAAACCACAGATCAAAAACATAGTTCTTTTTTTCTCCTCTGATCTAGTTTGAATCATTTTTACTCCTAAGCATCTCACCAAGGACTTAATGCTATATTTTAATGTAAGCCTATAATGAAGAATAGAACAAAATTTTCACCTCCTTTGTATTAAAGCTTATATCTTTCTTGATGGAACCCAAAATTATGTTAATTTCTTTAAGAGGTACATTTCACTGTTAACTGACACTGAATTTATTATTGATTGCAACCCTAGGGCTGCTTTTTTTTTTACTGTTCTGTTGGTGTGGCATAGCACTTCTATCTTGCACATAGAAAGCTGGGTTTTAGACACAATTCAGCTATTTGATGGCTGTCCTTGTAAAATTTCACCTTGTTAGCTTTAAAAGACTGCTCTAGCCTGTCAAGATAATTTAGATCCTTGTCTCTTGTCTGAAATACCAACCTTTGGTCAACAGGAAGTTGATGGCTGTGTTCTTAGGTATTCAGGAAAATAACCAATAAAAATGTTAAACAGACTGAATATAGAACCCTCTAATCTGCCACTAGAAATCTAGGATGACGCAGGAATCATCACTCACTTTCCCAGTTGTCCTTGTATCTAGCCCATAAAACTTCATTTGATCCAATAGCATACCATAAAAATCTCTTGCTCTCCTAGAATTTCACATAAATGGAACCACACAACATTATATTTTGTACATAATGTTCCGTCACTAAACATAGTGCTTTAGATATTTGTTCATGATTGTTGCATAGACCTGTAGTTCCTTCCTTTTTTTTAATCATTAAGTAGTGTTCTGGTATATGAATGTGTCGCTGTTTGTTTAGCTATCCTCTTGGTGGTTTGGGTGGTTTCCAGTTTGCAGCCATTACGAATAGGGCTGCTATGAATATTTTAGGGCAGTTCTCTTTGTGCACATATGGTTCCATTTCTTAGACAAACACCTGGTGGTGCATTGGCTGGATCACATGGTAGGTATATGTCTAATATTTCAAGAAACTGCTGAAATGTTTCCAAAATATTTATATTTTAAAAATATATTTTAGGATTGTGTGGTTCTACACTTCTTGTCTGTAGAAAGTGTACTACAAGACTTGATTAAGAATGCAATATTCACATTAGGCTTACAATGACATTTCTTGTGAAAATGAGGACTTTGCGATTATAGCTGGCTAGCTTAGCCATCGACACCATTTCCCCCATAATTATGCTATAAATTAGTGGTGACCCCTGAGCCTCTTCTGGTAAGAATTCAGTATCTGGAAGGTGAACATGAAATCCTCCAAGGTGTTCTTAAGTGGTGCCTAAAGGAAAAACATGTTGTAATGTGACATAAGTTAATAATTTTAAAGAGCCCATAGGCCTGGCAGTAGAATTAAATGCTTAACAATAATTCAAAAATGGCTTGCAGAAACTTAAAAATGTGAAGCATTTAGTGGGGCTGAAATTATGCTCCTGACATATATGTGTGACACACGAGAGCACTTACCTGAGAATTTATTATCAGCTTCTGAGCAAACAAAGCCTGACCTACATTTGACTAAAGTCAGCTGTCTTTGGTTAATCCTATGGGCTCCTTTTTATTAATGTCACAATTGCTAATGTGGTATAACATTGTCATTACTGAACAGCACAGCGGGATGAGCTGCAGCTGTTATTTCTCTTTTTGAACCTACTGAGTCATTAAATCTGAGTTTGGGGGGAATACAAGTTGTAAAGATTATTCAAATTCTGATTGAGAAATAGGACTGCTGGGAAATTGTGGGTACATAGAGTAAAACTTTGAATCAATCAAGCTTCCTTTTTTTTTGGTGAAGCTAGAATGTTCAAAATTGTTCCTTATGTTTAATTTGAAATCTGATGTTAAGGAAATAGAAAATAAAAGAACAATAATAATTACATGTTAAGCCTTTTTTTTCTGATGGGAAAGCAATGTCTTATTACTGCGAAAATATTAGCGAGATCATTTTCCTTAAAAGAACATAACATTTTCTTTTAAGAATCCTAATATTAATTGAAGAAGGATATGCTTTTGTTCTAACAAGCTAGAGAATAATCAGTTACTCTAATATATAAGTGAAATTTTGTTGTACTGTTTGTAGATATTTCTTGTAAACATTTCTATCTTCTTTTGGAATTCTTACTTTGCTTTTGGTCACAATTAGGACATGTAAAGGGTGTGATCCTGCAGTTCCCAAAGTGAGCCAAGTTACCTTAGGGTACCTCAGAAATTTTTCAGCTTTGGAGAGAAGTACAGTGATATTCAATATTCATTGGATATCACATAAACTGCTAGCCCAAGATTGTTCAGTTTCTTCAATAAGATTATACATTATCCTCTCGAGATGATGTCATATATTTGTTATCCTGTGGGCTTGATAGTTACTGAGATAAATAGCAATTACCATACGAAAAGCAAAGTGGAATAGGAGGCAGTGTCAAATCTGATTCCAAAGTTTGAGAAGCTGTGTGGTGCCCAATGCCAACATCCCAATTAGTAAGTACTTGTGTTTGTTCAAGGATAAAATAAAAAAATATTTTCTTTCAGTTTACATGTATTATTTTTTTCAAAAGGCTACTAAGCTTTTAGGATAAAAAAGAAAAACTTACCAAGTTTAACTGACCTAACTACTTAGTCAATAGAACAGTTGTTTTTTTTCTTCTGGGCTAGGCACACTGTGAAATACTTATGGATTCACTCAGGTTTCCTTGAAGTAAGAAAATTTGGGAACCCCTGGCATAATCTGATGGCCATTAAAATAATTTCTGACCTGTTATGTTTATTCAATTACTGTGTTTTTGAGATTATTTTAAAATCTTAGGAGCAATGACATTCAGAGACTGGCATTTCTAAAGCTCACTCACTACTAGATGATACTTTGGAAGCCAGACTTCTGCAGTGACTTCAATGACTCCAAGCAAAAATCTCAGTTTGAAAAAGCTTGTCTTTTGCATCATACCCCACGGGCAGAGAAGTCCCTGGGGATTTGTACTGCCTGCTCCCACTACTCAGAGTGTGGCCTGAGGACCAGCAGCTCACTAGAAATGCAGACTCTCAGGCCCCACCACGGACCTGCTGAATCAGAACCTGCATTGTAGCCAGATCTCCAGCTGCTGGATACACACATTAAAGTTTGAGAAGCACTGCTCTGCCACTCTTGTTACACCCTACCTCGGTCTTCCTAGATGAAATCCCTCATTCCCTTTGCATGTGTCTTTAAAACCTAGTTTCTCTGCACCTTATATATTTAGGGGCTTACTGTCCACTAGTTAAACCAAACCTTCCTAATGAATCAATGACTGATTATAGCTGAAATGTCTTATCATTTCTCAAGTTACTTAGGAATTTTGGAAGAACCTTCATATAAACACTTATCTGACTATTAGATTGAATATTTGTGTTCCTCAACCAAAATTTATATGTTGAAGCCCTAACTCAGCAATGTGATGATATTTGGAGATGGGACCTTTGCGGGGTAATTGGGGTTAGATTAGGTCATGAGGGTGGGGCCCTCATGATGGGATTAATGTTCCTTTAAGGGGAGATACCTGAGAGCTTCCTCTCTCCCTCTCCTTCTCCCCCTTTTTCTCTCTTTTCTCTCCTTCCCCCTCCCTTTTCCCCTCCTACTCCTGCTACTCCTCCCTGTCTCCCTTGGCATAAGAAAAAAAAAAAAGAGGCCATGTGAGCACACAGTGAGATGGCAGCTGCCTTCAATCTAAGAGAAGAGGCCTCAGAATGAAACCTGCCTTGCTGGCACTTTAATCTTGGACTTCCCAACCTTCAGAACTGTGAGAAATAATCTGCTGTTTAAGCCACTCAGTCTGTGGCATTTTGTTATGGCAGTTTGAGCTAAGACACTGGCCATAACCAGCACCTGGCACTCCTGGGAGGCCCTGCATGTTCTAATTCAGTAGTTCTTTGGTCTAGAAATTTGTTTATGCATAGACTACATGGTGAGTATCAGGATGAGATATTTTATTAACTCATTACTTCCCAAATATCCCCATTACCTTGAAATTAGTTATTGATTTTAAAGATCACCTGAGGACTTGCTGGAAACACCCAGGACTCTCCCTTGGAGCATATGACCCAACATGCTTGTGACAAGACCCTATGCATTTAATGGACACCCTAGATGATTCTGATAATCAGGTAATTTGGGGAAAATTTTTCTAACCCAAAGAATAAAATTGATGGAATTTTGGACACTTGCTGTGGACCAGTAGGAAAATATTAGCAAGTCTCTCCATTTAGAAGATCCTTCTACTGAAGAGGCTCCAGGAAAAACAGGTCCTTCCAGCTTCCCCTGCAATGTTGCTACCTTTTCTTCCTGGTGACTGGGCTATTTTCAGCTTTCTGCATCCAAGTATGCCCTTGGATTCTGAACCACTTGGAAGGCATTTGATAAGAAATTCAACCAAGTTATGTATGACAAGTTGTAATTTAATGCAATGTTCTTCCCATGCAGGCTTGCAAATCTCTTCTCTAGAATAAATGCAGGACAATGTGTATACAGATGTATGGGGGGGGGGTGGCGATGATGGATGGTGATTTTAAGCTAAGAGAATGTTCTTCATGCCCCCCTCTCTTAACAAGAAGTCATCTAATCTAACTAAGTATAAATAGGTTAGTTTCTAGTTTTTGCCATGGCTTCTAATCAAGCTGGCTCTGAAAAAAATCACAGAAGTATCTTAAAAATCTGTTCAAGAAAGATTTTCTAAATGTATAGACTTTGCAAACTGTCACATTAGATTGTTACTTTTGTCTTGTAAATGTCTTCAACATTTCTCAGCGCAGCCAAATCATCTTACTCTCTTGTATCCTAGCTATACTTCGGAGAATTAGGCTCACCGTATATGGGTTTTCCTGGTGTGGAGCAGAAGGCAGGGATGTCAGGCATGTGAGATAGAAAAAAGAGATGTTAAAAGCAGGAAAGAGCCTTCTGCACTACCCAAGGAGGGGTCCATATGGCATTATTCTGGGTTCCCATCTTCCGTAACTTAAATGGAATTTTTACAATGTCCAGAGCCCTTGATGTCCTACAAATGAAGATGGAGGCTGTCCTCAAATTCCTTACAGCAGAAACCCACTCAGGTGGCACCCATCTTAATTTCCAAATAGGACGGTACATCTACAAAAGGAAAAGTGATAGCATCTATATCATAAATCTGAAGAATCTGGGAGAAGCTTCTGTGGACAGCTTGTGATATCATTGCTGTTGAAAAACCAGCTGATGTCAGTGTTATATCGTCTAGGAATATTAGCCAGCAAACCCATATTAGTGGCTGTATCACTCCTAGGACCCTCACTAATCTGATCCAGGCAGCCTCTAGGTGCCGCACGCTCTGGTGGCTGCTGATCCCAGGGCCAACCAGCAGCCTCTCACAGAGGCATCTTATGTTAACCCGCCTGCCATCACTCCCTGTAACTCAGACTCTCCTATGCACTATGCGGATATTTCCATCCCAAGCAACAATCAGCGAGCTTATACGTCTGAAGTGGTGGATGCAGGTCCAGGGGTTTCTGCGCATGTGTGGCACCTCCCTGCCAGCTCCCGTGGGAGGTCCCACCTGATCTCCACTTCCACAGAGACCCTGAAGTGATGGAAAAGGATGCGTAGGCCGCTGCTGAAAAGGCTGTGCCCAAGGAGGATTTTTAGGGTGACCAGACCGCTCCAGCTCCCGAATTGACTGCTACTCAATCCAAGGTCACTGATGGGTCTGAGGGCCTAGATGTGTTCTCTGTGCCTTTGCAGCGACACCCTGCTGAAGCCTAGAACACTTAGCTGCCACCGAGGACCGGGTTGCAGCCCCCACCGCTCAGCCACTGACCAGATAAGAACCAAGGACTGGTCTGCAGCCCCCATCACTCAGCCACTGACTGGTAAGAACCACCACTGAGTGGTCCTGTTCTTTCACAGACTGTTAAACAGAAGTGGAAACAGGATCAACAGAAAATAAACACTTTCTTAAAAAATAAAAAGAGTGGGATAAAGGCCTCTGTGCACCAGCACAGGCTAGGACCCTGGGAGTGTGATTGCTCTGTGTTCCAGTGTCAGTAAGAGCAGGGCTGGGAATGGAACGTCGGTCTTCTGATTCCAGTTCTGCTTTCCCAAGTAATGAAAGAGATAATAGCAAACATTTATTGAATATTTATTGAATTCTTACTGTCTACCAGGCGCTGTTTTATGATCATCACACAAGTTTTCATTATTCTAAGTACACATGTTACCTTACTTTATGTTTATACCACTTATGAAGTAGATACTATTACTTCCTCTTTTTGCACCTGAGGAAACTGAGAGCTAGAGGACACTGTAACTTAGGTCCAAAGGTCTTTTATCTATTGAGTGTTGCATCCCTGTGTCAGTTATGAGTTTATTGAAGTCTCTCGGCTGCAGATTTGTCCTTCAGTTTTTGCTCTGTGATAATAGACTAGACCTTTCTCAGCACTTTTCTTTTTCAGGGGGGTGATGTGAAACTGTGTCAGTAGAGGGAGCTGGAGGGACATTGCAGGAGGAAGAGGCTCTCCCTCCTTCTGACTGCTGCTTTTGCTCCCTCCTGCTCTTGCTGCCTTCCGTCAGGGGTTCGAGTATGAGGGGTATCTGGTGGAGTCCGGCCCTAGCTGTGCACTGGAGTGGGCAGTCCCTTAGCAACTTTGCAGCCCCAGCCTGGGCCCAGTGACTACTTTACTCTGGCCCTCCTGACATTGACATTGCATGTTCCAGGCTTTGTGTCCACAGGGGCATCCTCACCCTTGTGCACGTTTCTACCAAACTCGTCTGGCTTCTGCTCTGAGGTTTGCTTCCTGTGGGTCTCCTGGTGTTGACATCGTGCCCCAGGCCTCGTACCTGCAGTGGCACCTGACTTCCCCTGCCATAGCTTGCCCTTCCCTGGGAGGGTTGCTGATGCTTGCCCAGCAACTCTGGCCCAACTGTAGCCCAGGCAAGACAGTGGGATGGTGAAATATCATTGCTGTTCTGGAAGTCACAAACCAGGGCCACACATAGTACTGGCTTTGTCATCAACTCACCAGCTTTGTCATCAACTATGTGTCCAGGGAACCCTGGACACATAGAAAACTTTGTAGGACTAAACTTTTTCATCTGTAAGTTCAGGGCATTAGATATATTGTCTAGGATGTCTCTTCTAACTCTAAATGGTGTATTATTTAATAGAATACATTTAAATAGCAGATGCAGGATTTATGAAACCAAAATAAAATTTTAATTAGGATTGGATTTTTTTAAAAAGGTAAGGAAATGTTTGGTTTAATAGGAGAAGATATCATAGAAGGAATCTCACGAAGAGATGTTTTGATCTGAATGAGGTAGTGTGTTTATTGTTGATTTATTTGTCTTCAGGAAACGTTTATAACCATAAAATGTTGGCTCTGTAATGGATACTTTATATTTTCTGAGCAAATGATAAAGTCAGCCCTGTGACAGCCCTGTTTTGACACATCTTTAATTATAGTGGTGGCTGTAGATAGATGTTACTAGGGATCAAATGGTAAAAGGGCAAATAATCAAATCTCTCATTGTGAACATTTTTCAGAGGCTAAGGTGAAAAGCTGAGACATAGATTCTTCAATGAACATCATGAAGGAGAAAGAAAATGTCCAGAATGTTTGGCTGTTAATTTATCAGTATGGTATAGTTAAAGTGCCCTGGAGAATATTAGCATTGAAATTATTTTTGGATATTTAACACCAGAGGTGGCAAATGGCCTTTTCAACAGATTCTACTTATTCTGTCTGCAATAGCTTAGTATTATGACTGAGGAAATGTGCTTTGGAGTGAATTTGCCTTGGTCAAAATTCTAGTTCCAGCACTTAGCAGCTATGGTAGCTTTGAAAGATTATTTACTCTGAACCTTTGAAAGATTACTTAAACTCTCTGAAGCTTAAGTTTACAGGTCTGCAGAACAAGGATGGTGATAATGGCACTTGCATTGTAGGATTAGAAAAAGTGATATTTGTCATAAACTACTATAGTGTCTAGCAAAGAGGAAGCACTCAATGAAAGTTAAGATTTATTATGATCACTAGAGCAAATATCTCATGAAAACAATATAGAAAGCTAGATGCCAAAGGATGAGTACAAGACTTGGATGAGGAACTTAGTGTTTGCGTATCCTTGGGTTAGTCCATTATGATCTTCAAATCCTGAGGTTTTTATTTGTAAACTTGAACTTATTATGTTTACTTCCTTCCCTTATAAGACTGTTGTAGAAATCAAGTGAAATTCTACATGCCATGGGCCAATGAAAGTGATTACTGTGATGCAGGATCATCTTTCTCCCTCAGGTTCTTCATTCTTTCTTCCACCCTCCTAACACATAGATGGAGTCTTGAGTAAAACACAGCGAGAAGACAAAAACTTGTGTAGTATGATGGTACATCTTTTCATATTATATTCTGTTGAGTTTCTCTTTAAGACATACTGAACTCTCTACCTGTCTTCGCCTTCTTTTCTGTTATCTTAGTCCAAAATACAAACATCTATCATAGAGGGAAGTAGCTTCTTCACTGGTATTCTGCTTCTACTCCTGACCCCTTTTCAGCCATTTTTTTTTGCTAAATATCTAGAGAAATGTCATTCTACTGCTTAAAGCCCTCCAATGACTTCCCATCATATTTAGAAAATATAAAATATAAACATCTTACCACAAAGTCACACATGATTCAATACATGCTTTCCTCCTCTCTCTCATCTTCTGTCACTTTCATGTTACCCACTTCACTGTAGCTTCATGAACCTTCCTCCTATTCTTTAAGAAGGCCAAGTTCATTCTTGACTTAAGAGTGTTGATTTAGTTGCCCTGCTAGCCTAGGTGATGGCTTCCCCCCAGTCCTCTTGCAGCTGACTATTTCTTGCCATTCTGTGGTCTCCCCAGAGAGGCTTTTTTTTCCTGACTATTCTATTGTGTTGTTCTAATTTAATTTTTTTCATAGCTTTTATCACCATTTGCTATTTTCTTTGAAGGTTAGCTTCAGAGGAACAGCATTCTTATCTGTCTTGTTCGATGCACTGTTCCCAAGACCTAAGAAAATATCTGGCATATGATAGGTGCTAAAAAAATCCATTATTGAATATATAAATTAAACTTTTAAAGGGCTCAGCATTAGCAGGAAAATGCTTATTGTCAATATTTTTTGGTTGTTTCACTTAGAAGACTAAAGGACTTAAAATCTCTTTCAGGATAAGACCTCAAATGCTTGAATCTCTTTTCTTCATCTACTCATCTTGAGGAGTATGGAATGGCTCATAGCTTCTAGAGGGATATAATTCTCTTATTTGGTTACAGAACTGATGTCTGGAAGGATAACAAATAGAGGAAAAACACCGAGGGAATCATCAGTGGTAGAATGGATCTGTAGCAGTAGAATATCTCCAATTAAACTGTTGTATATTCATACAATGGAATACAAGAAACAAAGAAATACTGCTATGTACAACAACACAGATAAATTTTATAATCACAATGATGCATGAAAGGAGCAATGGTATACAAACTATATATGTATAATTTTATTCATACAAAGTTCAATAACAGGCAAAACTAATCTATGGTGATTGAAATCAGACAGTGGTTACCTCTGAGGGGAAGGTATTGACTAGAAGGGGCATGAGAATGTTGGAAATAGTCTGTTTTACAATGTAAAAATGTATCCCCTTTTACAGTTAATAAAACTCAATGAAAATGTTTTAAACATCCATGGGTATAGCCATTAAAAAAAAAAGAAAGAGAAAAAAAGAACAGACTAAGAAGGAGGCCTTGGGGGAAAAGAATTGAGAGATCAGAGGCTGTCAGGTTATTTGAGGTAGACGCAGCATGAACCCATCATCCTTTGGCTCTGTGGGTAGGTGAGATAAGCTAGCTGAAACTTTTCATTAAGACTTCACCTACATATCTTCTAAGACCTAATCATGGGATCCTAACTCTAGTACCCAAAGAAAGTTCAGGAGATTCAACATTGCTTAAGAGTCAAGATTTTAGTAGCAAAATCAAGCATAGGAAATGCTGACCTCTGGAATTAAAGTCAAAAAAGCGACACACTTTTCATGCAAAATTTAGCTTCATGATACTAAAAAGTGATGAGGCTGATGGCCCTCTGATTATTATTATTTTTTAAAACAGGACAGAATAAGTTTCTCATGCACAATAGTCACAAAGGCTTCAACCACAAACTAATCAAGTGTAAAATCCTCATAACCTAAGTCCCCTTCGTGTTCAAATCCATATTTCTTTCTAGGTTAAAATGCAGTGTTGCTCTCAGTATCCAGTTCTCTGGAACTATGTGGAGGGAAGGTCATGGGAATAGGGTCAGCTGGCAGAATACCTGGCATGCTGAGGCTCGTATAGCCATTTAATTAGGTAAAATAACAGTCAATGCCAGTAGACTGCAGTTTGGATGATTTGCATTTTTTATAAATAATGGGGCAGATATTTATTCTTTGTGGAGAGGGATTACTTTCCTCTTCTTTGGCTCAAATTCCCTCTGAGTTTTCAGAATAATCAAATGCTTGGAAGTAAATTTTGTAAGATTCATTTTATTTTTAAAGCTGCGAGGGAGAGTGTGTGCGGCTGAAAAGCCAGTTCCTAATGTGATGTCTTTTCCTCGCTTCCACACAGGAAGCTTGCATTTCCATGAGTGTTCGTGGCTGGCACGTTGAAGCGCAACTTGCAATTCTTTATCGAAGACTCAAGGTTGGCTTAAAGAGCTGGCTTAAAAAGACAGCTTGTTTTCCTTATTTCAACAGAGCAAAACAACTTATCTAATTTGCAATCTGTAGCCATCCAGAATTGGGTAGCATCGCAGTAAGTGGTGCCTTAGTTCTTGTCTTTAGAGACCCTGTGGATTTCCTCTTTGGTTGCCCTGTTTTATTTGACCATTCTTAAGTGTAAGCTATGTTCCTCCTACTCTTTGTCCAGGTTTCTCCAGCCTGCGCTTAACAAGTGGAACTATATTAAGAATCAGCGGGTTCCTCTGGCCTTAGGTCTCCCCAGTGGGTAGTTCAT
This sequence comes from Macroglossus sobrinus, assembly GCA_004027375.1. NCBI lineage: Eukaryota > Metazoa > Chordata > Mammalia > Chiroptera > Pteropodidae > Macroglossus > Macroglossus sobrinus. Next base: position 106,737 of record PVKZ01001588.1, read on the forward strand.
ATGTGATTACAAACCAGCCAAGCCAGGTGCATGCTGGGCACCACCATGTCAACAATTATGTGTTTTCCACCTGTGAGGGCCAGTAACCCTTGAGAAGGCAAAGCCAAAGTAGGGAAGATTATATGATGGTTTTAAAATATGGCTCCAAACTCTTTGATGTTCCTTCAGTCACGAAGTTAAGTCTGTGTCCCTTCCCCTAAAATCTGGTCAGGCCAAGCATTGCTTTGACCACTAGAGATTGGCAGAAGTGATGTTATGTGACTTCTGAGGTTAGGACATAAATAGACACATGCTTCCACATGGTTGTATGTAGAACATTCCTGTCTCCAGGTGCTTCCTATTGGAATGCTCTCTCTTAGAACTCAGTTGCCAGGCTGTGAAAAGACCAAGCCTCGCAGAGAGGCCATGTGTAACTGCTTTGGTCAAAGTTCTGGCTATGTCTAGACTTTGAGTCATCCAAGCCAGACCTGTGAGTGAAGCAGCCTCTAGATAATTTCAGTGCCCAAACATCTGAATCACCTCTATCCCTCCCACACTCTTCGCAGCTGAGGCCACAAACATTGTGGGGCAAACACGAGCCTTTCCCACTGCTGCCCTGTCTGAACTCCTGACCCTCAGAATTGTGAGATTTGATAAAATGCTTATTGCTTTACACCTCTCAGTTTGGGATGGTTTGTTATGCAGCAATAGATCACTGGAGTGGAATGCCTTTTGGATTGCATGTCAGCTTTGTCAGAGGAGTCCTGAGTAGTCCTGTTTATACCTCTGAAAACTTAAGAGTTCTCTTTTCATCCTACAGCTCAGCTTCTTTATTGGGCAAAGACTTTAGTGATTGGTTTCCTCCTTTGTTCATTTGAAGGCTGAGAAGCATCTCTGCATACAGAGGTCCACCGGGCCTGTCCTACATTTTCTCCAGACTTCTTTCTCCTAACATTCTTCAGCACCTCTGTGTCAACAAGCCTCTGGTGGGCATAGTCCATCAATTTTCCAAATGAATCTAGATAATAATCAGTCCTAGTTATCCTCACTCTATTGAGAACCTGCTGACTTTCGTTTAAATTAAAAAAGGGCTCATGTTTATTGATTAGAGATGACACTTGTAGGAACAACATGAAGGGGACCAGATATTTATGTTGTGATATACACATGTACCCCAAATACCTGATCCCATCCACACCTTCTCCATCACATTTTACCAGCTTGTAGGTGAGGCTTTGGGAGAAAAATATTCTTGTGAGAAAAATGTCTTTACCTTCTCATGCTCAATTTTAAAATGAGTTGAAACAATGGAAGTTTAACTTTTCATGTAAAGGGGATCCCACTTGGAAGTGTTATCAATCCCCTAACCCCAGAAAAGAAGGATAAATAAAACATTGCAAAGATTTCTAGTGAATACAAGGAAGCATTGATGACACTAATTATCTTTGCATAATCTGTCACCCTTGTCTCCACAATTCTGTGGATAATTGAAGCAGCACATTAGAAGGGCTGATATCTGAGTTTTAAATTATTTTCACGTTTGCTTTAAAATTGAATCATAAGTATCAGAGATTGATGGGGCATTAGAAATTATAAGTCTACTTCAATCACAGATAAATAAACTGAGGTTTAGGTTTTTTTTTTTTCTTCTCATTAATAAGCTCTGTGAGACTAAAGTCATGAATTGTATTCAAAATCACACTATGGTGGTGAAGTTGGACTTTTTTTGGTGGTGAATCAATAAATTTTGGTACATGAATAAATTTAGAAGTACCTAAAAGATGTAAATAGTATGTTTTGGTTGCAGTTCCTCTGTGTAGTACTATAATTTTGGAATCTCGTTTTTCAATATCTATCACAGAGAATTGTAGTAAGAATTAACTTACTACATTAGCAGAGAGACTGGTACTCACCATATTTTCTGTCTGTTCTCACACATTTTCCACAAATCCTTGCAGTTTGGTGGGCCATTTGTCTGGTTCTGGCCAGTGAAATGCAAAAGTACTCTGCATCACTTTTGGGATGTAGTATTAAAAAGTTGATGAGTAACTTGCTAATCTTTTTCTTCCTATGCTATGGCAACTGGAAAGGTATTATAAGTAGCATAGCTATAAGAGCCTGGGTCTCTGAGTGACATGTGGAGCAGAGCCCTGGCTACTGTAATTAGGTAGGCAGCATAAATGAGAAAAAAACTTATAATATCAAGTCACTGAGAATTTGGCTTGTTACTGCAGCATAAGCTTAGGCTATTGTAAATGATGTGAGTCCTACAGGAAGTAGGACACTGTTATCATAAAAACAAAAATATTTAGTATTGGCCTAATGGTTAGATAAAGGATAGTAAGGATAGTGATTTCAGAGGCCAGAAGAATGGCAATCCATATTATTTAGTGGTGAAATATTTGGCCATATTGTCATTTGCTATTACTGGAGAAGCAGATCATATTCTGCTTAACTTATAGGTCTAGGAGAAAGGCTGGAGAACAGAATATTTTCTGAAAGCATGCTTCACAAAGAACTGTGGATGAAGATGCCAGCCCATGGAATTTCTGAGAATCAAATAGAAGTCTGCTAAATTTTTGAGAAGATTAAATAAAAAAAACCCAAACAAAACAAAACAAAACAACAAAACTGCACCACAATATAGTAGATCTGTGGTCAGTCCACATACCTGAGCAACTACCTGGATTAGAACACCTTGCTGATCCCTATTAGATGTGAAATATGTGTAATAAATGAACTTTTCTGTGTTAAGTCATTGAGATTTGGAATGTTTTTGTTGTAGCGGAAGCCTTGTCTATAGTGACTAATACTGTATGTAACAGTTTTAGTATATTCCTCAGTTAGCACAAAGTGAGCACTCAATAAGTCTTGTTCTATACCTCTTACTATTATTATTATTGTTGTTGTTGCAGTAATTGGTAAAAGTGTGTGATTGTAGTAGATGGAGTGTAGATTAGTCTAATGGAGAAAGGATAATACTATGGTCACCAGAGTAAAGAGCAGCATTAACTTTGGTTTACACAGGGATTGTAAAATGAAATATATGTAAGAGAAAGACAGGCATTGAAATAAGTGAGGTGAGCTGGAAACTGGGAGAACACAAGCTTTGTGCTAGGGGTGTAGTCACTCTTGGCTCCAGCTAATACGGATCTAGTTTTTTCAAGAGAGGCTGTAAAATCAAAATTTTATATGAAGTTTTCAAGAGTTTGAAGTGTTGGCAGTTAAAGTAAATATTTAAAAAGTGCTAGCTGGGCCAGGTGTGACTCATGGACCACTAGTTGGCGACCTCCACCTGCAGGTCAGCGCGGGGAACTAAAAATGTCTATAGCCAGCAGTGTTCCTGAGGGTAAATCTCAATCTACTCAATAGATCATAGTTTGCAGAATTAGAAATGTTCAAAATTACTATTGTTTGGATTTATCTTCCACCAATCTGGAACTTATATTCCCATTGTAGCAGCTCTGCCAAGTTATCTTCCAGCTGAAGATTGAACACCTGCGGGAGTAGGTGGCTCTCTACTTTATGAGGTGTCGTCTATTGCATCTTTGATATCCTCAAACTGTTAGAAAGTTCTCTCCATATATGAGCTGAAATCTGCCTTCATATAGCTCCTCCTACACTTTACCTTTCCCCACCTCCCTGTAGCTTTCTTGTGGGCTTGTACCCTACAGCAAATTTTCTAAAGCCAATGATCTAATGATGTAATTAATAATGTAGTTCATCTAATGAACTACAGTGGGCATCTCTTTCTGTTTGGTTTTTTTCCTGCTCAGCTGCTCCTCTTCTGCCCCACCCTCACCCCTCTTCTTCTGGCAACAGCACCTTCCTTTGAGTATTCTGTGTGTAAGGGGCCCCAAATCACAATATCCTGTTCCCTACTTCCTTCCTGTTCCTCCCTCACTTCAAACCAGGCTACAGAGAATCCAGCGTTGACTAACTATAATACCCCACCACCAGCCTTTGGGGACTTTTTGACTCAGGGGTGACTGTGTGCCCCCAAATGGGCACCGTAGAGTCTCTTCTGTAGATTTAATATAGGGCACTGTGAGAAGAAATACTTCTGTCCTCTGGGGTCCCTAAGACTATGAATGTTTGTTGTCTTTTCCTTCTGCCCCCAAACCATACTGCATAGAGCAAAGTGTCTGGAGCAGGAAAAAGTGAGCACAAAATTCAAAGGGCAGCAGAGTAGAAAAAAGAAAAAGAAGCAGGAAAGAGAATGAGAATAACTTTTTGATTCTCTGTGGCACTCTTCATCCTTGCATCCTTGCCATTTCTTAGTTATGAAAAAAAGGAGTTGTACTAATTTGAACTGAGTTCCTGTCATTTATACCAGAAGGGTCTTGATTGGCCTCCTAAACTATGCTGGAGATCATGATTACAGCAGTCCACTACAGCGTTACTGTAGTTTCATCTCCCCTTCAATTTTTTATATATTTTTTTACCTCATTATTCACAGCATTTAAAATATATTTTTTATTTGAATCATCTGCAGTTACTTGTGTCTTAGTTTCATATTTCCAATAAGTTTAAATTATGTATTTTAGATACACCACTTTTATTTTAGCTCGAGTATCTTTGTGTTCTATGTTTTTAAAACTTTTTGTTAAAACTATTTTTTTACATTTTATGAATTTGTTATGTAAACTGACTACACAAAAATGATTCCCAAGTTTTAGTGAGCTGTTACTCTTGACAGTAACAGCAAAAAGATGTCATGGCTGTCACTGAAATGTTCTATATTTCATACATCATAAAGCAATATTGAATCATGAAATACTAATCTACATTCCAAAAATTATAGTTATTTGTTTCCACGCAACTGCAGGCACTTATTTTTTAGGTTACTCCCATCTTTGTGAATGTGAGCAGGAATGAAGTCCTGTAGCAGTTTGCCTTATCGCTATTTTAAAGCAGGTCCTTGTGGTTAAATAAAATTTTCTATAGGAATCACATGCCCAAGTTAGTCCAATGGGCTGTGTCAGCCACATGTAAGGAGTATGACAGTAGTGGAACTTTAATGTGTTTTTCTACCTTGACTAGTCACCAACTGTCATTCATGCTTGGAGGACATTTTTACATTTTAAGCTTGATCCATTATAAGACTTCTACCTTTCCAAGGGTTGGTGCCATTACTGTGGTTTCCTTCTGGATGGCTGGTCCCATAGAGTTCCTGGCATTCTTCATTATACACCAGCCCAAGTAACTCTACTTGGAAAAGTCTAAACACACTGGATATACATTTGTCTAATAAGTAGAGCTAGGGAAAAAGAGACAGAGAATTAAGGTAAAGGATTAACTTCATCCTCAGGTGAAACATCTCAGCTCTGCAGGGCTGAGTGGGCTCTCCTCCTCCCCCTGGCTCACATCTGCATGGACTGTCTCATGGCATGAAAACTTTCTACACATCAAAATGGGTTGAAAATGAGATTTTTTTGGAATGATGTGCCTTCTGAGAGCAATTTTCCAAAGCAGTAATTCTTATTAAGTAAGGGATACAACATTTAGAAAGTCCCTAATCCCCAACTGGTTGGGATTCTCTCTAATTCAAGTTGTCAGCCACCAGCTCTCGATGTGATGAATGGAGGGAATGATTATTTTTAAACTCACATCTTCTGTAGTAGATAAATATATCCCACTTCATTTTTTACTCTGAGGATGGAACAATGTTAAGATTTTCTTTGTATCGTTGCTACAAATTTGTTACAGATATTATGTTTTGTGAGGAAATTATTTTTGAAGGGAGGCACATACCTTATATCTTACTCTAATTTGTACCAGATGTTGGCAAGAACATTACAGAAAACAACAGGTTTCAGTGAGAATGCAACCATAGTATACCATATACCATGTTGTATAGGTACATAAGTACTACTTGTCATAGCAAGTAAACTATTTTTTCAAATGAACTGCTTAAATTTCAAGCCTATACTTTAGGTTTTGTCCTTTTTATTAACAAAGGTTCATTAAAAAAAAAAAGATGGCTAGTTACTAGTCACTATGAATAGTGGCATTGCCAAGGAGCTTGCAGCCATATAGCCACAAGGAGGAGCTCAAGCATCAAATTAAAAATTAACACACATCATTAAGTGTGGTACATGCTGCTTTCAGCACTGCATTAAGGCAATATTTATTCTCAAGTGTTTTGTTGGCCTTTTGCTCAAATTAATATCACTCTGGGTCACTTATGTTGATATGCTGGTATGTATCAGAATATTTAAATACATGTGATAACATAGACATAATCTATTCTTTACACAGCAACCAGATGGATCTTTAAAAAATGCAAATGAGATCATGTCACTCCTGGCTCAAAGCCTTCCAATGGCTTCTTTTCACTTTGGGAATATACTGTGCAGTTTTTACCATGTCCTGTGGGGCCCTGCGTGGTCTGGTTCCCATGTTCCTTTTTAACTTCATCGCATACCTCTTTCCCTACATACCTGCTCCCGTAGCCACAGTTGCCTTCTGACAAGTTCTCCTTTCCTGACTTGGAGACTTTACACTTCTGGTTTCCTCAGTTCTTTCAGATCTTTGCGTGCCTGCCTCCTAATCTTTTGAATTTGCCTTCAGTGTCACCCAGAGACTAGATTTCTGATACCTACTGAATGTAGGTTAGCTTGCCTTCCCGGCTTCCATTATTGTTCATCCTCATTCTGTGCCCATTCTTTCTTAGCTTTTATCACAAGCTGTAACTCTTTTGGTTATTTATGTGTTTACCATTTATTATATGGCTTCTGTGTTTGAATGCATATTTGAGGAGAAACTTTATTTTATCACTGTGATATCCAGGGCAACTAGTGTAATCTCTGGCAAAAAGTTTGTGTGCAATAAATATTTGCTGAATGAATGGTTTTTTGTAATTGAAACTTATGAAACATGATTGGGTCCATGTCAGAGTGGCCCTGACATAGCTTTGGAAATGGTTTCTAAAAATTAGTCTCTCAGAGTCAAATCTCCTTCCATCACCATATATTTGATCCTCTTTGAGGTGAATACATGATGCAATAAACAGATAATGTATCATTGAATTGTACACTTGAAACCTATATAATTTTTTTAACCAATGTCACCGCAATAAACTGAATAATAATAAAAAAGAGTAAAACACCAGATGGGAAGAGGAGTGGAGGAAGGATGAAGAGGGTAAAAGGGGTCAAATATATGGTGATAGGAGACTAGATTTTTGGTGGTGAGCATACAATACAATATACACTTGATTTATATAATTGTACACTTGAAACTTATATAATGTTATTAACCGTTGTCATCCAAATTAATACAAAGAAAAATATACATAAAACAATAAAAAAATTAAAATTAGTCTTCTATCTCAATGACCTTTGCTCATAGTTGCAAGGGCTACTTGTTGACTCACCAGCTATACACATACTATTCCTACTGCCCCAAGAAGAGGCAACAAATGCCACTCAATGAAATCTAAAGAACTGCCAGGATAGATTCCTAGCAGCATTGTTGGACAAACAAAATTAAATTTAAGCAAAATATGCCAACACTGCTATTTGTATTATTTGACTTGTGAGGACACGAGGTTATTTGTGAGAAGCAGTTTCCTCATTGTTACTTATGTTCGGTGGCATCACTAGCATCTTGTTTTTGAAGGTGCTGATAAGACTGGTTCTCAGTGACCCCATCTGTCGCTTGTTTGGAGCTGCTGTTCTTTCATATAGAAGCCTTGAAGAAGGCTCCTGTGTCTCTCTTCATCCAGAAGCCCAGCTCTGAGTAGAGGCAAGCAGGCTCCTTTTCCGAATCTCATTTTCATGTAGGTGCTCACAGGAAATTCATGGCTCTTCAAAAACCATATCCTAAAACTCATTAAGTTTGAGTTTCTGTAAAGTTTATTATTTTAGTAGATACAATATATTTCAGTTTTATTTAGGTTTTGCAAATAGTTACTGATTCTTTCAGTAATGATCAGTAATTATTCAATTTTGCTCATTTCTCCTTCCCAGGAAACTTTTTCCAAGTAATATATTTATTTACAAAGAAAATAAACACTTGCTTTCTGGAAATGTACTCATGGAAGATCCTCCAGAGAAATATTTTTGATCCTTTCATGGGTAGAGACATTATCTATTCAGACACATTATCTGTTAGGGTGACCATTCCAAAAAACACACTTACATATTTTAATATTTTCAGAATGATCAAAGAAATAAATGCTTGTATATATTTTATTTACTCTCAGGATCACTTTGTCAGAATATGATATTAAAAATGTTTTGTATTTCTGAGAAAAATAACTACAATTGAAATAGAATACTGATTTCTTCTCACAGGTCATAGCTTAATGGGGAACCTGATACCCAATGCAATATGATTTGTTTGCAAATATGCAATGAGAGGGGATAATTTGATTTAAATGTTTTAATCAGTAACATTATGCTACATAGGATTAGGTAGTTAATGAAGGTGCATGTTAAGATGTGTCTTGTTTCTGAGTGATATTAATCATCTGTTGGTGATACACTTGTGATGTTAAATATTTGTGATGGAAAGACAGTGGCTCTTGATGGGGCTTGTGACTTGAGTTGTTTGTGCCATTTTTAGTTCCAAGTATATATGTAACTATCTTCCAAGGTTTCTGTGACCTTAATTCTCTACACATCCCCAGATACTTATTTTATTTTTTGCAGTGGTAGTTTGCAGCAACTGCCATTAGGAATTAGAGTCTATTTCCCTCCCCTTTAAATCTGGGCTCATCACTTGCTTTGGCTAGAAGTGGCCGAAATGACATTACGTCAGTTCTAAGACTTGACCTCAAGAGGCCTTGTGTATTTCTGCTCATACTTCCTCTTCTGCAGCATGAACAAGCTATCCTGCTAGAAGGTGACAGATCATGTGTAGCAGAGCTGAGTCATTCTAGCTTAGGACATTCTAGACCAGCTGGTTCCTAGCTAGCCTACCAATTCGTTGTGGCCAATGAACAGGCCTGGCTGAGATCAGCCAAACCTGGGCCAGACTGAAAGAATTTCCTGGTCAATCTATAGAATTATCAGCAATAATAAATTGTTACTATTTAAAGTGACTTAACTTTTAAAAAATTAATAAATATGATGTTACATTTTATAAATTTAAGGTGTGCAGTATGTTATTTTGATACATTTATATATTACGATATTGTGCTATTGAAGCAATATTTATCATATCACATTATTATAGTGCAATATTATTGTCTGTATTCATTATACAGTGCATTATGTCTCTATAGCTGACCTCCACACATACAGTGCAATAAGCTTTAACTAAGAAGAGGCAAACATCATCACTGGCAGCTCCAGGCTTCCGTTTTCCCAGGTTTCCATTTTCAACCATAGAGAGAAGAGCATGCCAGATTTTTTTTATTCCAGCAAGTGTGCTATAGCTCAGGGGTCCTCAGCTCCTGGGCCTCAGGGGAACAGTACTGGTCTGTGGCCTGTTAAGAACTCGGCTGCACAGCAGGAGGTGAATGGCCGGCCAGTGAGTGCTGCTTCATCTGTATTTGTCGCCGCTCCCCTTTGCTAGCATCACTGCCTCAGCTCCATCTCAGATCATCAGGCATTAGATTCTCATAGAAGTACTGATTCCTGGTGTCAAAAATATTGGGGACTGCTGCTTTAGCTGACAGTGCCCTAGCTTAGAACACATGATCTTCCTGAGCAATCACAGAGGCCCGGGTGGTGGAAGCTCTCATGCAGCTGGCTACCTAGAAGCAGGCTGTTTAGGACACCAGAAATATATAGCTTGAGATTTGAGAAGAGTGGTTTCTCAAAGGAAAATTGGGGAGCTGGCATGCAAGGAAGTGGGAAAGGATGTTGGGAAGGCTAAACAATAGTTGTCCACAGCAGTATCCCTGAGCATCTAGGAAGAATGTGGAAAAGCAGTTACTTGTACTCATTTAATATTGTCTTGATCACCTATGAGCCACTGAAAAGTGCAAAGTCAAAGACAAGGGCAAAAACCAGAGTTTAAACATAGAAATACCTTAATATATGATAGACAGGTATATGAAAAATTACAATCAGGGAGGAAATGATAAATGCCATAATCTAGGCATAAACCTAGAGTTTATGTAAAAAAAAAAAAACAGCAATGACAGTGACAACTCAGAAAATATTGGAGAATTCTGCATTCTTGGCTTTCATCCAGTAGAGCTGAACTCAGTCTTTAGTGTGCACATGACCCACCTGGAAATCTGGTTAAAATGCAGGTTCTGATTCAGTCGTTCTGGGGAGGAACCCAAGATTCTGCATCTATGATGAAGTCCTAAGTGTCTCTGATGCTGTTTTTTTAAGGACCTTGTACTGAGTAGCAAAGCCTTAGAGGGTTAGGTCACTTCAGAGCCTGCACCGATCTCCCATTCCTAAGAAAGAGATGTTAGCAGCTGCCTCCTCAGACATTTGGGTAGTATTAGGATAGTGTCCTCAGTCCCCAGTGCAGCAGAGGGTGTGAGAAAGCCTGTTAGAGGGTCTCTTCTAAACAGCCAGGCCTACTGGGGCAGGTTGCGTGACCCTGGAATGCTAATGCTGGCAGTTTTCCTTTATGCTGCAGCAGCACTTGAAAAAGCACATTATGCTGCTAAATGAATTATACACACTGAGATAATCACAGGCCCCCACTGCCAACGGGCAGCTCCCACTGAAATGAATTTGGAGAGAGAAAGCATTAAAAAAAAAAAATAGCCAAACCGCAGGATAATATGTAACCAGAAAGATTTTCAAAATATGCCATAAAAGGATGTTTGAAGAAAGTTAATTTTTAAATGTCTTGCTCCTGCGCTGTCGTGTGGATTCCGTAGAAGCCTGAGAATAGCATTCCTTCTCCTTCTACAGTTCTCTCCCAGGCTGTATTCAGAAACTATTGATTTGTCTCCTTGATTTGTTAAGCAGCAAATCCAACAAGTTTTAACTTGCTTACTTGAATTTTCATAGCAGCGTCATAATCAGACCTAGCTTAGAGCAGGAAACCCGGTCGTATCTCAGTTGGATCCTTTGTTTTTGTTAGAAGAGTAAATGGTGGTACCCCTTGAAATATTCAAGGACCAAATGTTTGACCAAGATTTGAATGGATGAATGAAAACAAACAAAATTATGGAGGCATATAACTCTGGAAATTCAGAGTTAGGGCCTAGCTAGTTTTTATAAATTATTGGTTATTTTGACTTTGAACTCATTGGTCAGAAATTAGAATTTATTACATAGAGCAATATGTGTAAAAAGAAATTGTTTAATAGTATTTTAGATTGTTTTCTCTACTATGTAATAGTTTTTTTAAAAAGGGTTTAAAGGTATGTACAATGACTGTTTTCCATTTTTCACCTCACTCACCTTAAATGACAAATATAATGTGATTGGTACAATGCACATTAGATAGTTCCAACAAACATAACATTCTCAGCTGAAACTCACCTGACCTGTCCTTGGATCCATTTATTTTTTGGAGTAGGGGTTGGGGGGCGGGGCAGAAGGACTTATTCTACAGCTGGGAGCTTCAAACACATGTACACTTGTTTGTTCCTGCCACTTGGAAAGTAACAAGAAGGCAAAATGACTTTGAAAAGAAAAAAAAAGTGGTTTTATAACTCAAGGGCTCCAGTTCCAAGCCTTGAACTTTTAGTTATGATGGGTTAATACTGATGGGTTCATTTCTTTTCCACTTGATCTTTCTCATTTAATAAAAATGCAAAGCTATCTCTCAGCATTTATGTTTCACAAATATAATTTGTAAATAGTTTTCAAATAAGGTTAAGAAAATAAGATGGCATCTGGTCTTTATAACTAGACAAATTATACTTCTTAAGGAGGCCGACCTTGACTACCCTATGTAATACCTCCACGGTGGCTCCTTGTACCCTGCTCCCCACCCCCATCATTCCGCAGCCTGATCTCCCTGACTCTGAGCTATATTTTTCGTAGTAGTTCTCATCTTCTCACACAGTTATTTACTTACTTATTTATTTATTTATTTATTTATTATGCTCATTAAGTGTCTCCCTCTTTTAGAATATCAGGTCTACAAAAGCAGGGAAATTTGTGCTGTTCACTGATGTATCCTGCATGCCTAGAATAGTGCCTGCCTGGTCCTTTTCTGGGTTTTCAGTAAAGGAATAAATAAATGTTTTTTTTATATATATATATAATTTAGTGTAAGCTTATTTTCTTTTCATTAGGCCAGGTTGAAATTAAAATAGGAATGTAGCCATCTGTTTATACCAAGTCTCAAAAACATCTTGATATTAGCCTGGCAATGTGGGATGTGGCCTATAGAACTGTAAGATTTTAAATTTACATTGTCACTGAGTTTGTGATAATTTATTATAGCAATAATAGAAAACTAATACAATTTATTATGCTGAGACCTTTATGTATAAACTTTTATTACCTTCCCTTTCTATAGATATTACTTGTTAAATTATATCCCTACCAATATCTATGTTGAATTCCTACCCTCACTCCCCTCTCCCACCACCTAGAATAGAATTTTATTTGGAGGTAAGGACTTTAAGGAGGTAATGAAGGTCATTAGGATGGGTCCTAACCCGGTGACTGGTACCCTTATAAGAGGACATAATTAGGACACAGATCTACACAAGGAAAAAGACCATGTGAGATTCCCCCCAAATGATGGTCAGCTACAAGCCAGGAAAAAAAGGTCTGTAGAAGGAACTTATCCTGACAACATCTTGATCTTGGACATCTAGCCTCTAGAACTGTGCGAAAAAATACTTTGTTTAAGCCACCAAGTCTATGGGACTTTATTACAGCTGCCCTAACAAATTAATATAATAGATAAGAAAATAAACTCAGAAAACATAATGAATTTTCCTAGGACATATAGCTAATACAGCAGACAATGGAGTCTCCAAAATCCATGACATTAATCCATATACCAAATGATTCCCTTATGCAAGATTATAAACAATCAAGAGGATTCTAACTATTGCCAGTTTGTAGAGGAAAAATCTGAGGTGTGCATTTAAATTCTGACTGTGACTTACTAGCTTGTTGTATTTTGAATGACATGCTGATTATAGAAACAATTTACTCCTATGGAAAAATATTATTTTCTTCCCAATATTATTTTGAAACAAAATGGACAATGGCTGAAAAAATACTTTGTCATATGCAGGACTCTGTGCAAATGTGAGGTGGTATTATTAAACCATTTTCACTCCTGGGAAGAAAAATTGAGTGAATATTATTCTGACAGCACCTTCCAGACCTTCTTTTAGGTATGTTTAGTGAATGCTCATTTTGCAACTCAAGAAGCAATATATGAAGTGTTCTTTAACTGACGGGAGCAAGAATGTACAAGAATTTGTTTCCTTTTAAAAAGGCAATGCCCATATAGTTTATTGTTTGAGATCCCCAGTGGAGGCATTATCAAGTGTGGTGTTCATAAAGCCTGCGGGAAGAACAACGGCTTTTTAAAAAAGAAGGGGAACTGTCTAATCCAATTTAGCTCTTCTGGTTTATTAAGGGATAAAAGTAACAAACTAAAGGACAAGAACCATTTACTTGTAAAGTTAACAAGACAGCTTTCCCACAGGAGAGCAATGTGTTACATGAGTCTGTGGTTCTGTGTAATGTTCTTCCAGGGGGAAAGCTTTTATTTTGGTTGGAAACTCTGCAAGCTTCTCCTTTCATAGTATCTACTCGCACAAATGGTGGTCTTTCTATATACAATAAAAGAAGCTTCAAGTGGCTCAAGAGGATCTAGCAGCCCCATTAAGCTTTTTTCAACCCTGCCCTTTGGGATGGGGTTGTATAACTGCTCCCACCCTGCCATCAGATCTCAGAGGAAAGCACATTTTGTATCAACATGGGGAGCTGACATGCTTTCTTGCACATGTTACCGAAATAATGTTACCTACTAATTCTGGCAGCAGGAAGCTATACATATGCCATTCATTTTCTAGAATGGTCTTTTCCCTCCTCCCTGTCTAGGGTACTTCTATTCAAACTTCAAGTCCTAGCTCAGATGTCACCTTTTTTTGTGACATGTTTTGTATCTTTCACAGGTATTGTTAATCTGTTTTATCTGTTTGCCTGTAATAGCTTATACTACTTACTATCTTATAGAATAATGATTTATTTGCCATTTTGTGTAATTGTGACTTGTGAAGTTTTCAGTGACAAGTATATTTGTGTTCCCAGCATTATGCTTGAAACATAGCGGGTGTATAATATATTAATAAATTTCAGATCAAAGGAGGGGTTTTGCGTAGTGTGTAACAATAGCTATTTTAACTAACTTACTTAACAACTTCTGTAAGCCAATTACTTGACATTATCTTTCTATACACAGCAGTCATATAAAGTAGGTCTTTATGTTCTCCATTTATAGATAAAGAAATTGAACCCTGAGGCTAGATGATTTGCCCAAGGTAATTTGGTTAGTAATGGGCAAAGAGAGCTTTCAAACTAAGGTAGACATGTACATTTATTTATATGCAGAGTGGGTGATGGCTGTTATAGGCTTAAGGCAAAATGGGAGATTACTTTTTTTACTTTAATGTAATTTTTCCTCTTTTTTTTCTTCTTTTTGCCTCTGTAATGTGACTTTTGTATACCCACCAAGGTCTTTTGTGGTAGTCCATGCATTTTGTCATGTGACTTTAAAGCATCTTTCACTAGAGTGGGCAGAGTATTCTTTTTCACCTCATTGATGTTGGGCTTAGCCACATTATTTGCTTTGGTTAATGAATGTGGGTGGAAGTGATAATGGTCCAGTTCTGAGCTGAGCTCATAAGAAGCATTGTATTTTATATATTTCTGCCTACCCCTCTTAAAATTCATTATGAGAAGAATTTGCCACAGGTCCAAGAAGGGTGAAAGATGTGTAGTGGAGATATGAAATTTACCTGAAGTTTGAAACTGAGATGTTTTCATTTTGGTAGAGCAGACCTAGCTGTGAGAAAAAAAAAATTATCTTTATTTTAAGCCATTAGAATTTTGGAATTGTTTGTTACACAGCAAGAACTAACTTATATAGTGGCCTCCTAAAAGCACTTTGTAAACATAGCTGTGATCTCCTCCTTCCTCACCTAATTAATCAAAGGGGAAGGAAAGTTTGATTTATTTAGAACACATAAGAATGTAGGCTCTAAAAAAGCTTCCTACAGCCTGACACAAATGAGGTGAAAAACTGATGTGAAATGCTACAAGTTTCTTTGAATGTTTTCCCTACATTGTTGCTTTACTGATATGTCCAGTTTCTTCTTTAATGCCTGCCTCTGATTCCAGTCCTTAGGATGAGTTTCAGGAATATTTCCCAACAATTTCAGCCCCTTCATTTTCTCTTTTCAGAGAGAAAGAAGGTCCATGAAGATGCTTCTCTTCTACAGTATAGCTCTGGCCACCTCTGCCTCCCTGACCCCACATTGTGCAAAAGTGTGTATGTGTGTAAATCTCATTTTTAAATATGCTTACAGCCCTTCTCTCCCTAGAGCTCAGGTATAATCTGGGATGAGGGGAGGAGATGCCCAGTGTACCAGCCCCTCAGACAGAGCTTTATTTCTGTCTCTCCCTATTTCATCTCTGTCTTTCCCCCATTTTCTCTTGGTTATCCATATCCTCCTCCTATTCCATTGCTCCCCTAATTTCAGGTCATAATCAGCTGTTTGAAACAAGTCTTTTGTTTTACTTTAAATGTTTTGCTATATGTATGGAACTTCCTTGAGTTCTCATAATGACTAGTGAAGATAGGAATTACTTTTCCTTATCTTACAGATAAAATTGATTAGCTCATTAATGTTCTAAGTTCCACCGGAATCCCAGTTCTGTCTGACTCTATTTAGTAGATCTATGATTTTCATACTTTTCTTTAACAGCTGAGCTCTGTTTCTTTTCTTTTTTTCAAATTAAATCTTAACCTGGAATCTTTTAGTCACAGAACAGCTTGGGCTACAAGTAAGGATACTCTGATTCAAGCTGACTTGAATAATGAGGAGGCTTAAAAATTGCATCTAACAAGAAGTCCATGAACAGCATGGGCTTCAGCATGGTGTCTTGGGCTCAAGCCCCACTTTGACACAGATCTCTTGACACTGCCTTGCCCTGTGTGATGGTATCAGTGGTTCCAGTCATCCCATCTGGACTGGAAAACCTACAGAGTTGGAATTCGGGTTATCTAATCTATGAGGAGGGAGCAATTCCTGAACATTTCTCAGCAGATTTCACTTTGCATCTTATTGCCTGGGTCATATGCTAAATTTAAACAAATCCTTGGCAAGGGGGCCTTCATATTCAGCAATACAAAGCAAGATCCACTCTTAAGCTGAGGAGAAGGCTCCCCTTGCCACCTGAGGTAGTAAAATTCTAAGATAAGATTCCCATTTCCTGATGTACATGTCTTGTATAATCTCCTACCATTGATTGTGGGTAGAACCTGTGAATATATGATAGGATATTCATTTCCTTGATTAGATTGTGCTATATGGCAAATGGTGATGGAATAATCCTCCTGTGACTATATTACTTTCAGTAAGACTGTCACAGCAGACTAGACAGAGATTAGACTTGTGCAAGAGATTCAGCACCAGGGAGATTCTGAGCTAGTAGCTTTGAAGATGGAAAGGCCATATGTCAAGGATCTGAGGTTGGCCTATAGGAATTGAGAGCAGCCCCTGACAGACACAACCAACCACCCACAGGAACTAAATTCTTTCAACTATCTGAATAAGTATGGAAGTAGATTCTTCCACAGAACCTCTAGAAAGTCATGTAGCATGGTCGATACCCAGATTTCACCCCGTGAACCCTGAGCAAAGAACCCAGCACACCATGCTCAGACTTCTGACTTGTTACAGAACTTTGATTTAATATATGGGTGTTGTTTTAAGCCTCTAAAGTATAATTTATTGGGCAGCAATACAAAACTAAAACAAAAGCCATAAGGAACTGAATTCAGTCCAAGTTGATAGCTTGATTCAGCCTGGAAGACCCAGAACAGATAACCCAGTTACTCTGGGCTCAGACTTCTAACCTATAAAAACTGTGAGATGATAAATAAGTGTTGTTTTAAGTTGCTAAATTTGTGGTAACTGTTATGAAACAATATATAATGAATACACCCTCTTCCCCCACTTACCACACCCAAGTAGCATTGGAGGTAGATAGCTGAAAACACTGGATTCTGTCAAAACAAAGAAGAGGTTATATGTTAGATATAAAATAGATAACAGCAATTATTTATTAGCATAAAGTTAATAAAGGAAAATCATTGCATTCTTCTAAAGAATATATGAAACTGAGAGGAATGATAATTACTGCATCTTATTTGTTTCTCTATTTTCTCTTGGTTGCCCACATCAAGACAGTTCCAACTCACATGTACTTAGTAATCATGCAGAGAATTTAATAATTTTATATACTGTAGACATGTATAGGCTTGAATGAAAAGACAAACCACTACAGAACTACAACCTCTGTAATCACTGATTCAGTTATAGGAAGTCTAATTAAGCACAAAGAAATGATAAAATTTTTATGTCAGGATTTGTATAAAATCAAATTTTTTTTTGTGGATGCACAGTTAATGCAGTCTCTAGAGTGTTTTAATTTGATATGACATTTAAGTGTGCATATTGATTTTATTACAATATTAAGACATGCACACATATTTGAAAGTAAAATTTGAATACAGGTTTTATGGAACACTGAAGCACCTTTGTAGTTCCCTAGGGATCCATAGAAAATAATCTGAAAACTCTTGATCAGGCCCCATGGCTCTATATTGACAACTGCTGGTCCTTTGGTATAGCTAACTTCGTTTAGAAAAAAGAAAAATGATTACAGCTGTGTTAAGCTGTCATGAGACCCAAGTCCTAATGAGGAGAGGAAGAGCTTTAGGTCTTGGGCTATGGCAGCTGCTAGCCCAGTCGGAGCTCGTCTCCCGGAACCGATGCTCCCTACAAATGAGGAGACCAAGCAGTGATTTCTTGTACATTGGACTCTACATGTCTATGGGCCATGCAGTGCTAGAACAAGTCCATGAAAGAAGAGACAACTGTGACCTTGGGCTATGGCGCTGGTCTGGCTTTACCACGCAAGGCAACTGGAGGTGACTTGCTCCTCTAGGCCCCAGTGATTGAAGTGTGACTTAGTTTTCTAACCAATCCAGAAGACTAAATGTCAAGATGCTTATGCAAATTTTAGCTCACTACCGGGTACCTCAAGCAAATGATTGGCCCACTATCACTTATCCAAAATATTTGGGACCAGCTATTTTTGTATATAGAAATTTTTGGATTTCAGAATGGAAATTTGTTGTAAACATATATTGTAATGTCCCTGGTGCAGTCTAGAGCAACATCTTATAATCAATTATGTTAATATTTTAGTTTTGAGATTCATACTATGAATAGTCATACTACTAAGCAGGCCAAATAAAGACCATAATAACCCCTTGCTTTAGGGACATTTTGTAATAATAATAAATGAGTTATAAAAGTTATAAAAGGATTTCCAGGAAACTATAACAGTTATATGCATCTAATACCAGAGTCCCAAAATACATGAACTGAAACTGATAGAACTAAAGATAGAAATAAGTAATTCAATAATAATCATCGAAGACTTCAATACCTCACTCAGAATAACTGATGAAACAATTAGAAAATTGATAACATTTAGAAGATGTAGATAATAACTAAGGATCTCCAAAATTCTTGCCCAAGATTGATTTGAACTAGCTCAGTTTCCTTATTGTGTCATACGATATTTGATTTCTGTGCTTATTAACTCTAGGTTCATGAGTCCCTAGGCAGCACATGTGTGGCTTCAGGGGCTTCATAATCCTATAAAATAATATGCAGTTGGGGAACATGTGTTCATAGCTTTCATTAGTTAGTTAACATATATTCTTTTGAGGGTGTACTATGTACCAGGTTCTAAATTAAGTGTTGGGGAAATAGTTATGAACAGACAGATCCATATGGAGCTTGTATTCTACTGAAGGTGAGTTGAGTTGGGACATTCAGACAAAAAATGTAAATAAATGAGATTGCTTTAGATACTGATGGATGCTCCGAAGACAGTAGAACCCAATAATGTGATAAGCACTGGCTCTGAGGATCACTAATTTGGTCAAGGGAGTCAGAGAAGACTTCTCTTAGGAGGTGATATTTGAGAGCTGAAAACATAAGGGAGGTACCAATGTTCTGAGGTGATAGGGATAAATGTGTTATGTTTAATAAGCAGATCGAAAGCCAGAGTGTCTAGAGCACAATAAGCAAATGGAAGAGTGGGGAGAGATGATTTTGCAATAGGCAGGGTGGGGTCAGATCATGGAGGGTCTTACAGGCTAAGTTCCAGGATTTGGATTATGGTAAACCAATGGTAAGTCATTTGAAGGTTTTAAGCAGGACTTTATTCTCACTACAATGTGAGGAATGTGATACCAGCTAGGGACGAATTTCCATGGTATAAATGGAAGATGATGGTGGCTTAGATGAGGAGAAAGGAGAGAGGAGACCCCAAAGGGCTTAACAATCATTAAGGCAAGTGGCCATTTGAAATGGGAGTGTACCAGTTTGAGTGTCATTAGAATGTACATTAAATCAACTTAAGTCAAATGTGACACTAGTTCATATCTTTCATTATTTCTTCATTGGATCACCAAGCCTATAATTCAGAAAAGCAGTGTCGATGATATAACTAGAGGTTACAGGCAGGAGTCCAAGTAGGGATTGAATCATCACTGAAGAAAAAAATGAAGAAAAGATGAATAACACTAGCTGTGATAATAAACAATCTCCAAATTATAGTGGTTTGCTACAATCAAAGTTTCTCATTCATGTTCTCATTTATGGACTTCTTCCATCATTTGCCCCTCTCATCTTGGAGTTCTAAGCTTTCTCAGAGGAGAGAGAGGGAATATGTGGAAGATCACATGACATGTTTTGGAATTGGGCCTACAAATGGCTTGTATCAATTGTGTTTCACATTATGTCATTCAGAACCCAGCCACATGAACACACATAACTGCGAGTGTATAGGAGAACTAGGATGTGGGTGAATGTTAATAATCTCAGATAGTCATTCAGAAATTATGCTTCTGCTGTACCTCATTTGCCTATTACTGGAGTGTTCAAGATGAAGCTGGAGTGTTTCATTCATTAAGCAAATAGAACCACAGAATCTTTTCTGTGGCTTCAATTTACCTCAATGGTAGAGTGGTTTTCTTTCTTTCTTTTTTTCTTTCTTTTTTTTTTCAGGGAGTGGGTTGGTGGTGTCTTTGTTTAACTGCAGTCTACCTGCATTAAAATACTGTTTTTCAGCTTCTAGAAGTTGAATCCTTATCCATCCTACATGTTTGTGTAATTCTGACTGGGCTACTTTGTCTAGTCTCTCCATTGTTTCTTCTTTAATTATAAAAGTCATAGCTAATATTTATTGAATGCTTTCTATGTCTCAGGCCTTTTCCTAAGCACTTTACATGGATTATTGCAATCTTCACAAGAGGCTTGTGAGGTAGGTATTATTATTCTCATTATAGATGGAGAAGTGGAGGCACAAAGAGTTAGTGTTAGAAAAATTATGGATTTCATGGCCATCAAATCAGTTCTCTTTCAGGGAATTTGAAGAGTCTCTCTGGTTTTTTGCTTTTCAATTTTGCTTTTTCAATTTTTGGAGAAAGTTTTTCTTTATTATGTTAAAGACTAACAAATCAGACTTGGCTTACTTTGTTTCCAAGTTGGTTTCACAGGAAGAGTAATATTAATGTTCTCTGGCTAAATGGGCATATATCTTTACAAGTACTCAAGGTGCTTCCTGTTTGTTCCTCCAGTGATGCTCATAATATTGATACTATTGTTTTCAAGGAAGTGATGGGCTGAATAAACAGTCGTGACTGTAGACCCATTGTATTCTTTGCATGACATTTTTGAATACATATATGAAATAATTTCTTTGTAAGAACGTCTTGCTGTGTTACCACAGCAGTTTCTAATAGTTTCTAACAGTTTTTAACTCCTTTGTAAAAGGACCATTTGTAAGTCTTTTGGGCAAAGTGCTCATTTTCAACTTGCATTTATCAGCACTGTTCAATTTAGGTGAGAATGGTGTGTGAAGTAGCTCTCTTAAAAAATCATATTTGAATTTATTTAGTCAGTAACATAATCCAGCACTTGTCAAATCCATTTACTATTATTTACATATGAGGTATCTTAAAGAGGGCTGGAAAACTATTTATGGACTATTCATTTTCAGATTGTTCAAAAATGAGGTGCTAAAAGAGAAATTAGTTATTTCATAGTTTTATATTTCCTCCTAAATCTTGGCTGATGTCCCCTGCCTTTGTATATATGTAAAACTTTCTTATTGGTGGTTATGAACTTCAATCAGAGATTATAAAGAGGCAGCCCACCCTACAGGCCTGGCAAGACCCAAGAATTTACATAGTATTTCACAAAATTTCAATGTGAAGACCTTCAAATGAGGCATCCCGCTGCAGTTGATTCTCATCTCCATTACTCTGTTTTGTATGACCTGACTCAGATATTTATGTGGAGGACTTGGCTCTTAAGAGTATACTTGGGTGCTTTTCAGTTTCTAAGTTTTCTCCTTTTCAAAATATGAGTGCCTTTTTCGACTAGTTCATCAATTGAGCACCCTTTGAAATTTCTCAAAGCTCAATCCCATTTGGTGAAGACCCAGTCATGTTTTCTTTCCTAGGTCTGATTTTAATAACAAAGCATTAAAAAAATTTGGGAATTAGCTGCTGGAGTTAGAGCTTATTAACAACAATCAGGGTGTGGGCTGTGAGTGCGGGCTAAGGATTTAGGACCTGTGGAATGCTTGGCCGTGGCTACTGTTCAAAATATTTATGTAACTTCTGACTTGTTACATGAAATTTTAACCACTTTATGACTGAGGGAAGGGTTCTGGGTTAAGATACTGACAGTCATTTACTTAGTAATACTTAGCACACTTCCTTATTACTATAGCTTTCATGTAAGTCCCAAGTCCTAGAGAAAAAAAGAAAAACTGAGAGATTTTAAACCTGCGATGTCTAATACAGTAACCAGTAGCCGCATGTGGCTAATGAGCACTTGAACCATGGTTGGTTAAAATTGAAATGTACTGTAAATGTAAAATGTACACCAAACTTCAAAGACTTATTGTAAAAAATAGAGCATAAAATATCTTCTTAATTTTATACTGGTTATATATTGAAATGATAATATTTTGGGTATAATCAGTTAAATAAAATATTAAAGTTAATTCACCGGTTTCTTTTCCCCTTTTTAAATGTGGCTATTAGAAAATTTTAAATTACATATGTGGCTTTTATTTATGATTTGCATTATATATTTATTGGACAAAATTTCTCTGAACAATTAATAAAAATGTAATGACCTTAATATATATTAATGTTTAGCACAGATCACAACTGAGAAATATTAACATATCCTGGTCTTGGTAGGGCTAAGTGTATTTGTCATAGGGCAGTCATAATTAAAATGCCAATAAATCCCCATTGAGTCAGAACACTTATTTCTTGCTCGAGATCACCCATTCATTTTACAACGCGTACTCTTTTTTAAATCTCCTCAAAATAGACTTGGATGTGCATGTTCTTGTGTCTGAAATAGTCTCATTGCTTTTAGTGGATTATAGTTGAGAAGCAGGAGGCACATGGTTTGTTTTGACAGCCAGGAATGCAAGAGACTTTCTAGTTTAGATTTAACATTCCATCTGCTATGTTTTGCAAGTGGAAGAGCTGAAGCTCAGTGAAGAGAAACCTGATGGAATGGAGTGGTGTTGGTTTTGTTTTATTGTATGTCTTCCTTTTTTTTTAAAAAAAAAAACAACAAAAAATGTATGATCTAAAGAAGAGACATAACAAACAACATCACTGTGCATTAGCAACCTTGCCAAGTGTAACAGATGAACACACTTCTATTGAGAATCATTCAGTCTTAGCCAGTCAGATTGCTCACTGCTCTGCCTCAACTACAAGGGAAGACATCTCTTTAAAGCTGTAGATTCCATTTATGATTCAAAGAGACTTACTTCCTATGGATTACTAGAACAAATCAAAAGCAGAAGCTTTCTTCCTTGGATCAAATTGAGTAATTTTCTGATTACCCGGTCTCTGTGGAATTTATAGATGGAAGGGATTTATAGGTAGAGACTCAAAGGACAATATTCTTGCTAACATTTAAGCAAGCTGATAACTTCTAAGTTCAGGCATCCTGAGTGATGTGGGGTAGGATTATAACAACTTTTTTTTTTTAAAAAAAAAACTATTTCAATAGCAGTATATAGTGAACTATATTGCAATGCCTTAAATGAACTAAACACTGTGGCAAGATTATTTGCTATATAATAAAATTTGTTCTTTCTTTCAGAGTAATAGAATTGTAGCTGAGATGTAGTTGGTCAGCTAGAGATTATTTTTTCCCAACATCCTTAGAGCTGTGCATAGAGCTATATGATTTATTTCTACAATGGAATGTGAGAGAAAGTGAGTTTTACCAGTTTTGGGTCAAGCCATTGTTGGTGGATGTGCTTCTATACATTCTCTTTCTCCTTCCTGTGGCCTGGAAAGGCAGTAACCAGACTCACCCTGGAACTCGTAGATGTGGAGTCTTTATCAGCCTGTGTCCCTGAATGACCACATAGATGAGGGATACCTGCTGCCTGGGCTGTTCTATGTGAGAAGAATAAACTTTCATGTGCTTGAGCTGTTGAATTTTAGAATTTATTTGTTATAGATGATTAACCTACCTTAACTAATATAAACTATATTAGTTATATTGGTAATTATCTGATTTGAAAATAAGGAAATCACAGATGAGATAATTTTCTTTTCTTTTAGGATATATTTTATCTGCAACAATCACAATTTACTATTTTTTAAAATTTATTTATCTATTTTGCTTTTCACTTAAGCTTCGGACATTATAGAGGTAGAGATATCCGAACTGGGAAGAGGTCATTTAGTACAAATCCCCCATTTTTCAGGTGAGGAAATACTAGTAACTTGCCTACCTGATGTGACATGGCCAGAGAGTTGCAAGAATTGGACTAGAATTCAAGTTTCCTGTTTTTTATTTCAATATCTTTCTAATATATCTAAGAAGTATAAATAATTTTCACCCACCATGGCAATTCTGACTTATTGATAGTTTCTGATCAGACCATTGTTTTCAAAAGGATACAGCTGCTTTCTGACCCATGGGAGAGGGAAAAGAATGGAGACAATTATGCACTGCATTCCTAGTTTTGCATTACTCAGTGCAACTTCACACTAAGATCAGTTCTGTGATATATCTTGGCAGTACTGAAAAAGTGATAGCTTTATTTATCTTTCAAATAGTGACAGTCTGAATGGTAAATTCTGATAGTGCCATCACTAACAGAACATTCTGGTGAAGTGCAAAGTGCATAGGACCAGGTGTCTGGAAATCTCGGCTTAGGAAGAGAGGTGACAAAATTCTAAATCATATCACAAGTAAGTGAAAAAATTGAAACTTGATTTCAGGCCAGATGCACATTTTCTCTAGATCATAATCCTATAGAATTGAAAACAGTTGTAGTTTGCTTTGAAAATTTTTTTTTGTGAAGACTACTGTTGTATACCTAGGATTAATTCATATTTCAGACATCCTAAGCTTTAGTGTATTTTGTTGTTGTTGACATAAGTAATAGAAATCACCAGTGCCTTTCTCTCTCTCTTTTTTTTGTCCCAGGGAGAGGCACACACACCCTGCCACACCTCATCAGAGGTTTCTCTTGGCCCGACTTCTCTGTGTGTTCATTCTTGGCTCAAATTAACCCATCGTGTTGAGTCATGGTGGATCTTTGCCACAGCTCTTCAACCTAGCTTCATTGTGACCCTAAGATAGGCAACAACTCTCAGAGGCCCATCAGTGAGAACTAGATGCTCCAAAGAAGATTATGGGAAGATGTAACATCTGTACTGAAAGTAATTGGTTGCCAGAATGCATTCTACGTGATTTCCACTTTTCTGGGTTATGCTTTCATTTGGCAGCATTAAATAGCTAAGCTAGTGGCTTATGTGGTGAGCTTTATACAACTGGTATGTTTTACTATTGAAAAATCTTTAGATTGCTTTATGAGACACTTATAAGTAGATTATCTGTCATGGCAAATGGTTTAGAAAATTACTTTGAGGATGCTATCCTCTTCTATCTAAAATGAAGTATCTGGTTTATTTGATAACTCTTATGAGGTTCTTTTGGATTAAATGGAGAGCTACAAACCCAATGTCAGGATTCTTAGGTAAATTCTTACCTGGTTAAAAATGTCAACTAATTTGATAAACCAGATTACTATTGCCAGTTTAGCTTGGGCCCTCCCTGTTGTGTTAAACATTTTAAGTACAATTTAACTGAAAGACACATAGAATTTTCTTAATAAACTTTGGATGTCACAAAAAATTGAGAGAACAGGTAATATATTAGACAACAAACTGTTCATCAAAGGCTGTATTAATAGTTTATAATGATGACCTGAAACTAACAAGATATAATTTCTAGATTTAGGCCTGAAATATAAAATCCTTTGTGAATGTTCATAAAGAGGAAGACTGTGGCACTTTATGTGCAAAAGATTTCAGCTGATTACAAACTGAATACAAGCCAGTGATAATGGGTACAGCTGCTGGGGAGGTTAACGTAATCTGAAGGCAGTATTAGAATATTATGTTTGGATGATGGCAATAATGGCTTCATCATGATGGGCACTGGTCAGAACTCACCTAGAATAGTGAGTTATTTTTGGTAGCATATTTTAAGTGAATATTGTCAGACTAAGGAAATTGGATACTGAAGAAATTGGAGTTAAGAATTGCAGGTGTTTAACCTGAACAAGGAAAGTGATGATGAGACACTGTAACTAGGGTGACCATATGTTTGGGTTCACCTGGGTCACTCCCTCTTTATGCCTGTTTCTCAGTTTCCTATCTGGTTTAGCATCTGTCCCATATACGTTATTTTTACACTTTGAGAAAGAAATTTATTTTGAAAATGCTTTTGAATTAGAACCTTTTAATACATCTCCCAATAATAAAAGCTAACATTGTATTAATAGATACAAATTCTAACAATTCTAATTGAAAAATTATTTTAGTACCACCTTTTACTTTAAACATTATTTTTGTTTTGGATAGTGAATTACATAGTCACTTAATAACTTGTTATTTGGAGGATTCTCTTGTTGACAGATTTACTTTTGTGTAAAGAATTACTTTTATGTAATTCAGAGGAGAGGATTTTGATCAATTGGTGTAAATTATAAGATGTAGAGTTTCAGCTTAATCTAAACTTCATGAAGTGGTAGTATTTTACCTCTGGAAAAGTTCAAGGGGAGCTTAATGACCCTTTTTAGGCCAGGGATCTAAAAACACTCTATTATGGAAAACTTGAAAATATATACCAAAGCAGAGAAAACAGTATAATGTCAGGAATGTTCTGAAGAAGGAATCCAAATCCCAAGTGACTGTAGTAACTCAAGTGACTGGCAGCCATCTGAAGAATTATCCTTTTTAGTGAATGCAGATGTGCTAACCAGGCTGAGAGTAAACGTTTAATGGGTCACATCACAGTCTGCATGATGCATGTAGCACAGCTTCTATTGCCAAGTGTTATTAGCATCTTCTAGAGTAGGTAGCTAAAATCACAGGCTCCTAGGTATCAGGAGTCTGTTTCTTTCTTTGGTTTTCTTTATGTGCAGTCCCTCATGCATAAAGGAGAGTTACCTTTTTATTTTGGCCTTTCCAGTTTTTCCTTAGTGAAGGGTCTTGATGGTGGTATGGCCTGTCACTGTCTCATTCTGACTTGAACTCAGATGACCACCCAAACCCATAATCCCCAGTGCCTAACTCATTAACAAGTGCTTAATACACATCTGTTGACCAAATGAGTGAACCACAGACTGGCTGCCATCCAGCATCCCTGGAATAATGGAAGCCTAGCACAGTTCTCTCCCCATTAGAAAATGGGGTTTGGAAATAATTTTTAAGTTGTTCTACCCATGGAGCACTGAGGAAGCTGGAATATAAGAGAACTCTTGGTGTTGATGCCATTCTGGGGTGGTAGCTACTAGATTCTTCACTTATTAAACAAACTCTGTTTAGCAACTAGGCATAATCTGTTTCCAAAGCTTGTCAGGTAAACCTAAAGATGCCTCAACTCTCTCTACATTTAAATACCACAATCATTACCTTGCATGAAATGTTTATTCAGAATAGACATGACAATATTCCAGAGAAGGAATTCTGTACCCTTACAGTTGGAATCAGATTTTGAGAAATCCTCTTAATCCCTTATTGAAAAGAATCTCTTAGGAAACAAGACTTGGATGTTATCCCTAAAGTTGTCAGGCTAGAGACGTTAGTAGATTCTGGTTTCCACTTCATGAAAAGACAAAGTCTTTCTCAAATTTATTCTAATCCACATGTCTTTAACATTTAGCTATTCACCAATGAGAGCAACTGCTAACATTCATATGGCATTTAACAAATCACAGCTTTCACCAATGAAAACCCATTTCTGACATTATGCCAATGGTATTAATCAAGATGTGATAATTATCAAGATGGATGGACCTGATGTTAATCCGGAAACTTTTATAGGTGTCACCTCTGTAGTGTAGCATTGGTATTAGAATGCCTGCCTACCTTTCCTGAAGTCTGAATTCTGTCAGGGCAATTGGCTACCCCAAGATTTAGAGCATAAACTAATAATATCATGCTACCTTTGGTAAAGTATTTTAAAGTAACTTTGCAGACACCATAACACTAGTGAAATCAGATATGAATTTTCTCCAGTAGACTCAGCCCTGCTTCTTTTGCATCACTCATATTGCCTTTGGTTTTCCCAGTAATATCTTGCATCTAAAGTTCCCCATGGCTTCATTCTGTCTTTTAGAAGCTGTGTCCCCATCAAGACTTTTTAGGTATGACATATATGTGCTTGACATTAAGTTTGTATAGAGCTATTGAGAAATGGTTGTGATGAATTGCTGTTTTTTTTTTTTAATTCTTCGTAAGCATGAATGCCCAGATGCTTTCTAGTTATACAACTCTTAATCCTGTTTGTATATAGTATATACTAACCCAGATATAATAAGCATGTGATAGGAGGGAAAGTATATAGGGCAAAATCCCCTTACATGGGAAGACAGTGTTTCAGATGCAGCTTTCAGTGTTTTAGGAATTGTTTATTAAAGCATAATTCACATAAATGAGCTGTATGCCCCTGTGAAACTTTCACCACAATACAATGAAACTACCCATCTCACCCAAGAGTTTCCTTATGCTCCTTCGGAATCTCGCCATTCCACCTCTCCCACCAGTCACCTCTGACCACAGGCTACCTGCTTCCTGTCATTATAGATCATTTCTCAATCCCAAGAATTTTACATTAATCAAATCAAACAGTCAGAACTTGCTAAATCTGATTTTCTTCACTCAACATTCTTATTTTGAGATTTATTCATGTTGTAGTAGATATTAGTAATTTATTCTTTTTAATTACTGAGGAGTATTTCATTATGTAGTTATACTACTTTATTTATTCACCTGTTGGACAATTAGATTGTTTCCATCTTTTGGTTATTATAGATTAAACTGTTATCAACATTCATGTATAAGTAATTGCATAACATATACTTTCTTTTCGCTTTGTAAAATATGTAGTAGTGGAATTGCTGGATCATATGGTAGGTGTTCATTTAACTGTGAGGCTGTTGAGATGTTTTTCAGAGTGATCACACCATTTTACATTCCTACTATCAACATATGTTAGTTACAGTTTCTATACATTCTTGGTAACACTTAGCATGCTCAGTCTTTTAAATTTTATCTACTCTAATAGGTGTGCAATGGTATCTCACTGTGGTTTTACTTTGCATTCCTTGATGACTAAACCTTTACAGTTTTCAAGAAAAGCACTTATAGAATGGTATTATTTATTTTCAAAATGTTTAGTAGACTTCCTCACTGAAGCCATGTGGGAATGAAGTTTTTTTGTGAGAAGATTTTAACTTATAAACATAATTTTATTAATAGGTATAATGTTACCAGATTATCTATCTCTGCTTAAGTGTGGTTCTATAGTTTGTCTTTCATGGAATTTGTCCATTTCATCTATTTGAATATGCAAACTTGCTGAATGTATTCGCATAATGTATTTTATAATATTTTCTTATTATCCTTTTATTATCTGTAGAACTTGTGATGATGTCACCTCTCTCATTCCTTATATTAGTAATTTGTTTCTCTCTTTTTTTATGCTCAATCTAAGAGGCTCTTGCTTTTTTTTTTTTTTACCTAAATACAATGATCTTTGCCTTTTAGTAGGGATAATTAGATCATTTACATTTATTGTGATTATTGATATGTTTGCATTTAAATATATCATTATGCTATTTGTTTTCTACTTACTTTTTTGCTTCCTATTTCCACATTTTCTTCTTTCTTTTGAATTAATTGAATTTTTATGGTTCATTTTAACTTTGTTTTGATGGCATATGAACTCTAATTTTTGTTTTAAAAAGTTTATTTTTACCATTGTGTTAGTGTCCTCAAACATTTTTTCTGTCCCTTTTCCTTTGTGTTACCTTTTTTGAGCACTGATTTCATTTTATTAGGCCGCTTGAGGTTGCCCCACAGCTTACTGAGGCCCTGTTAATTTTTGATTGTCTTTTCTTTTTTCTTTTTTTTAAAATTTTGAATGGTTTTTATTTCTATGTCTCCAAGTTCACTGATCTTTACTATGATGTCATTTTGTACTGCAGCTTACTCCTCATTACTACCTCTGCCCTCATCACTTTTCCCATATTTCTTCAGCCACAGAAAATCACTTCCTTAAACATCAGGAATGCACTGCAGTATGTCAGTGTTTGAACTCTTTGGAGAGTTGACTGTAAACAGTTATCTCATGGTTTAGTCAAAAAAAGTTAAAGTTGAATGTTAGCCTGATTGTTTTTCAAGTTTCTTTATTACGGTGCCAGTTTGAGGCGTTGGCTCTTTTCTCTTTGGCTTCCTTCAACCCCAATGTCATTGTTAAATACTCCTGCAGAGACCTTTAGCTTTCCCTACCCTGCCTTAAACTAAATTCTATGTTTTTTTTTCATATCTAAATACTGCTATTACAATGTTCTGCATAAATCTGTTGACTCTGGTGTCCCTCCTTAGGCATGATATTAATATTTAACAACTAGATAGAAACAAAACCACAGATTTCATACTGAGGCACGCTTCACCCTTTGTTAGTCAGAGGTGAGTAGAGTACTAGGCAAAGATCTAAGATAATTAGGCTGTGGGAGGGTTTGATGGTGTGGTCAGTGTAGCAGTTATTTATAAGCTGGTAAGAAAATATTTCAACACTTTTAACAACTGCGATATCTGTTCTGGCGCTTATCAGTGAATATCAGGCCTGCTAGTACACAAAGCCTAGGAAGTGGTTTGAAATTACAGAGTTACCTTTATATGTTCAAATTTCTAGGCACGGCATCCTCACCCAAACTTATCTATTAGTCAAAGGCAAGCAATATAAATTGGTTCGCGCACGCGTGCATGCGTGCGTGCGTGCGTGTGTGCGTGTGTATTCAGAGCCAGCCTAAAGAGAAATCTAAGGAGCAATTTTCCTTCCTGTTTCAAATGCACAGGTCTGAATCACATGAGTAATCAGATATAATGCTTCTGTTAAATGATGATAGCAATTTAAAAATAAGCGCTATGCAATGATGCATCAAGGCCATCATTTGATATCTTCTCCTTCACTAACAAGTCCTCTAATTTTTATAATACCACATAGTGGTTTAATTGAATTACAATTTACACATATATATTTATTCATTTAGGATAAAATAACAATAAGAAAAACTATCAAAGTAAAGGTATTTTACCATTTTCATTTCTTTGTTCATATCTTTGGTAATTTAGAAGTAGATTAGATTTATCTGAGCTAAACTATTACTTACAAATAGTTTTTTTTTTACCAAGTTCCTGGAATTTAAAAAAAAATTTACCTCCTTGACTTTAATTTTTCATAATCCAACATTTCTAGAACTATAAAAAAAGGATATTTTTATAATTAATTAGGAAATTTTTTTTTAGGTACAGTTTTAAATGCTTCGTAAATATTCTGGTCTTTCAATACTGTCTTAATTTCACAGGTGCTTGAAATGATAGTCCAGCTTGTAACTAGTACATAAGGTAAATGAAATCATAAGGAAATCTGTTTTTATAGTTTTATTTATAAATTCAGTTAAAGAATACATTCATGAATTCAAAAGTGTTTTCAAAGTTACTGTCATAAATTAAAGGTTGTGACTAAAAAGCAATAGGATTTTTAAAATATAACAGAACTTCAAGTGAATGTCATCCTCCTTAAAATTTGCCTCAGGAGGAGCTAGCATAGTTATGACACTGTTGACATACCTTAGCATATTTTATGACTTTGAGCCACTATTTTCTGCATATTGGCTCCCATCAACAGCTCCCCATTCCCCTCATTTTTTAAATTATCTCCAGTGGTGGGAAAGTTTTATTCATTACAGGTGGATTTATCTGGCAAAAAGCTACTGCTAATCAGGATCAATTTCACAAGATTGGAAGCCCCTCAAGGGCCTATATCTTATCTTTTACATTTTGGTGTCCTTGGAGGGGTGTCTGAAAAATCATGGGCCCTCCATACAAACTTATGAAACTACTAGCAATGTACAAAGTCATGAATTTGATTGGCTTCATGATATGGCTTCTGTGACTGCTCTGTGAAGTGATTTGGAAGGAGAGGGACAGGTACAAATACTAGCTTCTTTACTTGACAACTCTGGGACTTGAGACCACTTGGAGTTTTAAGTTTTGTAAACTCAGTGAGGCTCAGTTTTTTTTTTTTCCTCTTGTAACATGGACTAATAATACCCATTTCGTATAGGTATTGTAAAGGATTAGGTGACATGTGTAAAGTGTTTTGTATAGTGACTGGCATATTGTTAAGAGCTCAGTAATTGGTAGTTATTGTTATTTGCTCTGAAGATAGTTCACAAAAAGGAGATATAAAATATTCTGGGCCAATGCTATATCACAGGCATATTTGCCCTTGAGAAGACTAGGAGAGGGAAGACTCATTTTTTAAATTTAGTTATAATTGACATATAGTATTGTATTAGTTTTATGTGTACAACATACTAATTCTATATTTATATGCATTGAGAAATGATTACCATGATATTTAGTTAACATCCATTATGTCTACTTGTTACAATGTTTTTCTTGTGATGAACACTATTTTGGAGCAACTTTCAAATATATGATAAGTATTGTTGACTGTAGTCACCATGCTGTACATGACATCCCCAGGACTTATTTATTTTAAAACTGGAAATTCAGAGTTTTTGACTACCATCACTCATTTCACCTACTCTCTTCTTCTGCCTCTGGTGACCACCAACCTATTCTCTATATCTGTGAGTTAGTTTTTATTTTCATTTTTTAGATTCCACATATAAATGAGATTATACAGTATTTATCTTTCACTGGCTGACATTTCACTTAGCATAATGACCTCAAGATCCATCCATGTTATTGCAAATGGCAGGATTTTCTTCTTTTTCATGACTGAATAATATTTCATTATATATCTTTTTTTTATCCATTCATCCACAAGGGAGACATGTTTTTATGTGTAGCTTTTGAATCAGTTTCACTAAGTTAGAGTCATCATTGCATAGCCTTCTAGGTGAGTCCTCTTTAAAAGAGCACTGATTCATTTGATTACATTTTGTAATCAGCTTGTTAAAAAATTAGCTTCATTCTCTTTTAGTGACAAAATCACGTTTCCCACATGGTTTATTTGTGTTAGGTAAGCCAGAAGTGTACATCTCCTGCTGAAGGATGTTTAGGAATATTTATGAGAACTTCTCTTTACCCTAATATATACTGTGATGAGTTGTGTAGTTTTATTGTAACTAATTAAAGTTTGTTGGCTACCATTGTTTTCCTTTGTCATGTTATTGTTCCTTAAAGGCTCTACTGCGTGCAAAATATGACCAATGTATTTTTAGAAATGTTGCGATGCCCTCAATTAGTGATTGCTTTGCCACTCTTCTCTGACACCTGGTCACCTTCATGCAGTTAAAATGCTGGTCTTTGATATGTGAGTGCAGTTTTGCAATTGCTAATAGACAAATGTTCTCATTGCTTTTTTTGAGTTTAGTCCTCTAAACTTTGTAAACTTTTTACTGACGAAATGTTGTCATGCCACAGAATTAGTTGTAAAAGAAAAAAGCAAGTAGGTATGGTAAAGCAGAGGAGAGGAGAGGAGACGAGATGCCAGGTGTTACAACTTTGGTTAGTAAAAATCTATAAGCAGCTAATGAGTGTTTTCAGGGGAAATAATATATGTTTAGTTCTATCTTGAAAAATAGTTCTAGAGATGAAGCCAGAATTCAGGAGCTGTCGATAGAGGCAAATGTAAAGGAAGAGACATGGCCATAGATCTTAGAGGCAGGGTGATGCAGTACAGCATCCCACCAGGACTCACTTGATAGATGACATTTATATGCCAGACACACTCCCATAGGCTTATCAAAGTTCTACACTAAACTTTCTTTTTTTCTGCTGTAGCCATTTCCTTTTGTTGGAGAAAACATTTCTGAACACAAATGAGGAAGCAATAGATTTTTATGCAGACTTCTCTTGATAAGTAAATCATTTGCAAGCTTCACATGTTATTTCTAGTAACAAAAGATTTGTGACAGTCTCACAGTGGATGGCAGTATCATGGTTGACATCTGCTGGTGTGATGTTAGACATGCCTATATACTTATAATAGAGGGACTAAGGATTCCCTCTTTTTTCTAGCTACTTGTGTGATGGTAAAGAAGATCACTAAGCTGTCTGGATCATAGTTTGTACCTTTTAAAGTAGAGAAAGTTATAATTTTCAGGTTTTTACAAAATTATCGATAAAATGACAGTGCATGGGAAAGCACTTTATAAAATCTAAAGCAATGACATCAAAACTAGTTAGTTCAAAGGGGCAACTAAATCCAGCAGGACAGTGAATTATCCTATTTGTTCAAAGTTGTCAGATCTTTGCTGACTCTTTAGAATGTGTTAGATTATAAGCATTGCCTTAGATGCATTCCTAATTGTAATAGAAAGAAGTTTCCTGCAATGGCGGTACACATTTCTTCTTTTCTTCTTATTACATTCTAAGTATAAGCCTTCCATTTATCATTCTTTTTGCAAACAACTATTAGAGCAAAGGAAGAGATACAAACACTGAATTGTTTTGAGAATATAAACTGGTGGGTTAGGGGAAAGCACCATGATACATGTTTCAGACTTGTATAGAAATATTATGTGAGAAAAATGAGAGCATGAGATGGTTCTTTGCCTCATAGAATTAATGAATGTTCAACAAACCAAACCAAACCAAACTCTAGTATGTAATGGGAAGAACATTAGATGTACTGGTATTTAGATCAAGTTGTAGACACTGGACTGTACTGGCCAATATCTCTACTTCAGAACTGAAAGATTTATTCCCTCAGCTGTTGGGAAAGTTGTCTGCTGAGAAGTCTCCTCAGCCTTCTTTGAGAATTGCCTATGCTGAAGAGCACCACCTGGCCCATGAGTGCCTGCTTCTGAGGACAGCCCACATTCAGTGATTGATCAATTAAGGCATATAGAGATTTTGTTCTCTCCTGGAATGAACAGAGCCATCCTAGTCCCAAAGTTCTCCATGGGATCAGGGCCCAGTAATGACTGCATTGCAGCCCAACCTCCACTGCCCAGTCCTCCTTCCTTCTCTGCCCCTTTAGATATCATGCCTGAGAGCACTCTGTGCAAATATTCTGCGTGAAAATATTGAGCCCAACAGGCACTAGAGGCTCCGAAATCTCAGATTTCTTTAGGCAATTAAATTTAAATTTTGTTTGAAAATGTAAAACAGTTTTCTTGGAAGAGGAACCTGGTATATTACAGATTTGGTACCATAATTTCAGAGGGCTATGCTTACGTCAACCAAGGGGTGGTATGAATTAACTAGCATTTTATAAAATTGTCAATCTTCTGGTGAAGTTCATTAATTAAAAAAGGTTTGTTTGTTTTTTTGGTCTGATTATTGGAGAAAAGCTACACAAATTGTTAAAAGACCAACCCTAGTTCCTAAAAATTGAATCCATAAAACAAGCACAGAACACTGAAATTATAGTTTCTTTGTATTTTATTCATTTATCAAGTGATTATTGAGGGCCTATTATGCTATGGGGGAGAGAACAGTATATGATATAAGGTTGGTGCCCTCTCATCTTGTAAGGGAGATAATACTTGTGCCTGTTATATAATTAATGAAACAAAATAACACAAAACAAAGAAGATGTAGGAATTTAGTAAAAGTAACTTAGAGTAGTGGTGATTAGGAAAGATTTCAAATTGATATAGCATTTGAATAGACTTTAGATGAATAATTAGAGATGGTTGGTAAAAAATGTGCCAAACAGAAAGAATAGACGTGAAGAAATATAAGCAATATTGGAGCATATTAGTTCGGCTAAAACATTTGGTTACATAGGTCTGAATTTTTTATATAGCTTTCCCATACCATAGGAGAGGTTGTCTGGGATTGAATTACGACAGGCTTGACTGGCGGGGTGAGAAATCTGATTTCCCTTTGAGAACCAGTTGGAAGCTATAGAAAGGTTTCTGAGACTGACGTTATCAGTTGGTGTCCAAGAAGATGGAGTGGTAAATGAGAGAACAAAGCCTTGGAGATGAGGCAGGAGCCTATTGACGTAGTCTGGGGGGAAGCCACATGGATTTCCTGGTTTATGAAGCCTGATTTTAATATAGCTCTTCATCTGCCCATAAGCCTAGACATCCTGGAACTCTCTAGCATGAGAAACTTGGTTAAATAGCTGGGGGTAAGGATGTCTTTCTTCCCTTCTAGATTAACTTGAAAAATGTAGGATTTCAATCACTTTCAAAAAAAATTTTTGGGGGGCAGGCAGAGGTGTTGTATCTTTAAATTATATTCCTGGCTGAAACAACTAGCTAATAATAAAATTAATTTTTAAGGAAAGTATAATTAAAGCTCAGAATTGAATTTTTCTATTGTTTTGTGCCAAAGTATAGCTGTCCTAGTATGCAGGTTTTGAGGTGGAATGTCTTAAACAAATATATGCATGAAAGTACTTTGGTCCATAAATGAGTGAATATAAGGAAGCACCAACATTCACACCCCTGGAAACTGCTGCAGTGTTTTTTTTTTCTTGTTTTTGAGATGACAGTATATTTGGTGCTACATAAATTTACAAGTGATTCTCTAAAAGTGGATTTCTCATAAAAGGCTAACTCTGCAGTTGTGTCTGGCACCCTCTTTCTGTATTAATCCTTTCTCATTTTGCAAAGCCTTTATTTATTTTGAGTTTTTCCAGATCTTGTCTAAGCTGGTTTAGGAGTAGTAAACATGTTCATATATTTTTGATGTTGAATGTCTCCTTGTTCATTTTTTTCTTTTTTTCAATACTCTAATATTCTATGAGATGTCAAGACATTATGCTTTGAAAGTTTTGTAAATTGCCACACAATGATCATTTTTGTGTATATATAAATACCAGTGTTTAAATGTACTTTAAATATATTTCATTATGGTTAAAAATCAATGACATGCTTGTTGCTTGGGCTCTCATCTAGTCAAGAAAACAAAATTTAAAAATAAATGAAATCACAAAGAAGCAAAAGTAATAATCCAGGCTATGCCTGATCAATTTAAAGAAAGATAAAGTCTTTTTTAAGAAACGGAACTAGAATAAGAACTTGAAGGAGAGGTAGAGTTTTGATAAGCTTAGACTGGTGACAGCCATTTCTGATAGAGTGCAGCAGTGTGAGCAATGAAAGAAAGAATAAGGTAAGGATTTTAAAAAGCGATTAGTGTTAAAGTATGCTTTCAGAAAAGTTAAAAAACATAGTTATTCTACAAATTTAAATGAACATGTATCAAAGATTTTATTCACCTTATTAATTAATGAGGAAACCAGTAAGATGGTGAGAAGCTAGATATCCTTAGCAATTTAATAAAGGAACGTTAGTATGATTATTGGGTTAGATACAAAAGTTAGTAACGTTCTACAAGAAAATGAACTGTAACCTTGGGATTATATTTTCTACTGGATAAAAATATACATGTCAACACGTGACTGCATTATGTGTAGGTCTTTATTTATGGAAATAGTAAGTTGGACAACGTATGTACCCCTAAATCCTTGGGTGAACTTTTTAAGTAATACCTCCAAATAACATTGAAAGGACACAGTACTCATTCTTTGGCTTTATTTCAAAGTTTTGGATAGTTTTTGTTAATAGTAGGAAGGTCAACATACTTGGAGGATTTTGTTTTCTTCAAGTGAAGTAGATGGAGTGACTAACAAAAAGCAAGCAGGGGAGAAGGTAAAGACCTTCGAATGGTAGGCTACTGAATTTGGACCCATAAGAAATGGTGGGGAGGGATTCATTAAACGTTTGGATATAGACTTGAGTAAGGAGCATTTTAGAAAAAATTAATGAGGCTAAGTGATATAAGAATTATGAGACTTTCTAGGACATTCTTTCAACAATTAAGGGTTAAGGCTAATTGTCAAGGACAGGAAGGAGTATATGTGAGGAGCCAAGTTTGGACAGCTATAGAGAATATACTGTAAGGGAGATAGATATTAATGGGAGTGAGTCATTGCTCAGTTACAGAAATCAAGTATTTGTCTATTGATTCTGAGCTGAAGACTGATAACTTTGGAAGCAATATGTGTGGTAGAAGACGGATTTTATTTGATGTAGGAAATAATAAAGTTAGAGAATAATTGGAAGTACATTAAGCTTCATAAATCATAGTCTACTTGCTCCATACCCATCTGGGACTCAAAGAGGTTACTCACTCCCTCAAATAGATAGTGGGTGAACAAGAATTAGAATCCAGGTCTTATATCTCCTAATCTAGTTCTCTCTCTGTTTACTTTGGTGACAATTGTAGATTGAGTTATTTGTACTACCTTTTCACTCCTCAGTAGAATTTTATATATCCATATTCTTGCCTTCACTTCATAATAGACAGATATATTTCCCCAATCCTTTTCCTTTGGTCTTGGCCATGTAACTCACTTTGGCCAATAAACTTCCTTGCATGGTTGGGCTTGCCCTGAGCTTCTTATATTTCAACTGAAAGAACATACCCCAGCTTAGGTTCCAGAATGAGATAGGTAGTCTTGCTACCAGGACATTTATGCTGAAATATCTTTCGATTAGTCTACTATTTAGAGGTGCAGTTTTTCTAATGACTTCTGAAATGTGTAATTATTGAGTCACCAGAGTGAATGTGATCATCGCAGGAGCCAGTGTATTCAGCATAAGAAATTTCATAATAAAATTTATAGGCAGGACTTAGCTTTATTTAAATTACTCTGTGATTATTGCATTGACAAAAATACTAGATCCGAAGTGATAGAGAACCAGACACAGCTCATGGATGAGTGAAACTAGGTTCGAGAAGGAATTCCATGCAGTTAGGACATTTAGCATAGAGATCAGCTATATTCTTCGTAAGTTGTAAACTTCTGGACATCAAGAACCTCACCAGAAGAGCACAGTTACATATGAAAATCCCTGAGTGAGTAGAGGTCATATCAGAACTTCCAGG
Source organism: Macroglossus sobrinus (assembly GCA_004027375.1). Classification (NCBI taxonomy): domain Eukaryota; kingdom Metazoa; phylum Chordata; class Mammalia; order Chiroptera; family Pteropodidae; genus Macroglossus; species Macroglossus sobrinus. Next base: position 145,389 of record PVKZ01001588.1, read on the forward strand.
AGCCCAAGTGCCTGCCTCTAAGGCATTTAGAGCTAGAGCAATTATGTATGTAAACTCTGCATATGTGCTGGGTGCTACTTCATGGAAGGAAAGGCATCTCAACAATCTTTGTGATAGAGAATGTATTATTACAGATATTGGTACCATGCATTTAGGAAATACCAGTTTTCTATTTCTGCTGATTATCTCACACAGACACTAAGAAACTGGATTTTCTCTCAAGAGTTGCTAGATTCTGTAGGTCTCAGATTATTGCTGATACAGCCATTTTCATATTTACATCCACCCACATGTGCACACTTGCATGTACTTGCACATGCTGTTCTGCACTCTATAGTTTATGTTTGTCCATAAACATGGTGGAAGAAACTGACAAGGGACTTGTTTTCTTAACAGGACAACTCAGTGGGATTTATAGATTGCATTTAGAACTATCATCAGGTTCTTATGAAAAAGTACATGTAAATCCATACATTTTCACATTTGCATTCGCTTTACAGAGAATTATGCCTTATTTGCTTTTAGGATGTGCCATGGGTGTTATTTGATTTAAACTCAGAATATAGTTTCTGAATATTAATTTCATAATTTGAAATTAACATTTAATCACTGCAATTCCTTGAGGACTATGATTCATCGTTTTATGAAAATATCTGGCTGCCAGTCAATGTTAAGAAACTTTACAATCTCTCATTTTGCAGGCACAACAGCACATCTTTGGAATTCCCATGAAATGGGTGGGTGGGTAAATGAAAAAATCACACCCATAATACTGTCCCTACAGATGGTTATATTGTTATATGGCTATTTAAAATGTTCCAGTAATTGTATTAGGGAAATATATACACCTGTGAAATATCAGGTAGCATCATATTTTAGCTAAAATATTCCTTTAAGCTTAATGGGGCTAGCAGATCACTGTTTGAGTAACAGCATTTTCTTATCTGGTCACTGTTTGAGTAACAGCATTTTCTGGATCAAAATTGGCACATTTGATCTAATACAAGATTCAATACCTGTTGTGGGAATAGCTGGGATTTTAAAAAATAGACATAACAAGAAAATTTGGGGCAAATGGTTGTTAGATCCCCCTGAACACACCAATTTACAAGACTAGCCCTGGGTTTTATTATAATTATTTGGGCTGTCTATTGAAACTACATTCTAATTGTGCCCATGAAAATACAAAAGCACTGTTTTTTTTTTCTCAATAATTCAGACTGAGCCATTCATTAATGTTAAGTAATATATTTTTTAATCTTTTCTTGTTTTACATAACAAATTGCTTTTGAATCAAATTTCATGTGCTCTAGAATACTTTCTGTTGTTTTTTAGGCTAGTAAAAGACTATTGAGTGTGTCTTATTTGACATCCAAAATCTAACACTGTACCCGTAGTTCTAAATTTCAGTCACCAAATTATACTGTTTCTACATTTTCCAACAACTTTTCTCTATATGGGTCCATTACTTTAAAATAATATGATAAGAAGAGAGAGAAAATTATAGCATTTAATCTGAATGAATGTGGAACTCATTGTCTGTTAAGGTGAATAACTCTCAGATGAGCCCCTTTATTTGATTTCAGCTCAGACTGGGAGAACTGGGTTAATTTCAGGGACTGTTTGCTCACAGAGCTCATGTACCATCCAACCTCCTGGTGAGTCTCAGATTCAAATAGATTCTTCAGTGCTAGTACTATCAAGAATATCCATTGGAGGACACTAGAACACAACAAATAGATGAGAATATAGGAATACTTAAGTAACTTAAAGTAAATCTTCTGCAGAAAATCAGACAATTTATTCTCCAAAATTAAATCTAATTGCTCCCCAACTATAAAAATGATTATTGATATTTCCACTGAAAAACAGTTCCTCTCACTGGTGCACGTAGTCTTCCAGAGTTGTAATTTTAGAAAGGCTATGTTTCCCCAGGAGGAAAATGGGTAAGATATTTTAATAATCTGAATATTTATGTAGGAATTTGCTTGAATTTTTACCTAACATCTTAATCAAATCATCATTAACAGACAAATGAAGTCCTTTGCAGTTCGTTTACTGGGTTTGTCTGACAATCCCTCTGTAAATAGAGAATATTATAAGACTCATGGAAACCCCCCCCCCCCCAAAACACAGGGGTTCTCTCTACTGCAAAAGGGAGTTATTTGAGGCAAATTAATTTAGGTAAAAGCCCTGATGAGAAGAAATCCTTGACATCCACAGTCAGGGTTTGTATACTTTATAATAATACATGTTCTAGTGTTTAATCATTCTGTTAACAATTTAAATCTCAAATTATAGTTATGTACAAGATGTGAATATCACTTAGATATTTGGGCCTTTAATTTTAGTTTAGAATAAAATAAAGCTTGTGTTTTGGATGTGTCCCCATTTCTGAGAACTGGATAAACAATAATACACATTGCTTAAATTGAAAACAATGATGCCAATGATACAACAACTTATTAAACATATTTGTGGTTAAAAACTGTCACCAAAATTATATATTTCTGCCAGAAAAAGAAGCTCTCATGCATAAACTTATCTTGGTAATAGTGACAACAGTAGGGGATTATTTTCACCTTGTACATAGCAGGGCACTCTGTTGTATTTGAAAGGAAGAAGGTGAAAAATTCTGTGACTAACTTCCTTCTGGGAGTCTCCACTTGACCCAGAATACTTAATTGGGAGTGGGAATGTCAGGGCAGCAAACTTTTTCAGTGTAGGATGTTGTTAATTTCAGTTCACCTCTCCTTTTGCAGCACGGGTGGTCAGGCAAGTGAAAGCCATCATTTATGTGAGTGAGCTAACAAAGGTGTTAAATCAGGCATATTAAAGCTTGTAGGTAGTGGTTCTAGTGAGATAGTAATGTCATTGAAACCATTTAAAATTCTGTGAGTTTGAATTCCCCAAATGGGGGTTCTAGCCCCTTGTGAGACAGTTATATTCCAAATCATTTAATTGTTTTGGGCCAGCGCTCCATTTCTTTCATCTCTTTAAGAATGATGTATCTTTCTTAAGCTGTTCACAGGTTTTAAGAGTGGAAGTGTAAATGACTAAGTGATTTAAAGACTTGGCAAAAATGTTCTGCAAAATATTTGTTTTAAAAGCATGAAATAATTACATTTATGGTGTTCATAATAATTTAGTATATTTAACTGTATAATATTTACTTATTTTTTCATTAAAAAATATGCTGGGGAAGTCTTTGTGGCTGAGGAGGGCTGTGTAGTTGTAGCTAAAGGGACACTTAAATATATGCATGTGCTTCTTCCCTCATTTTGATATTGCACTTTGCTTCCTTCTCCTCCTTGGCCCAGCAGGATGTCAATGGGACCTTTTAACTGGGTGATTTGAGGAGAACCTAATAAAGGTGTGAGCAGGATTTAGGGAAACAAACAGTGCAGTACTCTGCAGGCAGCAACTGTGGGAGCCTATGTCCACCTCAGTACTCTGTGGGGCAAGGAGTGGGGCCTGGAGCTGGAGAAGGATGCTGTAAGGAGAGGGCTGCCCGAAGAGCCTCTGCCTCAGGTAGAGAGGTCAGGGTGCCTGCCCACTGCACACTGGGAGGGTGGGAGCCAGTGGAAGGAATACCTGATCTCACTGTCATTTTCTTTCCAGTCTCCTGCTGCCATCCCCACTTGGATGCGGATGCAATTGGGCAAGAGAACCCTTTGATACAGTGTATACAGGTCATGTCAGGGCACAGAGCTCTGGAGAAGGGCAGGGCATGGGGAGGTCCAGAGGGGCAAACAGAAGACATCTCATTCCCCTGCCAACTCCAGAAATAAAACACTGGACAGCTGCATGTTGCTGATGGGATTGTGGCTTCTGAGACCCATCTCTCTATAATTTCTGAGGCAGTTATTCCTAGTTATTATGGCCAGATATGGGACCAGTGATATTAAATAAGACTTCTGACATTCTCCCTACTTATATTTACTAAAGAATTGTAAATTTAAAAAAACAAAAAAAAGAGGATGGCAGCTAATTTACTAAATCTTGCCCTTTATTCTAATCAAGCAGGCTTAACTGTGTTGTTCTCAAATCTTGACATTGATGAATGTTCCTCAGTTTTTAGATGACCATTAACATTGCCGTTAAAAACAGAAAAATATTTTACAAAATTAATAGGTGACAGACATATCAAGCAGAGAAATTAAAATTTCGGCTTCCAATTCTTTCTAGAAAAGGGGAAAGTTCAAAAACTTTCAAAAGCAAATGTATGAGTAGAAATGTATTTTCCTTAAATTTCTTTGGAGGATATTTGTAATTAATTGTGATTCATCCTTCTTTATACTTTATATTACAATAATGTATATGTCTACTTCCTTGGTTTTTATTTTTATTTTTGTGAACCATACTTTATACTTTTCAGTGACATGATGATAATAACACCAATGGTAAACATTCATACGATATTAAATGATTAACATGTATTCTTTAATTCTTACTAGAGTGCTAAAAATGTTATTAATATTATTTAAATGCTGGATAAATTAAAGCTTAGGGACAAACACGATCTCTAAGGTAGATTTTTTTCAGAACAGATAACATGACATCTCACCTTTTAAGAATTTTTTAAGCGTATAGTACAGTATTATTAATTATATGCACAGTGTTTAAACCAAATATTTAGACCTTTTTCAGGTTGCATGACTGAAACCATACCCACTGAACAGCAACTCCCATTCCCCACTCCCTAGCCCCTGGCAGCCACCATGCTGCTTTCTGTTTTAACACTTCCAAACTCATTTTCTTTAATTTTCTATCTATCTGCTTTCAAAATCAATCATAAACCTTGTGGGCTCTAAAGTACATCTTAAAGATTTTTGAACACTGTTCTAGTATTTAATTGTAAAGTGTTCTCTGCCTGAATCATAATACTGTATTAATCATTTAAAGAAAAGCGAAATAGTTCAGACATTCAGAAAATATGGCAGACACTCATATATTCATCATCTAGCTTTATGAAATCTTGATGTTTTACCATAGTTAGCTCAGATTTTCTTTTTCTTTTAACAAAATAAAAGATCCTAGATGCAGTTGAAACCTTCAGTTTTTCTTGCTGATCTAACTCTCTTTTCTCTAGAAGTAAGTAATCTAAATTTAGCATTTATGACTTATGTGTTTCACAGTTAAACCAAGGCCAGCTTTATGGGCATGTAACCCATGCAGTTGCATATGACCCCCCATTTAGAATGGCCCATGCTTGGTTTAATGTGCTGCTGTCATCGTTTTGATATGTTAATAAGTTTTGAACAAGGCAAGTGGCTCCTGTTTTGTAGGATTTAAAATTCTTTTGGTGGTGAGTTACAATACACTGACGGATAGTTGATAGGTAGAACTTTGTTCTTTACTGCTCAAATGAGAGCAGGATGCCAGGCAGGGCCACGTAGAAGGTTGCCCCCAAGACAGAGTAACAGTAAACTGAAGTTATTTCATGTAACTGCTTATATAAGGCAAGCCAGTGGGGTTGCTTAGGTTTCCTGTGGTCCCTGTGGATTGGTTAATTTCATAGGCTCCAGGGAGAAGGGTCTGTCCCTATTTGTCTGGTACCTGGCACCTGGACTCGGGGTACAGAACCCTGATAAAGGAGGTGGTTGGAGTTTGTACATAGTGGCCTTGGAGAGTGGGAGTCTGACAAGGGAAGTGGTTGAAGTAGGGGTTAGCAAACTGTTGGTGAGGGGAAATTGAGGTTTTCAGCCATGACTTCAAAACTAGGTCAAGATAGCACTTGTGAAATATTGTATTTTTATTTTGCACTAAATTCTGCTACTTATGTAGCCAGTCCTGATGTTAACTGTATATTTATCTATAAGCATCATATAATACTGTTTTGCATGCATTTAAAATTTCATGGACAGTAGGTTGTTTCAAAATTTTTTTCTTTTATAAATGATGATGTAATAAAATTCTTGAAGATATCTTTCTGGATAAATGTGTTCTTTAGGGACTACAACTGTGAAGGCAATTACTTGGCAAAGATTTTGTACATATTTAATATTTATAATCTGATGTTACTGCAATCTTCACATTTGTTTTAGTCTTAGTTCAACAGTTAAGTACATTTAATGTACACTATCAGTCATTCAGCTGTGGTTTTCCCAGTCATTTCTCAGTTGGCTGGAATTTGTTGCCTAGATGTTTCCTCAAGAAGGGCTCAGGAGAAATATATTCCTGAGTTATATATTATGTGCAACACTTTTTCTGTAGCCTCTATTCCATAGACAGCTTGGCTGGCTATAACATCCTTTGCTCACACTCTCTTACTTGAGGATTTTGTAAAGATTGCTCTATGGTCTTGGCTTTGAAAGGTGCTGTAGAAAATCTGATCTAAGACTAGTTCTTTTCCGTATGAGAGTTTTCATTGATTTGCCTCACACACGAGATGATTTCTCTTAATCTTTAATGACCAATAATTTTACTAGGATATATCTCAGTCATGAATGCTCCTTCTTGGTCAGTTTTCTCAGGCACATGGTACACTATTTCAATATCTGAAGTTAAATCTTATTTCAGCAAAATTTTCTTGAATTGTAATTTCAAAAATTTGTTTTAATCTACTGTTCTTCTAAGACAATTATTTTATGGTTGACCTCATTTGCCTTTTTTTTAATCTAGCAATTCATCTCCCTTTTTAATTTCTTTTCTTATTTGTCTTATTTTGTTGCTTTTCTAATCTCTATAATTTACATTAACCCATTTTCCCTCACAATATTTATCCTTTCTTATTTTTAATTTTGTCCTCATTTATATAATGCTTTTTTCTTTTTAACTTTTTCCCTCATATTCTCACAATAATTAACTCATCTTTTTTTTTTTTTCTTCCTCACCATCTCCTTGTTCTCTGAATTTCTGCACTTCTGCTTTATGGGTTTCCTTTTTAGAGAAAAGTAACTAAAAAATCATGGCAAATTACTTGGTCATGTACATGATTTCATGTATTCTGTAGCAAACTTTCCCTGGGAGATGTTTTTTTTTGGTAAATTTTCTTACTCTTTCACACCATTCTTCTTCTCGTATCGTTGTATTGAGGTTGTACCATTTTTTTTTTACTACTATTTAGAGAGAAAGTTGCATTTTTATGCCCTAGCTATTTACAGGAACTTCCTTCAGGAAGATTATTTGTTCTGGTGTGTTTGGAGATATTTTGGCCCCAGAAAATTTCACTGTTCTCCTAGAGTCTTCTCTGTCTTTGTGTCCTGTGGAGCCCTTTGTCATCTCCTGCTCATCTTTCCTACCTCTCTCAGCTTTCGCAAAAGATAAAGGTTTCACTTCAGGGAAAACCCTTTGTCCATTAAGGATTAAAAAAATTGGAGGGGGCATTTTTATGAGATCTGAAACCATTAGGCTGACGTGATATATTGCTCCTTTGCATGGCAATTGCTGTACTTCCTGAAACATCTCTAGAATTTTTCTTACTTTTTTTTAACGTGCATTGTCTTTGATTACTTTTTCAAAGAGAATGGAAAGATACATTAGTGTTTCCTTTCTAATGGATTACGAATTTCTTTTTGTTATATTTATTTATTTATTCATTTATCTATTTATTTATTTTTATATTGTTCACATTTGAAAAGTTTCTTTGAACTTCCAACTTGTTGATAATAATATGTATAATTTTAATGTTGTCAGATTTGGCAAAACTTCAAAGTTTCTTTCATATGAGAGAGAAGACTTGGAAGAATTTCCAGATTGTCTTCTTGCTTCTTAAATTTGAAGGAGCTTTTCCTCCATAACCCACATTCATCTGGTGCCAAATTCTGTAGGAAGTGTTGATTACATGATTCAACAATTGGCCCTGAAATTTTATGTCATGATGCTGAGTGATTAGTTCAATAGGCATTAGAATGATCATAAGACACTCTTCCATGGGGGGATTAATTATGCTATCTCAGAATCTGCTGTGAATCACACAAATAGATCTCACTAAATCCAGACCAAATATATGCTCAATTCAACTCTTCCTGGCTCCTAGGATTGCCTGAGGCCACTTTCATGCCACCCTACATTGCAATAGGGGAAATACAGCAGAGGGAAGTTAAAGTAGAAATATACATTTAAAATATCTTACTTACTTTTGTGAGTTTTAAAAACATGAGCAATTGAACACATTATGAGGGCCTTGAAGGTGAGGCACAAAAGCTTTCATATTTGCCTGAGGAGGTAAGGGAAGGGAGAGGTATTTTCTTCTTGGTGTGGTTGCTAATATCAGGAGAAAATTTTGAAGCAAAAGCTAGATGGGCCCTACTGGGGTACTGAGAGGTGTGTATGGAGGGAGTGTTAAAGTTTTTGCATATGGATAACTCTCAGCCCTAGTTTTTAATGCCGGTGAAAGTTCAGTATTTGCTTATACTATTTATTTCACTGGGAATTAATTTGGTAGTGGTGGTTGATGGAGGTGATTTGGAAAGACAATGAAAGTGGGAAATCATGGGTGTACCTGTGTCACATTGTACTTCATCTAGAAAACCTATGTCTTTTAGGTTCCACTAGATTTTAGACAGGTCCTAGAGGGCAGATATCATGTCTCATATAGTTTAATATTAATCATAGTTCCTTGCAGGCACATTAGGCATTGAATAATTATTTGTTGCTTTAATATTGAGTTATATTTGAGTTTTTATTAAAGTAATTAAACACAAATAACTAATAAACTCATAGACATTCTCAAAAGTACATTATTTGACTAACATTTTATTTCACCAGTGAGAAGTGTTTCACTTGTTATCTAATATTTATTTGATATAATTCCTTTTAAAATATCACAATGTGATATGAAATATTAAAGCAGATTATTTTCTTTTGTGTACCTTAAATAATATATATTACATATATAATATATGTATTAAATCTTATTTTTATAAGGAAACTTGACTTAGATATACTGATTTTTCTGTATGATAAACAGCATGTGGAATCTCAATACCTTTGGAGAGAGCTGCTGCCATCTAGGATAGAAATAATGTGTATCTTAAAGTAACATCCAGCGTATATTTTTATAATAATATGATTTGATCTGAGAACATACTTGGTGGTTATTTTTAAATTCCCACAGACATTGAATATTTTGGTGCAGATTTATTAACAAAACTCAAAGCAGTGGCATAAAAAGATATCAGATATATCTTGGCCTTAAAAGTTAATCATCAAGGGTTTATTTTATTAATAAAAGTCCAGCTCTGGGTTAGGCAGTATTGGAAGAGAGATATATCTTTGCTCAAAGAGTTTGTAAGCCAGTATAGGACTTCTCAAGTGGGGTCACTACCCATTGGGGGTATGAAATCAATTTAGTGGATCATCACCAGATTAAAAATAACAGAATGGAAAATATCACAGTATGTTTTAGGCAATAACACCCAATGTCATTTAACATAACTGTGTGACTATGTAAAATACTTTGCTTACTGAGCTTGCTCTCAAAAATGTTTGAAAAACATTGACTTCTAAGTGGGAAAACAATACAAATACAGCAGGAACAATTAAACACTAAGAATCATGTCTTGATTGCTAGAGCTGCTGTTACAAAATACCACACAAATGGTATGACTTAAACAAGAGAAATTTATTGTTTCCCAGTTCTGGAGGTCAGAAGTCCAGATCAAGGTGCTGGCAAGGTTGGTTCCTTTTGAGGACTTGAAGGGAGCACCTGTTTCATGCCTCTTGCCTCACTTCTGAAGGTTTGCTGGCAACCCAAGGTGTTCCTTGGCTTGTAGACACATCATCTCAATCTCTGCTTTCATCTTCACATGGTATTCTTCCTGTGTACATGTCGTTCTCCATGTCCAAATTTCTTCTCTTTATAAGGAAACTCATTATAATGGATTAGGGCCCGCCCTAATGATCGATCTCATTTTAACTTAACTTCTTTAAGACCCTGTCTACAAATAAGATCATATTCTGAGGTATTTGGTGTTAGTCTTTACAGCCATTCTGAGAGGTAAATTTATGATGTCAATTTTACAGAATAATAGAGGTTCAGAGGGATTCAGCGTTAGAGTTGTGTCTGTTTTACTTCAAAGCCCATGTTCTTTCCATTCTGCCTGTTGATTCCTGGGAGGCTAGAGTTGGCAGGGATCTTAGAGACCATCTGGTGCAGGCCCCTCTTTTCACATGTAGTGGGCCAAGAGATTAAAAATGATACCATTTGTAAAAATCTGCAGTCTTTTCTACATTCCAGAGAAGCAATACAATTTATCTATGGAGAATGACCATCTTTTTACTTTGGTAAGTTCTGGAATGATTCATGGATATTCTTCTCCATCATTTCCCCAAAGGTGGGAAAACTTGGGAATACTTGGGTTATATGTAGAGGGTGGGTGAAACTAAAGCACAGAGATGCTGTCTCCTGCCCATTGTCCCCCAGCTTATATTAAATAGTATTTATGTGATATCATATGAACTCCAGGAATGATATTAATGAGAGAATATATTTGTCTTTTTTCCAAAGGTAAATAAAAATATGTTTTTATTGTTAAACTTTTATTATTGTACAAATCTCTGTTCTTGATTAGTATGAAGAGCAGAGAATTGGTAGTTCTTTTCATAAAATATATCTAAAGTCCAAGAAATGTTGCTAGTGTATGACAATTTATTTTGATCATAATTGCCTATTTCTCATTGCCAATTAAAAAGGGAAATGAACGAAGACTATAATCTAATAACAAGCCAATGTGATTGCAGGAAGGGACTGGGTTCTACAGCCAGACCTAGTTTTGCATTTATTAGCATTTTGAACCTGGCAAATTACTTAACTTCCTTGAATTTTGTTTCCTTGATTAGGACATTTGGGATTATCATAATCTAGTATATTGCAGAAAAATGTGGATTGGATTAAACAAGATAACACAAGAAAACAAAATAACACAAGTGCCCAGAGCATGGCCGACTTATTAAACACATTCATTCCTTTATCAATTTGGTCTGGCTTCCCACTGAGTTGTTCAGTTCTCAGTGACTGACACTTATTTACTCAACAAATGTTTGCTGAGCTTCTATTTGGGCAGAACATTGCTTTTGGCACTGGATATTCAGTGGGGACAGAGACAAGCAAAGTTTTCTGTTCTTATAATGTACATTTTGGTAGGGAAGATAGACAACAAACAACTGGATGAATAAAGAACAAAAAACCTATCAACTAGTGATGAGAAATTTGCAACAAATTAAAATAAGGGGGTATGATAAAAAGTTCCTGGTATCTTTTTTTAATTTTTGGATGTTCAGAGAAGGCATTTTTGGGAGGAGACACTTATGCAAAGATTTGAGTTACAAAAAAGGAGCTGCTCATGTGTAGACCAGGGGTACAAACAACTTGGGCAGAGGAAAGAGGTAAGAAAAGGCATGAGAATGGGAATGATCTGAGATGATTAGTATGAAGAGCAGAAAACTGACATTTAGGAAGAAAAGGATGGCCAGTGGGACTGGAGCATCATAAGAGATGACAGTGATGTGATATTTGGACAAAGGTAGCAGTGGTAAGGCTGATAAATAGCATACATTCAAGATATGTTTGACAATTAACTGGGTATAGGGAAAGATAGGAATCAAGGATAACTCCTAGACTTTTTGTTTTGAGCAGCCTGGAAGAAGCTGGTGTCATCTACTGAGATGGGGAAATCCAGGGGAGAAATAGGTTTTGAGGAAGTCAAGCAACATTGGAGAAGCTTAGTTGATATCCAAGTAGCACTTTTAATAGGAGACTCTCATTTCACAGGAGAGGATGTGGACATAGATTTGGGAGTTATCAACATGTAGATGGTCTTTAAAGTCCATAAAGACAAACTCTTAGTCTAAAATAACCTCTTTTCAAAGCTGTGACCAGATAGTCTCCTTTGATTCTCCATCTCTCCTCCCTTCACAGAACTCTCAGCCAACGAAGACATTAACTTACAGAGAAAGCAAATTATGAGTAGTCCAGATTCTGCCTTGTTTTCTAACAGAATCTCTATTTCTGTTTTTTTTTGCCTTGAATTTATGTGAAATTTTCAATGAAATATTTAATAAATCACTTTCTAAGTGAATGCAAATGTATAACATGTTACTCATCTTTCACAACAGAATAATAAAATTTACCCCTTCATCAAAAATTATGGTTATTCGGTTATCAATACTGACCTCACTTTAGACCTAAATTTAATTAGCTGGGTACATATTTCCCTTTGATTTGCATACACCACTTCAAGCAATGCTGAGAGCAATGCTGTCTGTCAATTTAAGACAAATTAGAGCCATAAACTCTAACCTGCTGTTACAATTTTTGTATTTATGATTTAGGCTCTATTTTACATGTTTTATGTCTAGTTTTATAGCAATGCACTCATCACCAGCACCTGTGGACATAAGTACAAAACATCATTTATAAAAACAACAAATTGGTGAAAGTCAGGCTCCATGGGTAAGTCCACATCACCCTTTCTCTGGCACAAACTTCAGTCAATAGATGACTCTCCTTCAGTGAGCCCTAAAGGCCTATATGCTAGGACTCTTAATCATGTCAGAAGGGAAATGTTTGATTCAGGGACCTTGTATGCATGAACTTGTTTGTGGTCAAAGTTAGAGTCCCTTAACAACGTGTCTACTTTTAATAATAAATTAGTAGTTGATAGAGAGGGTCACGGGGATGGGAAGCATGGCATAGGGAACACAGTCAGCAGTAATGTAATGACTAGGTGGAGAGCCAAACAATCATCAGGATTGTTTCATATATTATATAAATGTCTAACCAATGTACTGTATACTAGAAACTAATAAAAAATAATAAAATAAAAAATGAAAAAATATTTTAAAAAGTGAAAAAAATTAAGTTGTATGAAAAGGGAATGCATCAATTCACTAGTATGTGGTTAAAAAAGAGTGATTGATAATTAAATGGCACTTACCATATACCAGATACTGTTCTGTTCTAGGTATTTTATATACAGTAACTCATTTAATCTTTATAATATTACTGTTAAGTAGGTCAAGTTATCATCCCTGTTTTACTCAGAAGCTAGCACTACAGATGAGGGTTAAAGTATCAGAAGGGGTTATTAAGAGTCTTTGGAATCTCCATACTATGGACTGGTTTTCTCGTTTATTTTTAAAAATATTTATCAAGATAGAAGGGTAATAGTTTGATCTCCAGGGCAAATGGCCACTTATTAATAAGTGGTGTAAAAAGGAAAATAGAACAATATTTGGTTTCTTAGTATGTGCTAGATAGAAGCTTAATATACATATGATATAATTTTCTCCATATCTGAACAGTTTGATACAAGTCAGGATGAAGTTGATTAAGTATTGGCCCCAAAGCTCAGCACTAACTGCTGAATTTTAACCATCTTTACGAGCTTCTCCAACCCTGCATGGTCCTTGGTCCAAACTTCATGGATACTTGTATGTTTGGAAGATATCCCTGATGTGTTGCAAGCTAAAGTTCTGTAGGTTCCTCTTAGCATTTTCATTTGTCTGGCTGTTGAGGTAACTTTCCGGTGAAATATGAGCATCTCTCTGACGTTTTTAAGTTCTTTGAAAACATTTCCATTTCCACTGTCTGCTTTGTCTTGTCACACTAACTCTGTGCGGGGGGTTGAAGCATGGCTGCTGGAATGACCCAGCTGTTAGCACAAACCAGAGAATTAAGATGTTGAGCTGTTCCTATGGTTTTTGTTTGCTTATTTATTTTTTGTTTCTAATTTTAACCCCTGCCCAATTATGGAGTACATTTCAGTCTTTCCTAACAAAGTGCCTCTACCCATCTAACAGAGGAAATAGGTTAAAAAGAAGTAAGCAAATTACTGTTGTAGTTCTATTAAGTGGCAGTGGAAGGATTTGATATCAAATATATGAACCTGAAGACTTACACTGTAGAAGTAACATGTTCTTAAAATGTTTGAGAAATACCTGCAATGTTCCTTAAAACCAACATCATTTACATATCTGCATACTTTTAAATGAATCTATTTGTCATCTCATCAGAAACAAGGATAGCTACCATCTTGATTTATTTTGTTTCTCTTCCTTTTCTTGGCATGACTTTTGTTTGTTTCACAGAGTTCTGTCCTGGCTTTTCTTGTTCTTTCTCTCCTCCCTAAACCCCCATCCCAGGTGAGGTGAGGTTATCTGAGGCCTGTTATCCCACAGATTTTTTTTCTGGTCAGAGTGGCATCCTGTTGTATTTAAAACTACTGAGAATCTTCCTCATCTTCTGAATCCCGATTCTGGAATTCTTGCAGGAAGTTTCTTAAAGCAATTGCAGAAACCTGACACCCTCAAAGGCTGCATGAACACATTCCCTAGGAGTTTATTACAAATGTGAATCTCAGTGGTTCTTAATATTTTGTGTGTCAGAATTTTCTCTGAGTCTTTCAAAACATGTGTGCTTCAGTATCATCTAGAACCTACTAAATCAGAGGCCCCAGGGATCATACTAGGCTATCTGTATTTTACAAAAGCTTTCTCGGTGATTCTGAAAATTACTTGTTATCCATTAGAATCACAGTTATATTTTATTTAGCAGCTGTCTTTTTCCCAAGAGGTTGTTTAATAATGGCTTTAGGACTGCTGTCGGCGTGGCATGAATGAGAAGTTGTTAAGGGTGCAGACACTGTTTCTCTAGTTTTCTCTCTATTCCATGTTCTCTGTGGCACATTCATATTTTAAAAAGATGTGAGATGTTTTCTTTGGCAAAGCCCCCTTCTGTGGAAGGGCCTGTTTTATAGAACTTGGGCATCAAGAGAAGTGTCAAAAAAGAGAAAACAGAAATAACTGTTATATTTCTAGAAACCAGTAATTCTTTTTCTGGTCTTTTGGCATGTATACAGAAATTAACAGTTCAATCCTGGTGCTATGGCAGAGTTAGTGGAAAGTAAAGGCATGACAAAAAAAAAAAAGAAAACAGGACATATTATAGTATAGAATTGACTTTTAGGTTGTGTACATGCATGCGTGTGTGTGTGTGTGTGTGTGTGTGTGTGTGTGTGTGTACATTTGCAAGTGTTTTTAAATATGGGCTTTTAACATTTCCCAGGGGAAAATGATGCATAAAAAAGCTGTGTTTGAGAACTACCGAGGCAGAAATTTGTGTCTGTTGGAAAGTGAGAGAAAGCAAGACAGTATAGAGCCCTGACACTTCCGTTAGAATCTGGGACTATTTTTAGAGCACTGGAGAGACATTAAAGAGATTTAAACAATGAACTAAAAAGAAAGAAAATCTTGTTTGCTCTGAAGAAATATGTTAAAGAACAACCTGAGACAAAGGAGAAGGCCAGTTAGGAGGCTGATGCAGTGACTTAGGTTAGGACAGAGGAAATGAGATGAAAATAAATGGACAGAGCAGAGAAACATTTTGTAAATAGGATCTATAAGATTATTGGTTCATTAAATCTTGAGGTTGAAGAAGAGAGGGTGGAATTTAGGATGACACATAGGTTTTTGGCTTGGATAACTAGAATGTCATGCTCTAACTGAGGGAACCCAGAAGGAAGAGTGGTTTTGAGGTGATGGGAAGAACTCCATCTGTTTGGGACATGTCGAGTTTGAGAAATCTGTGGGATATGCAGGCAGAGGTTCAAGTAGGCAGTGGAAGACATGAGCCTGATGAACTAGAGAGAGAGAGATGGAGTAAAAATAGAGATTTGGGGATTAACAGTTTTGAGAAGAGTTGAATTTTCCTGGTGGTGAGCTTTTTGAAGGAGAAGAGGATCTGTGACAGAGCCCTGACAATGAAAATCTATGTTAAAAGTAGAAAAAGAGCATTCTAACATGAAGTTATCAGAGACGGGAAGAAAATGAGAGAAGTGTTGTGTAGAGTGAAGGGAAGAGAATTTTCAAGACAGAGACAATACGCAGTTGTGTCATTGGGCAGAAGACTTTCTGTGGTGGCAGTGGACTTGGGGAGGCGGAACTCAGGTCGAGTTGGAGCTGAGAAATCAGAGGAAGAGTGGAGGGGAAAGCTGTTAATAGGAAACTTGATGGGCCTCTCTAGATCTGCTACTTCCTGTTGTTGAAGAGTAGAAGAAATGATTAAGATTTCTAATAACTCTAGCACTCTGTGATTAGATGTTTTTAAGTCACACTTAAGCTGGTATGAAATTATAGAGCTCTCTTAGGTCAATGTACATATTTTGAGAGAAAGCATATTTTACCATCCCCAATCTAAGATTCATAATCTTATGCAAATTAGATACTGCAAATTTGTGTGGTAAAGCTGAAGGTTTTATGATTTACATGCTGAATTTTCCATGTTGTTTCCCTGCATGCATCATATTAAATTTAAGTATAATTCTCTTGCATTTTTTAAATGAAATCACAAAAATTTCATTAGTGGAAAAATCACATCAGATATGCTTTGAGTCTTCCTTGATTTTCCTGGAAGTGAATCCAGATTGGAGCTATAAAATCACTTTTGACTACAGTCCTAGTTAAAACTCATGGTTTTTAGCATTAAACCATTTGAGTCAACTTTTTAGAGGTGATTTTACCCAGTTTTCAGTCTGGAGTTGCTTAGCTAGGGTGCTTAATGCTTTTCCAAAATGACATATTTCTTACTAACTCCAAATGGTTAATTACTTTTCCTTCCTTTGCATAGTTAAAAGTCATCTCATTAAAAAATTGTTTTGATAATTTTAACATTGAACTTTTGTTTGTTTGCTTTTGCACATATAATATTAGAATAATCATCTTCAGGCCTTTTTGTGTAGTCTATGATCTGTCAATCTGAGAACTGGCAGAAATTTAGGATGTATGTACAGTGGTTTGCACAGAGCAATGAAACATTGTTTTCTGTGTTTCTGACCTTATCTAGTGAAAATGGAGAGAGCCACTGTACACACATATTTGATGGTCAAATAAACCTTAATGGAACAGTTAGTAGAACATCATTCAGACCATTGGGTTAGAAGATACAGACATTGATGTCTAGCAGTTATTTTATTTGAGGAAATTTCCAAAGCTTGTTAACATTAAAATATGTTATACCCGTCTTCACAAAACCCCAAACTTCGATAGTTTTCCAACATTCTTTCACTGAAAAATGTAAGAACAGAGTAATAAAAGATGAGTTTTGTGGTCACCTTTATAACCAGAGGCTCCATTGGGGTCCTTTCCTGCTCTTAAAAGGAAGGAGTGGGGGTGATAGGAAGAGTCACTTGGCTGGTGAACCTACACTGGGTACTTAACTGGGCTCTTGGGATATAAGGACTGGCAGTGTCAGCACCAGGAGCTACTTTAAGAGTCTCTATTTATTAAGCATCCTCTACAGTGTTTTAATAAAACTGAACATTTTGTTCACCCCAAATGAACTATTGTCTGGTTCATTGTCAGCAAAAAACAGAGTTGAACAGAAGTGGGAGGATTTCAAACTCAGCAAATCTACCAGGCAAGACAATTTTCCAGCTTGGGAGAAAACTTTCACTTGGGCCTATTGTATAATGAACTCTTGGGATAATGGATTCAGGGTTTGAATGTACATGCCAAACTAAGATAGAAGTTAAATTTGGTGCAGTCTAGAAGTAGGCTCTGAATTGTGATTTTCTTGAGAAAAAAATGAGGTGATGTTGATTTTTACCCCCCACCCCAAATGTGATCAGAATTTACTTGGAGTTTTGAATTTTGTAACCCAGAATACACTGTTCCTCTACAGGTAACTTCTGTGAGAAAAAGATTCCATGGGCATCTTGGTCCCACCTTAGAATCCTCCAGGTCTGAATCATAGTCACCTTCTACAGTCCAGGATGAGGTGGGGGTCACCAGCATAACTCACAGACATAAGAGGGTGGTGAGGGGCTATAGCAGGAGGGTGGACATGTGGATCCTTGCGTTGAACTACTGGGGCTGTGGCCATGGATAACAGGAGCTGCTCATTCCCTGGAATAAATCAAGAGAGATGTCACATGACCTCTGTCTCCTCTCATGCTTGCAGAGTTTCTTGGAATGGAGGAATAGAAATCAAACACTTTGAGTTAAAGACAGACCAAAAAAAAAAAAAAAAAAAAGCAAGCTTACCTGTCTTTTCATTGTTCCATCTTCCCATTTTTTTCCTCTCGTCCTTCACACCTCTGTTTACCTCTCTGCCACGCTAGGGTAGAGATTAAGCTCTCATGTCTTTTCCTTTGGAAATTTTCCCCTGAAACCACCCACCTTATTTCTTTCCTCTGCCCAGCTCTCTCCCATGATCTGGGTTAGAGAACTTTAATTTTTAAATATCATACTATATAATAATTGTTGGTTCATGAGGCTGCCTCCACTATAATCTGACTCCCAAAGGAAAAGGATAGTATTTTCTGTGTAGCCTTGGCACATACCAGGGTACCTGGATGTCTGATGGAGGGACAGTCTTGGGAGGAACTGAATGAATGAAGGAAAATTTGAGCAAGCTGCATTTATCCACATTTAACATCAGTGTGGCTTGTCCCTTTTCCACTTCAAAAGAGGCAATGGAGGTGGCCTCTGAATGCTACTCTAAAAATGTACGTTGATTTATATCAGCTTCTGTCCCTCTCACCTTAGTGGCGATTTGCAAACCACCATGGTCCTTAAGTCAGCATGTTTGTGATTCTTATATTGATGTAAAAAATGTCCAGACTTGTAAAAAAATTTTATTAGAGTTTATTTGAGCCAACTGGTGACGTATGCTGGGGAGCAAGATGTTAAATGCTCTGGAATAACAATTCTGCAGCTTCTTTTATGCATTTGAAATTAAGGAGGGGACATAAGGAGAGTTGGAGAAAGCAAGGCAGGATAGTTAACAAAAATATGTGCTCTATTGAGGGTTAATACCCTCTTGGAGGGGTATTACTTCCAGTATTTCAAAGGTGTGTTAACCTAGATGCACAAGAACAATGGACAGAGCTTGCTTAAAAACCCTTTCGCTAAAGAAAAGGTTTAACTGTTTACCATGACTACTTACTATGACCTGCTCAGTTAGGAATTTAGGATCAGATCACTCCTTTCCCTCATCCCCATGAGGTTACTTTCCACAGGAACCACCCCTCCCCTTTTATTTGGTCCACATCTAATGAACAGTTCAGTTTTTACACGTCCCTATAAGCATCTCAATGGTCTGGGAAGCATAGCTGCTTAAACTTGTACTAATAAACACCCATGGCCAGTGTGGGGTTGGGATGGAGGCAGAGTGCAAATTACCACTGCGAAAAGAACTGCAAGGTTGCTGGTGAAGTAGACTGACATGGGGTGTGTGGGCTGGTGGGGGTCTGGAATGAAGTCACCTACAGTGAAAATGGAGGCATTGAAATAGGAAATATGACTTTCCCTGGTCCTGACCTGGATGTAAATTTATCCAAAAGGTAAAAGGCAAATATCCCTAAGCAGGTGATTTAAGTCCCTGCCACTTAGCAATTTGCTAAGTGGGTTTGCCAGAGTGAATGCTGCTTTCTGGTATTTGCACTGGATTAGTAATCACTATGGGGCTTCATGAAGATCTGGTTAAGTAGAACCAATGAATTCGGATGGAGGAAATGTGTTTTATTTTGTCCTGGAGAAGAATTTGGGTTCTCTCTGCCTGACCATGTCATATGCACACCATTAGCTGCCCTAGTAAATATTTTATGGCTGTGGCCAAGAAATAACATACACTATAAAGAATCTTCAAATATATTACAACCCATTGCTAGTGTGTTCATA
The DNA here is from genome assembly GCA_004027375.1 of Macroglossus sobrinus. Lineage (NCBI taxonomy): Eukaryota > Metazoa > Chordata > Mammalia > Chiroptera > Pteropodidae > Macroglossus > Macroglossus sobrinus. The sequence continues at coordinate 165,012 of PVKZ01001588.1, forward strand.
TCTCATATGCATCATTGCTAAAGGTGAAAAATTTATATTTCAAAATAAGTTGTAATTTAACAAAGGAGCAAGTAATTCCAATGAGCGTCCCTTAAAAAATTAACTTTTATTTTGAGTGCGCAAAACTGAACCTCAGTTGGAAAGTTTTACACTGCTTTAGATGTATGGCCACTTGGAGGAGCTGTTGAAGGCCAGTTCACCTTCAACAGGCAAATTTCTAAAGATAATTGTCCTTGGTCTTGAAATTAATATAGAGTTAAGTCAGTCATGGCTAAAGCTAACTGATATTGAACGTAAAAGGTAGTGTAGAGGATTTTACTTACAAAAATACACTACAAATTTATCTCTGAAATTCTAAGATATTAATACTTTTTTGATATCTACTTATTTTAGGTAGATGTTATAATCTGCTTTATTCCTAATTACAATTACTTTTTTCTTCTTTCTTTCTTTTCTCATTATTTATGTATCTGAATCCTGTGCTTGGAATTTAGTGTAAATAAATATTTAAGGTCAATAATCAAATTTAATAAGAAGTTATTTGTAAAAGATCAGCACTGTAAGCAGAGCAAAATTAAATTTATATTTAGCAGACCAAAAAATTAAGTGTAATTGACAGAAATCTGTTTGAGTGGACAGTTTATTTTACATGAAATAAATGACAAACTAAAAAATACAGAGCAATTAGTGTTAATAAATTCTATAGACATCTTTGCAAATTTTCTATAATGGAAAAGAGCATCTTTGATATTGGCCAGATCTGGGCTCAATTCCTGGTTCTGTTACTTACTAGCTGTGTGAGTTTGGTTAAATTAATTAACCTCTCTGAGCATCCAATTCCCATCTCCAATACTGTTTACTTTGCAGCTAAATGTGGGGATTCAGTGGGTGTGTTTAGGATGTATCTAAGGAACTTTGTGTGTCACTGGGAACATACATGAGATTTCTTCTTGTTCTTGTTCTAGAAGAAGGACTTCCTTTAATTTTTTTTTTTAGAAATTTAGGCCCAAAAGGAATATTGGGAGGCAGTATAATGTTGTATTTAAGAACAGTAGCTTCAGAGCAAAACCAACTTAGGCTTGAACCTAGGTTAGTCACTTGCTAGCAGGGTGTTTTTGTGTAGGTAACACGCTCTGAACCTCAGGTGTCTCACGACACCTGGAGTTGGGGTTAAACACTGTCTTGCTGGAGAGTGGTGTGTGTAGAGATAGTGAGGAGTGGGGAGTCTCCAGCTGGTTCCAGTCTGTTCAACCATGTTTTTTAAATATTGCTGAGCAAACTCTCAGGGCTTCAATGGGCGTCATTTTTTTCTTTTTTTTTTTTTAATTTTAAATTTCAATTCAATTTAAAATTTAATTTTAAAAATTTTAAATTTATTGTATAGGTATAAATATGGGGAATTTCTCTTCATACAAAGTAACTCAATGCAGCATTGTTTGTAATAATCAAAGCCTGAAAGCAACTTAAATGTACAATAATTACAGTTAAAAATTATTATTCTAAGCCTGTATTATATGGTACATTAAAAAAAGGGGCAACTAATAACATATTGATATAGAAAAATAGGTATCATTTTTGATGATGATCTATAAGCGACCTGCAGGCCACTGTCAAAGGAAAATGCACACTAAACTCTTCTTGGCACAGACAGCTCTCGGGGTTCACTTACAGGGTGGTGCACTGCCTGCTGCCCAGCTGGACTCATACTTCATCTGTGCAGGCAGAGACTGGCACTCCTGTAAAGTGGCTTCCCCAAGACTTCTCCTGGCATTGCCACTGTCCTTGGTAGTTCCACCATTCTTCTTCTTTGCAACTCAAGCAACCCTCATCCACTTTAATCTGTATTTTCTCTATTTCATTCCAATCATTCACTATGGCATAAAATCTAGGCCCTACTTATTTCAGATTTTATCACTTTGGATTCTCAAATTATTCTTCTCTCAGGAAGCCTGGTTCTTAAAATAAAATGTTCTGGTCTTAAGATTGCTGCCTGATATGGATTTTAAAATTGATTTAGAAGTTAAAGACCTGAACAATACATCTTTCTTTTTGTACTCCTGCTAAGCAATCCTAATCCTTCTAAGGATGAATGAGACCTCTGAGGGCATTAAGGGACCGGGATAGGAGTTCACGAGGTCAGTAAGAAAAACTTAACATTTTATTTTGCCACATTTGTTTTAACTTAGAACACATTTTACTTCTATGCGATTAGCTCAGTAGAAAAGGCTTAGAAATAACCTTGACATAGTTTTTTTGCTTCAAGAGTACTTGAGTACAAAATGCTGATTCCTAACTTTCTATCTCCATTGTGAAGACAAACGTGTTTTATTATCTTGATCTTTTTTTTTTATTATTTTTTGTTGCAGCCATAGAATGAATGAAGTTGTCTTAGAATTAAGATAACACATTTATTTCTGGACAAACCAATTGCAAAAACCATGCTCTGTATGTCAGATTACTACTTGATGTCACTTTCCTTTTAATATTCTCACTCCATGAGTATACTTCTAGAGAAGAATGATGATCAGATAGATGGCAAACACCTGAAGTATTTGTGATTTACCTTCTACCACGATTGGTACTCTGGCATCCTATCTCTTCTTAAAAATGAGTTGTGTAAACAACGACACATATTTTAGGTCACAAATCAAGTTACTTACTAATCCTGTTTTCTCTCTTACAAATTGAAGATGATAATATCTCCCAATGAAATGATAGACATCATAATGTTTGTTGCACAGTAGATACTGACAAGGAAGATGCTCTTTATTTTCAACTTTACATCTCTGCGACTTTGCAGAGTGCCTGATACCTACTAAGTATTAAAGAAAAAAATTCACAAAATTATGTTCCTGGGATGAGAACAAAAGAAGGTTACCAGTAAGAAAGTAAACCATAATTTACCACTTGAAATATAAAGGCTTTAAAGTATTTTCATCGTAAACCAATGGGAAGAGGGGCATGTATTTGGAGATTAGACTTCAATAGCTTTCTGTCAATATTGAGGGAAAAAGATTCATAGAATAGCAGGTTTATGGTTGTTCTATAATGCAATGAACCTCTTGGGAATATATTAGAAAAGTAGTTCTTTTAATCACTTATTTTAAAAAATTATATTAAATATTATTAAATCTTATTTTATGAACATTTTTTGAACATTATAAAACTAGAGAAAATAGTGTAGTAGCTTTAACAAATATCAGTATACACCCTATTTTGTTTCTTTTATAGCTCCTTCAATTCTTACTAAAACTATCATATCATATCATATCATATCAAAGCAAATTCTTGAGATTATATCATGTGATCTGTACTTATGTTCAGCATGTATAGCTAATTATTTCTTTAAAAAAACTTTTTCAAAAACAGTCATAATACCATTATCATGCTGAAGAAATTGACAATAAGTCCTTGATATCAACTTTAACAAAAGTGAGTGTTCAAATTTCTCTGATTTTTAAAACAAGGATTCGTACATGAAGCTCCTAGTTTATGTGTATCTTAAGTCTATTTTAATATCTAAATTTACCCCTCTTTTATTTTTATCCCTTGAAATTAGTTTACTGCTGCATCAATCTGCTAATATTTTGGTGAGATACCTTTGTGTCATGAGGGATATTGCTATGTAGTTTTCTTTTTCTGTAATGTTTTGCCGAGTATTTATATTAGGATAATACTGGCCTCATAAACTGAGTTGTAAAGTGTTCCCTCCTATTCTAGAATGGTTTGTGTAGAATTGCTATTATTTGTTTTTCACATGTTTAGTAGAATTCACTAGTGAAGTCATCTAGGTCTAGAGTTTTCTTTACGGAAGTTTTTAAACTATGAATTCAATTTTTTAACTAGTGTAGGATTATTTAGGTTATTAATTTAATTGTGATTGAGCTTTTATAGCTTTTTCTGTTTTTCAAGGAATCAGTCTATTTAAGTTATTGAGTTCATTGGCATAAAATACTCCCTTGTTAGCCTTTTAATGCCTCTATGAGTCATTGTGCTGTCTTCTCTTTCATTCCCAGTATTGGTAATGTATGTCTTGCTCTTGCTCTCACTCTTATTTTTTGGTCATTCTTTCTAGAGGTTTATCAATCTTATTGCTCTTTTCAAAGAACAGGCTTTTGGTTTCATTGATTTTATTTCTTTTTTGTTTTCAACATATTGACTTATTATTTTCTTCCCTCTGCTTGCTTTGTATTCAGTTTGCTCTTTTTTTTTTTCTAGTAAGGTGGAAGTTAAATCATTGATTTGAGACCATTTTTCTTTTCTAATATAAGCATTCAATGCCATAGATTTCTCTGTCAGCATTATTTAAGCTGCATCCCACAAATTTTCATAATGTTGTGTTTTCATTTTCATTCAATTAAAAAAAATGTTCCAATTCTCTTGTGACTTTGTCTTTGACAAAGTTATTTGGGTTATTTAGAAGTGTGTTGTTAATTTCCAAATATTTGAGGGTTTCCTGATATTTATTTTTGTTATTGATTTCTAGGCGAATTTCTTGTAGTCAGATAATATATTTTATGATTTCAATTCTTTTAATTTTAAAATGTGTTTTATGACTTAGAATATAGTGTATCTCAGTGCATGTTTTTAGTTTCATATGTATTTAGAATTGAGATATCTTTGTTGACTGACCCTTTATAATAATAAAATAACCCTATATATTACTAATAACCTTCCTTGCTCTGACATATACTATATCCTGTATTAACATAGCAACTCTGATTTTTTTATGATCATCTTTGTATTTCCTATAGACAGTTTATATTTAAATCTTGCTTTTGTATCTATTCTGAGAAACCTCTGCCTTCATTTGGGTATTTACAGCATTACATATTATATAATAATTACTGATATGGCTGAGTTAAAATCTGTCAGCTTCTTAGTTATTTTATATTTGTTTCATCCATTTTTTTTGTTCGTTTTCTTTCCTTACCTTTTTTGTCTACTTTTGGGTTAATTGAACATTTTTTCTAGTTCCATTTTATTTCCATTGGCTGATTAATTTTACCTTATTTTTTATGTTTTTAGTGATTTGTCATAGTCTACTTTTGAACAATATTATGCCATGGTTACAAAAGAACCTTACAAAAGTTTACTTTCTATTCCTTCTTCTCATCCTTTATGCTACTTTATGACTTATTTGTTGAAGAAACTAGGTCATTTGTCCTGTAGAGTTTTCCACATTCTGGATTTTGCTTATTGCATGCCTATGAGGTTAACATTTTCTCTTTCTTCTATATTTAAAAAAAAATTAATTGGTTGTTGGAACTAAGGGTTTGGTCAGATTTGGCTATGATTTTTATTACATATACTTCCATCAGGAGGCATATAAGGTCCAATTATTTTTATTTTATTATGTTAACAGCTATGAAATATTGCCTATCATTGCCTATTCATTATATTATTATGAGTATTTAAAATGATGATGTTCTAATTCTATCATTTATTTATTTATTAGCTAGAATATTTCTATAAAGATAACTTTCTCTCATTAACTATTTGATTACCCTGCAGTACAGTTTATATAAGAAGTCAGTTTATATGTTTGAATCTTTTTTTTTCTATTTACCAGTTTTCAGTGTGAATTAGTTCTTTAGCATTCTCCAAAGGTGAGCAATAGTTTTTAAGTTTTTATCTTTTTTGAATGTCATTATTAATTCAGGGATTTAAAAAAAATCTCTATGTTTGATCCATGTGTCTGTGTATACTCAAATGTCCCATTTGGCTTCCAAATTTTTTGGATGTGACCTCTTAATGAGAAGCCCTGCCCAAGATTTCTTTATGAGCTTTCAGCCTCATCTTGTACATTTTCTGCCACAGACTTTAAATCAGTCATTTCCACAGGAAACCTTGGTTCTTTTTGGTGAATATGGAATTAGAGAAACAATCTAGTTGCCCAGAATGTTTGAAGTAAAAATACCAAAATTATTTTTACCAATATGATTATGAAAAGCAGTTTGATATCAGCTGTAGATTTTTAAACAAATGTCCTTTATTAGAAGTTGTATAATTTTACATATAATTGTTCAGAGTATTTTTAAAATAATCCTTTTATTTTTGTATTGTGGTTTATAATATCCTCTTATTCATTTCTGATTTTGGAATCTTCTCTTTTCTATCTTGTTTAGTCTAACTAAAAGAGGCTGGATGATTTGGTTCCTGGTAAGCACTCTCCTCCTGGCTTCCAGTGTCCTCACATTAAGGAGATAGAACTCTGGTGTTTCTTCTTGTTCTGAAGGGCACCAGTCCTGTCAGATTAGAGCCCCACCCTTATGATCTCATTTAACCTCATCATCTCCTCACAGGCCATATATCCAAACATAATTACATTGGGAGTTAGGGCTTCAGCATATGAATTTTGGGAGGACATTCAAAAATATATATATACATATATATATATATATACATGTATATATATATGTATATATATGTATATATATATGTATATATATATGTATATATATATATACACACATGTATATATATATATGTTTTATTTCTACTTCTTAGATAAAAGTCAGCATACTATACATACTTTTTTTCCTCCTTTTTAAATTTAGCAATATATATTGTTAATTACACTAAATAATATTTAGAAACATTCCTCATTTTTATATATCTTTAGCCAGCCTTTTAAACCTGAACAACAATAACTATGTTAAAAACAAGCCTACTGCTTATTATTACTGATGAGTTCTAACATTTAAAAAATAATGATTTCTTCTTAGCTGCATTAGGGTAGTTTCCTCAGAAATACACTCTGATAGGATTCATGTATAAGGGAGTCATTAATGAAGTGCTCATAAATGAAACTACTGATGCTGGGGAAGCAGGGCAGGGTGGAGGAGAGAGCCAAAATAGGGTATATCCTCTAGAGCAGGGCTCCCCAATCCCCTAGAGCAGGGACCCCCCAACCCCTGGGCTGCAGGACAGGTACTGGTTTGTAGCCTTTTAGGAATTGAGCCGCTCAGCAGGAGGTGAGCAGTGGGCAAGTGAGCGAAGCTTCATCTGTATTTGCAGTTGTTCCGCAGCACTAGCATCACCACCTCAACTCCACTTAAGATCATGAGGCATTAGATTCTCATCGGAGCACTGGTCCCTGGTGCCAAAAATGTTAGGGACTACTGCATAGAGGGTAACTTCAGACTGATTCCATAGGACTCTGGAGAATAAATCATGTCTCAGAGTTGCCCCCGGTGAGATGAGGGAGTTGGGCTTTGCTAATCCTGCTCCCTTCCGTCATTGGTAAATTCTTCTTCCTCCTCCTTCACCTCTCAAGGGATATGTAAATTCCCAGGTACCTCCAGCCCTGGATTGAGACCAAAGCAGGTTGCAGTTGCTTAAGGGAAGTATCCTGAAAAATTGCTTCAGGGTTGGCTTTTGGAAGCAAATGCATACATACTAAAGCAGGGAGTGACATTTAAGATTTGGAGGGGGTGTTACATAAAGAGACAATAAGCAGATATATTATCTGGGACTCTGGGACATCTCAGGTATCTGGAAAAAGCACTAACATTGTTCACTATAATGGCACAATTAAGGCCATAGCAAAGATGGTTTCAACCAGCAAAGGTGGTTTACTGAACAATAATAGATTCATCCCTCACCTTTCATACCAGGATGAGTGATTTGAATATAAGTGGTGGTCCATGAAGATGTATGATAAAAATTAGGGAATAGAAAAGGGAATGCATCCATAAAAAGAAGGGCTTCCTGCTTAACAAACCCATTTATTAGCTTTTCTCCAAATATATGATTTGCATACTCAAAGACATTTAAAAATGAGATTCAGAAGAAAATCTGAAACTTGGATTTACTGAGGACAAAAATTTCAATTTCATCTTGTCTCTCATTTTATTTTTAATATAATTAGAGTCTATTAGATGATAGATGGGGGCTTGGAAAAGTTAGACTGAATTCTCCAGTGACTAAACTCACCTTTAGATAAGTAAGGAGAGGGCTTATTAGAGCAAAGTATGGATTTTCATGTCTGAAATGAAACCATCTAAAAAAACAGAAAGAAGTAATAAATATCTATCTCAACCTTTTTTGGAGTGGCAGTGTAGGAAGGTGAGGGGAGAAAAGAGTCAGTTGACTAATTCTTTAGGAAATTCTGCTGCGGAACTGTTCCATGGAGACTGGTTTTCATTTGAAAGTGTCATTGGCTGAATTATCAAGAATAAGGCTGAAATAAAAAGAGGTGGAAAAACACAAACAGACGGTGTTTATAACCAGAAGACTCTTCACTATATTAGCAACGTATTAGGGCCAAAGTGGATACAGCCACTGGCAATCATGTTTTCCTTGAGGGATTCACTTAATGAAATAATGATTAAAATATTATGACTAAAATTAAGAGGGCCATTGGCATGACTTCCAATGGCATGTCCAAAAGAGAGATTTGTATTGTTGCTTTGATGAGCTTTAGGAAGAGCCCAAAAAATCTCCATTCTTAGACTTTTGTAGGATAGGGATTACTGAGGGAGATATATTGCCATTTTTGAGATTGCATAGAGAGATAATTATGGGGGATGAAGATCTATGATAGGCATCAGAATTAGTTAAGCAACCAATATTATGGACACAGTTTTAAATGAGATTAACTCTTAGAATCCTATTCTGTTTTCTCTTGCTAGACTATAATTTATTACACATTCATTCATTCAATATTTTCTAAGCATCTTCCATGGGTTGGGAAGATAATGATAATTAAGACAGTTTAGTTACCCATCAATTCCTTTCTGTGTCTACCAGGGGCTCAGTTTGAAGAAGTTTAGTTGTTCAATTTTGCTTCCTTCACTTGCTACCTTTGGTTACATACATGCTCTACAGTGTTTACTTTCAACACTCATTCTGCTATTAATTCCCCCCAAAATGTATCAAACATAGGCCATGCATTTGTATATAATAGTTATAAGATAGAAGTCACAACTGCTCTTATGTTGCTCCTACCCTAGAAGGGATTAGGTAAGAAAGCAAGCAATTATGATTCTGCGATGTCAGTGCCCTAAAAGGGGGCTGAGCGGGAATGTAGGTAGAGAATAGGGGGTGAGCTCACTCAGCTCTGAGTGGGGGCAGGAGTGAGGCTGTGCCTCCGAGAGTAGATGACTTCTAAGCTGAAAATGGAGAATTGGGCCTTTATACTTAAGTATAAGGTAAAGTGATTATCACCTCCTGCTTTAAATAAAAATATTAAGTCTTTGGGTGACATTTTATATTGCCTTTCATCTTTGATTTTAGTCCCTAATCATATGCACTAGGGGCTAGGACTTATTCTGGGTTCATAACTTGTACCAATGCAGAATAAAGAACAGCCTTCCTACTCCCTCTTTCGCCCCCACCAAAATCAGTGCATTTAATGATAACTTTTTATTTTACTGGGTGGATTTCAAACGATTCTTCCTTATTGTGTCTGAGAGTGATAAGAATACCTAAAATTATAGAAAATACCCCAATGTTATCATTATTTTCTACTTTCTCTTTACTGAAATCTTAGAAGTTTCATAAAGTATTTTCATAAATATTTCCATGAAACAGTCACTTGGCAGTTTTTTCAATCTGCTTGTCCCTGATTCCTTCCTTCAGCCTCCTGAGTACTCATGAAAGTGTGAAAACCTATATTCCCAGATCTGATACAAATACACTAATGAACTCTTTATATGACCAAATGGTCCCTAATTGGAATCAACATTTATTTAGGCCTAGTTAAAACAAACCACAATGTCAGTGGCGTTTGGGAGCAGCTGTACCTTGACATAGAATATCAAAATGGCTCTGATGTGTAGGAAACAAACAAAACATCAACAACAATAACAAAACAATTGAGGAAGTTACAACCTTGGAAAATCTTGATTTAATGAAAATCAACCCTTCTGGACTGCAGTGTCTGGTGGTCACTCAGAGTGATTTATTAATTGGCTGGTCTCTAAATTAGCAGGCTCTTGGCAAAGGGGCAACTTTAAATTGTACTCTTTGGTCTGTTTTATATATTGTTATATTCTACTGCTTAGAGCAGGGTCTGCCCATGGGAAGGGCTCAGTAAATATTTTCTGCATGTGAATAAATATTCTATAGCTTTGCAGTGAAATTGGTTCTATATTAAATCAGATGTTTCTAGTTTTTTTGCCTATGATTATTTATTTATATATCAATAGATGAATTTATAATAATTTTGCCACCCTGAAATCCCCCTGAGGGTGAATGCTAAGTTTTTAATATCTAATAACTCACCAGAGTCTTTGACCCATTATATACCAACATGGGAAAAAATACCACAGGCATGTCTTATTGATGGTGGACAGCAACAAATCGCATATTTGTATTGTGACATAACTCTCAAACATGCTAATTTCGATCCTGACAATCCCTCTTGACAAAAGCAAGTGTTGTAGTTCCCAGTGGGAGAAAACTGAGGTCAGAATGAATAGACTTGTGCTTACTACAGGTTTCCTGGCCAGCAAGTGGAAGAATGAGGAGTAAGACACATACCTTCTGTCTCCTTCTCTAGTTCTACTATCTCACGCTGTGTCTTTTTCTCTCTGAAAGGTAGTTTATCAAGGTTAGTAAAACACAAAATTTAATTTATATGTTTTGTATTAGTGTTGGGGGAAAGTACTTATTTGATCACAGATTTAGGTAACAACTTTGATGTGCCATGTTAAATTTTGGTGACTGAAATTCTAGTTTTGGCTGGAGGAGTCATTATATCATATTGGGGATTTGCCTTTTCAGGCCTTCGCTTTCTCTGTTTATAAAATAAGAAGGGTGGGCTCTCTGCACTCTGCATTTTCCTTCTGTTTATATCTCTGGTAAAGGTCCAAAAACCATTTGCATTTCAGAGCTCAATGAAAATATTGAATTGGATCTATTTTTTTTAACTCACATAGAAATATACAAATATGATAAAGTTAAATGAGAATGATATGGGGAACAGGATCAGGTTCAAAGATGTATAATTAAGACACTGAAGGAGATGGAGGGGATTTTTCATGAGGGGAAGCTAAACGATTATTTTTATTGTGACCTACAAGATCCTGCTGTTATAGGTGTTAACTATCATGATTACTATTATTGTTTTATTGTTATTGTTAATTCTATAAACATGAGCTACCATGTCAAGCCTACCATGCAATTAATTAACAGCAATATTGCAGAGATTTGATGCAGAGCATTTGTGGTGGATTAGGTCATTGCTTGGCAAATAATCATTCTTTTCTCTTCAATCCCATGTGTGATGGATATACTTCCATGTCCCTTGACTTTGCATATAGCCATTGTGACTTGCTTTGGCCAATGGATGCTAACAGAGCTTGGTTCAGTTGGGTTATGCCCTTGAGCTTCTGTTATCATCATAAGAAGTACAAGTCCTAGGCAGCACACTGGTCCCAGAAGATTTAGAGCCACAAGGCTTAGACCTGGGTAGAGCCTGTAACCTGGAGCCAAGCCCAGACAAGGCCAGCTGAGCTCAGCAGAAGATTTCCAGTTGGGTGAGAAGAAGGCTAAGAGAGCCCAAGTGATTAAAATAATACCCTTTTCAAAGGCTGTGTTGATCGTGAGACTAAAATTTATCACTGTGGGAAATGTTTTGCTTTGATACATTTTAGTTTGTTCAACTCTCTGGGCTATTTTATGACCAGAACTGGAATTAAGGGTGTCATCTTGGACCTTTTATTTTAAAAAGGGAAGTTTTATATATAAGGGTGACTGTCAGGGCACATAAAATTTTCTCTTAATCTTGTGACTTGATAGATGCATTACATTCCACATGATGCTTGATGTTCCATAGTGAAGTACATCTGTTTGAAGAACATCTTATGAGAATAGTGGTGCTAGAGAAAGTATATTAAGGCAGACTTTGAGTTTTGTCTAGTGTTGTATCCAGAGCCAGTTTTGAATTGTGGAAAATATTTATTCTCACAAAAAAATCAAAGTAGTATGTTTAAATATAGCAAAAACCTGTGGACACAGGACAGAATGGTGATATTGACTTTCTCTTTTACTGTACTGGTTTAGTTTGCTTTTATTAGGATTATATTTGGACACATAAGAGGGCTAGGGCTTAGTTCTTTCCTAGAAGCTGTACAGGTTATTTGTGGTAGTAGGAAAGGGATTGCTTCTGTATCCTAGAGGACATATACCCAATGTCCTTCCAGGCATGAAGGTGAGCTAAAGATACTCTTAATATATGAACCCCTTTGCTCATTTCTATATTGGTAAAAATGGATCTTGATCAATGTTTTTCTTCGGGAGTTTTGATCCACCCATTATGATTCAGGAAGAGATTTTTCACAGATTATTTATTCAGCAATTACTTATAGACAGCCTACTGTGTGCCAAACAGTGGTGGATATAAGACAGTTATTGTTTTCAGTATCTGATGGTAAAAATGGAGACTAAAACTAGAAGACAATTAAAAGACAATATGATAAGTCCCAAGTTTAGGGTCTTTACTGCATGTTATTGGAGCTCCCAGGCCCATCCAACCTAGTCTTTGAGGTGGACCTGGAAAGCTTCCCAAAGGGAACAGTGTCTAAAGATGAATGAATAGGAGTTATGTTGGACAGAGGGTTTGTAGTGATCTGGAGAGATATTTTTCAGATAAAAAGGCTTATAAGAAGCCTGAGGTGAAAATATAAGGTCCAGGAGTCATTGTCAACTGGTACCAGAGATATCAACTGACTAGGCTTCTCTAACCAAAATAGCCAATGCAATGACGATGACAACAACACTGTAACAAAATGAAAAAGTCTTCCTCACATATAATGCATTGTTTGCACCTCTGAAATGTTATGAGCAGGTGCGGTCAATTGAAATTCAAAGATTAGAAAGATCAAACAGGCCAAGTTTCAAAGACAAGTATCTGAGACACCCAAAATTATGAGTCAGTGGATTGCTTTTTTATGAGTGAAAATCAAAACAACTAGGTTTTCCAGTTGAGATAAAGGAAAGCTGGGTGGACATATGTGATGAAAATTTGTAAAATAAAAAAGGAGGAAGTCAAAAGTCCTGCTGGTTCTGGGTGAGCCTCTCAATCACCATGTAACAAATTACTTCACCTCTTAAAGCCTAAGTTCTTCATCTGTACACAAAGGAGACCAGAGCAGGGAACATATGTAGCTGCGCCCAGCCTGGGTGCTTTCACTACCAACAGCCAGCACCTCTTTGCTGAAGGGTTACCCTCAGGCTTCCAGAATCTGCTTTGCCTGAGTGCATGGAGAGTCAGAAGTACCTGAGAATTTAGTCATCACTCACCCCAAAGGCAGCCCTTCGCCCAAGACTGAAATGTGGGAGATGAAAATACTCCAGTTCTCTCACCCCTGTTGGAGCAACTCTAAAGTGTTACCACATGGTTTGGTGTACCCTTCTGGGGTTACCTTCTGAGGAGCTTTGTATGATATCAGACCTTTTACCTCCTTTCATTCCCAGTGCCACCTTCCACTCTACCTCCTGCTCCACTGACGTGGTCCAATTTAAGTAGTAACTTTGATATTTATTATCTTTTAAAAATTATTATTTTTAAATTAAATTTATTGGGTGACATTGGTTAATGGCATTATATAAATTTCAAGTGTACAGTTCTATAATAAATCATCTGCATATTGCACTGTGTGCTCACCACCCAAAGTCTAGTCTTCCTCCATCACCATGTATTTGACCTCTTTTATCCTCTTTATTTTCCCTCCCCCAGCCCCTTCTCTCTCTTGTAACCTTCATACTATTGTCTGTGTCTATGAGTTTGTTTTATTTATTTATCTCTTACTTTCTGTTTTATATCACACCTATGAATGAAATCATAGGGTTCTTGTACTTACTGAATGGGAGAAGACATTTGCAAACAATGCCTTCAATATGAGACTAATATCCAAAATATATAAAAAACTCATACAACTCAACAACAAAAATACAAACAATTCTATTAAAAATGAGCACTGGACCTAAACAGACACTTTTCCCAAGAAGATATACAGATGGCCAACAGATATGTGAAAAGATGCTTAATTTCACTAGCTAAAAGGGAAATACAAATCTTTAGTATTTTAAATATGTTGTTTATTTACATATGGCAAAAACATATTTGTGGAAGACTAGAAAAAAATGCATTTTACATCTAATACTATTTAGAATCATTGAGTATTCATATATAAACATACCCACTAATGAGTTCATTAAGTGTTCAATAATTCAGTAATTGGTGTTTTAAATGTTTCCATTCTGTAGAGATCCTTGGTGTATTGCTAAAAGGTGTCTAAGGGTTTTAGTAATATTTGGGGAAATGTATTAAGGATTTTGGATTGGCCGGAAACATATTCTTACTTTTCCCATTTAAAATAATACAGTGGAGTCTTACTATCTAAAAATTCACTGTCCAACACATTTCCAGAAATAGATTAGATGTGATTAAACCATGTTGCAAAAATATCCCTGGGTTGTAATGAGCCTAAAGTAATTAACTCACAATAATCTGAAATTCTGTGTTGATGTTCATAACTACCATATAAAATCATATTATTTTTGTCTGGTTTTTCTTTGAAGTCAGAAGGGGGCTTTCCCTCATGCCCACACTATAACACAGGGTGTTTTGGTCCTCTTCCTGCTCTCTGGAGGGCTTATAGGCTTTAGTCTCCTTGGTGGCCAGGTTGACTCCTGCTGATGAACTGAGGTGACGGGAGGGAAGTGTCCTTACTGGAGGCCACTCTGGCCTTGAAAGACTCTCAACCACTCTTTAGATTTCTCTGTAATGGAATCTTCCCTTTTTCTTCCTACTTTGGGGAGGTCCTGTACTGCTTAGACCCTTTTCTTTATCTCCTTATCCCCAGCCTCAGTCTTTCATCTTACTAAGAAAAGCTGGCTCTAAAGCCAGTCCCTTTTCATTTATTTTGCTCTTAGGTCAATGGTTTCTATGGAATTTTCATTTCAGACTCTGTGTGAGCTCAGGGAAAGAATATGGGCCTAGAGTACTGGTTTTCAGTTCTGGTTGCACATTACAATAACCTAAATATTTTTTTTAAATATAGTATATTTAATTTTGGAAAGTTCTTGGTCATTATAACTTCAAATATTTCTTTGTTTTCCTTCTGTTAATTCAATTACACATATATTACACCTTTTGAAATTGTTCCACTATTCTAGGAGTTTCTATTATTCCTCCCCTTTTTCTCATTGCATTTTTATTTTATTTATTTTTCATTTTTTTAGATAAGGCAACCCTTGGTTGACCTCACAGATTGCAAGGACCTTGTCAGCTTACAATCCCTTATTTTTTATTTTTTACGCCTACAACACCTGGTCTTCCTCAGTGGTATCCCATCCAAGTACTAACCAGGCCCAGCCCTGCTTAGCTTCTGAGATCAGATGGGATCGGGCACATTTAGGGTGGCATTTTCTGACACCTGGATCTTCTCACCAGGACAGTTAAATGAAAAATGTCAGTGTGTGGGGCCCAGAAACCAGTTTTAGGAGATGCTGCTCTCAAAATGTTGCTTCTGTGCTGCCAAGGTTAAGAATCACTACCCTGGGGATGAGAGTGAGAAAGAGAGAGAGATTGAGAGAGAGAGAGAGAGCGAGAGAGAGAGAGAGAGAGAGGAGGGAACAGTAAAGAAATCATTGAGATCAATACTCAGAGACTTGTCTTGTTTTAAATGTCTCTGTAGGTTTCCTCACAAGAGAGAATCATTCTATTTATGTTTTTTGGTTTTTGGTTTTTGTTTTTAAATAACTATACCAAGGTCTAAACAAGAGTTGCTACTATGGGGATTGTAAAATCTGTTAGGATCAGATTTTAAATAGAACCTGAAATATGTTTTTACCCGAAGCCTAGGTTTTGGTTGGGGACAACTCTAAGACCTTGCTTCCACTGAAATCAGAACAAATGAACATGCAGCATTTGCAGATGTGACTCATATCAGAGACGATTAGAACATGAGGCCTGAATTATTTTGAGGGACCTCCATACTTATAACATAAGAACAAAGAAGCTTGGGAGAATTTCTCCCTTCAGTGACTGGGTAGTTGTTGAGCACTTGGCAGTTCTGAACTTTTAGTATTCTCTTCCCACCACAGCCCAAAACAGATGCTGAATGGCAGGATGCTAAATTTCTACAGCCCCCTGCAAGGTACTCATATTGTCTGAGAGCCTAATTTGGTCTGGATTAATTTTCCTTTCCAAGGGAGGGACTGCTTCAGCCCAGTGGGATGGTGCCTCTTCTTTATGTCATAGCTCCTTGGCTTGATACTGCTCTCTGCCAGGGGTTTGCCTCCAGATCTGTTGACATTTGGTATACTCTACTATTTCTAGATCCATTTTTTAAAATTCATATTAATTTGCCACATCACCTAAGTTTTAAAAATAAAGAATTTTTCTTTTTTTGATGCAGCTCTACCTGATCATAGTTCCAAGATCTTTAGGTCAGATTCAGAGTGCTACCTTTAGAGGGCTAATCATAAATCATTTATTTACTAATTCATTCAGCCAGTCAATCATCAAAGATTTGTTTAACAATTATTTGTGTTTAGTACTGGGGATAGCATCTGCTTTCAAAGAACTCATAGACTCAGGTAAGCTAAAAATAATTATCCCAATCCACATTTATTTTCAGTTTTCTAATATTATTTTGGACAGTTCTTGCCCAAGAGTGTACTTATCGTAGAGTTCATTGCAAGATAGCCCAGTCATTGCTTGATTTGGGGATTTTAAGTATTTGCCTAAAAAAAATAGGGTGCTGAGGGGACCTTAGTGATATTGTGGCTCCAGAATTTATATTCTAGAGTCAGATAACTTTTTCATTTTACTTATATTGAAGGCATTAATTGAAACCATCAGCGGAGAGCAACTCGTTTTTAAGCAGCATGTCAATGGCTCTAGTTTAGAGATGGGTTATTTCCTTAATGGATTTTTAAAAAAGCATCAGATAAAAAAAATTTGCATAGCAATTATTTTCTTGGTTTAGGTTCTTATACGTTTGTTGTTGTTGTTCTAGGCTTCCTTTGTTTTGGATTCCCAACATGAGAATTAAACAAAAATTAACATGCTATCGAGAATCAAATTCTAAATTGCAAAGCAGAAGGGGCCATTTTCTCATTGTCTTCTACAGAGTAAATCTCGTTGATATTTTGAGGGAAAATCTGGGTAGGAATATAGATATAGGACATGTATTTTAGGTATTGTTTCTGGAAAATGTAGATTACAAGGGGACTGTAAAAAAGACAAGTTGACCCCAAAACAGAAATGTGCCAATGTGATTCTCTTATTGGGCTCTAGAGCCAGAGCCAGCCCATATCTTTACTAGGAGGCAGCTTGTTCCTATTGCAAGTCTCCGTTATGTTGGGGCAAGAAAAAAAGACACAGCCTTACTTTGGAAGAGGACAAAGGAGAAGTGCCTCTCTCTCTCTCACTCTCTCTTTCTCTCTCTCTTTTTTCTTTTTTTCCCCCTCTATTTCTTTTCCTAAACAAGGCTGAGATTCAAATGGGCTGATTTTGAGGGTCTGAAAGGATTTGGTGGAAAGGAATGGCCTATCCATGGCCTGGTAAGGCAGATCTGGAGTGGGGTAAGAGGCTGGTATTTGAGAGCTTTGGTAAGGTCTGGCTGCACCAATAATTAGGGCAAGTGAAATTGAGCACTTTGGTGTCAGCAAGGCTTAGATAATCCACCTATTTTAACATCGCTTAATTGTTTGTTCTAGGAAAGCTTTGCCTTGGAAAGATAAGTCTGTACATCAATAAATAACTAGACTGCTTTAAGAAATTCCCATTGATCAATTTATCAGAGCCAGCAGTCTGCTTACCACGGCAAACAGCTTACTTATCAAACAAAAATTTACTTATCAAAATTTGATTTCAGATTCTCATCTCTGTATCCACCAATCCTAAATTATTAGGTCAAAGATTTTGCCCAATCCCAGTCAGTCCACCTCAAAAGACAGGTCTTAACCCACTTGAGCCCAGACCCTAATAAATAGCCTACCTCTGATTTCTCCTTTCTAAGATACTGCCGAGTCTCTCTCTTAGTGCAATGAGGTTGAATTGACTAACTTTGCTTTATTAAACAGACATTTTGGGGAATTGAATAGAGTCTTTGCCTGTCTTTGCTGTGGGGCAAGATGACGACTAGGGTCCCCTCAGATAAGGCTGGGAGCAGCAAGCAGTAAGTGGCAGAGGATGGCTATGTCATGCATTTATAAATATCTGGCAGATAATGTGCAGTAGAGGTCGAATGACAAAGACACCAGAAGAGGAGAATCAGAGTGGGAACTTGTCCTTCAGTGCATATGTAGCAGGTAGCATCCTGCTACAGAAATAGCTGAAGGTCATTTGGGGGATGGTCATCAGTGGTGGCTGATTTCTGGCAATGAGGAAAGGATTTTGGTGCAATAGTTTTAGTATACAGAAGAATAACCTCATTTTGTAGTTGTAGGCTGATGAGGCCAGGGACATATTGGTTATGCAAAATCATTGGGTTATGATTGGAGCATTTTTTTTCCTATTTAAATTATGACTTACATTTCTTTCATTTAATGGGTTCTGTATATACTTTGGAAATGCAAAATGAAAGACTTTCAGCATGGGATCATTCAGACGACACTAGAAATCAAAGTACATACACAATATTTGACAAAAATTGCATTTAGGCATTTTTATTTGCTTAGCAGAAAATTAAATCCAATATGCACAAATGGACTGTACCCTGCTTGCAATAAGCAGATTTTTTAAACACAGAAGCAGTAATAGGCAATATGGTAATAAAAAGTCCCAAAGTATCTCTTTCTGCATACTTATCAGTAAATATTAAAAACTAGAATCAAAACAAAACTTGAAATACTCACAGTAAAACTGTTTTAAAGTAAGTGAGTCACAGTTTTCACATCAGCTTTAAGATTATTGGATCATTTGTGCCAAACTCTATGCCCTGTTGTCTTTGAAGGTTGAAGCTCGAGTTCATGGAAGGCAAGAACTTTAGTTGAAGACTTCAAGTCACCTTGTTCCCAAAGCATGACCTTTTATTATTTGTCTTGGACATAGGTTGGATGAAGGAAAATTTTTATGCTTTGGTAACAAGTGTTTAATTCAAAATGATAGATGGTTTTCTCATTCCTGTTTTCTCTTTGGGTTGAGTTAGTTCTGGGCTTAAGCAAGTTGATCAATCAAATGCTCTGGGTTTCTAGTCATTTGTTCTAATAAATGAATTAGGCAAAAACCACAGTCAAAGGTGAGATGACATGTCAGGATGCTGTAAATTATTAAATCCATGGGATCCCAAATTCTCCCAAGCCACACACTTCCTCTCTCTCTTTCAGCCTTCCAGACCTCTTCCCTTTCCCCACCCCCTGCAACTGGGCCTCTGTTTTATAACACAACCTCTTCTTGCTTATACAACAATAATGACAACAACAATAACAACAACAACAACAACAACAACAACAACAACAACAACAACATACTGTAGGTTTATTATTTTCCCCCCACAGACTTTTTGATTAATCTTATTGCTTTCACTCAACTGTGTTTAACAAAAAATATCCTGGCCACAGGAGGAAAAGAGAAATATATTTCAAGACTACTTTATGATCCTTCTCTTTCATCTCAACAATTTTAAAGCAGACTATAAAAGTTCTCAGCAGGCTTGGTAGAGGAAACACTTCCTTTTGATTTTCCCTCTGTTCTGTCTCTCAGCTGTGTAATCTTCCTGCTGGTCTTTTTCATGACATTATTGGTGCATTTTTTTCTTGGCCACAGAAAGCCTTGGTATAATTAAATCCTTTTTTTTTTTTTTTAAATCCCACAGGAGGGATTCCAGGGGGAAGAAACATCCTGATGAGAAGGAGCTCACCATCACAGACTTACTAATGGTTTTGCTTTATTCTTAATTGGCAGCCCTACTGGGGCAAAATGAGTGGTCTCCTGTCATACTCTGCAGAGGACATGTTGTAGCCCTTAGATGTAACCAGGACATTATATTATGGTAGCACTTATCGTTTCATGGATATTGATATTGATTGGTTGATATTGATTCAAGACAGGGTGAATCCCTGAGTGGAGATTGAAGTCCTGCATCAAGAGAGAGTCCTTGACTGCATACAGGAAAAAATTCAAGAGCACACCAGGGTTAGAAACAGAGGGAAAGTTTATTAGGAAAGGAATAATGCTCCACAGACAGAGCATGGTCCCCTCTCAACAACAGAGAATTAGAGAGCTGGCAGAGACTGAGAAGGACAGAGAGGTGGAGAGAAAAGATCCAGAGTGCTTAAGGGAATTCAGTTTATAGATCCTTCTTAGTTTCTATGAATTACAGTTTAAAGGCTTTGTTTACCTATTTTCCTTTGATGGTATATAGAAGAAGGCATGGATATGCAGTGTGGAAGGCATGCTAGCAATCTTGGCCTTTGTTCCATAGGTTCCCTATGGTTTTGGACTTAGGGAATAAATGGTTGGCTTTAGTTAGTGTAGGATATGATTTAAAGACTGTTTTCTTTTCAACATATGGGTAAATGATTTGCTAGTAATTCCAGCAGGAATCTTCTTTTGTTCTGTCAGTTTCCTCACGATAGAGCTGATCAGCACATTGTAGGCTCTATCAGCACATTGAGTGTAGCTTGACTTAACATTTAGTTCTCATACCTTTTTTCTACATTAATATGAATATTGATATTGAGGAATATTTGGATTAGAAGGTGTTCCATTGAACATGAAAATAGAAAGAATACTTTTCAATCAGAATAGAGATTCTGACAGAAGTTGAGTTATCCTTATGAGTATTGGAAAAAACAAAGGAAACAAATATGGGCACTTGTTGAAATAAGAAGAAAGCAAGTTGTACACTAAGCAAATGGATAATGCAAAAAAGATTGAAATTCGTGGGATTGTAAACTGCGTGTTTAGGTTTCTGGGATAGTTTCTATTTAGCATGAGTTTCTCCAAAAAAGCAGATTGTATAAGGTAAGAACTTGTGGAGGTTATTTTGGGAAGAGATCGAAGGAATTGGAATTGGAGCATGGAACTTGGAAGAGCAAAACAGAGAAGGAAGCAAAACCAAACCAAGAGTGTGTGATAAACTGGTTTTCTCTGGGAAAACCTTGACTCCATTGCTAATCCTATAGGAAAGTCATAGTATGTGCCTCAGCATTGTCCACTGAGACCTGGAAGATGGTCATTTACCTACCTGATCCTGTTACATATTGGTCAAGGGTTTCGCTGATCAGTTTTTCTCAAAGTGTGGTCTTGGGATCAGCACCATAAATATTGCCTGGGATCTATTACGAATGTAGGTTCTTGGGCCCTACCCTAGACCTCTTGAATCAGAAATTCTGGGAGTGGCTGGGCTCCATACCTTTCACATACCATCCAGGTGACTCTGATGTATTTACTGGCTCTCCACCTTTACTGTCGACCAGAATCATCAGGAGAGCTTGTGTAAAATACAGACTGCTAACCCCACCCTGGCATTTCTGATTGAATAGTTCAAGGATAGGTCTGGAGAATTTGCATTTCTAGCAAGTTCTAAAATATGCTGAAGATGCTAGTTCAGGAGTCACATTTCAAGGACTAGTTCCTTAAGGGTGTTAACTCTCCGCATTTTCAAGTTTTACTTGGTAACCTCTGGAAGGCATCTAGTGTAGCTAAGTCCAGGACAGAGGTAGTGTTGTTTAGGTGTTCCCGCCCACAGCTGGTTGCGGCAGACATGACCTCAGCAAAATGGTGAGACATGAAAACATGAGTCAGCATAAAAGATATCTGGCAATTTTTTTTTTCTGAACATAATTTGTGGTGTGTTATGTTATGGAGGAAAATGTATTTGCACTAGCTATCCACAGACCCTGGAGAAATTTGCAAGAGTGACTTAATTTTTAAACCAGAGATTGGCTTCTTTCTTGGCATATTCTACTGTGTTCTAAATGGTCTTTCTGGTGCTGTTATGAAGATTTGTATATCTGTGTCTAACCTAGCATATAATGGCAGGGACTGCCATGATGTTTATTGGGCCATTTGACATTCCTGGCTCACACTATGGACTCTAAGAAAATCCCTAAGGTGAGTGAGTCTAGAGCAAGGCAATATTATAGGCCCTTCTACAGCTGACACATAAACCAAAATTAATGGTCTTGAAGTTCTGATAGTTAGTTCTATTATTTCTTCTACCTGCTGCAGGTGGTTTCCAAACTTTACTGTGCAAAAATGTCATCTGTAGAACTTGTAAAAGAAGCAGATTCTCAGCCTGCCCCCATTCTCTACAATTTTCAGTTATTAGGTTTGTGTCGGTGCCCAAGAATCTACATTTTTAACAAGGTTCCTAGGAAATGTTGGTGTGGCTGCTCTAGGAATCACCATTTGAAAAACACTGTCATAGAGCTCCTGGCACTTGATTTAGGAATATTCTAGGCCCTCTGAATGAAAGCTCTGAATTTAGAACTAATTTCTGGTGTTTGCATCAGGATCTGGGAGGAACTCTGATTTATGTTTATATGAAATAACTCAGAAAACCAAAATAGAATGAACTTGTTATACTTAAATGTATAAAGAGATTTTATAAATCAACAAAGTTTACCACCTTATTAGAAAAAATGGGCAAAGGATATGAGCAAGTAATTTATATGAACCAAATAATTCACAAAATGAGAAATTTAAAGAACCAATAAAAATATAAAACTTGTTCAACTTGACTAGAAAGAATGAAATTCCATATTATATCTTTTAAATTTACAGAGGTGACCACTCAGTGTAAAGTGGATGGAAAAAAAGGCATTCTTAAAAGTGTGAGTTAGTGTATTCTTAAGAGCAATTTGGCACTGTGTTTGGAAAATCGTTTAAAGGTACATATCATTCAACCCAGCAATTTTACTTATGTGACTGTGTTAAAAAGAAATAATAAGAGATTTGTAAACAGGTTTGCTTACATAGGTAATATTTCAGTATTATGCAAAATAGTGAAAAATAAATACTTTAACAATGTGAAGAACTAGTTAAATAAATAATGGTATATTCATAAGTAGCTTACTTTGGGAAAAGTTCATGAACTGTTAAGTGAAAAAAGCAGATTATAATATAGTTGTGTAGTATTATCCTAATTATGCAAACACACCAAATACTGATAATGTTTGTCTCTGGTTAGTGGGGATTATGGATGATTTAAATTTTCTTGATTGGGCTTTTATGTGTATTGTATTTTTTCTAAAATTACTTTAAAATCATTAAAAATGTGTTTAAAGTAGAAAAATAATATTTTAATCAATTATATACTCTTTTAGCAACTTATTTCTATTTGAATTGCTTCTTTTCTTGCTGAATACGTCTCACTTGATGACCTCAACTAATCTTATCTTTAACATTATTTCTAAAGGTGATACTTCCAGATGACATCTGCAATATAGACCGGTCCTCTATCTTCAGACCTGTATGTCTGACTATCTACTTGACTTTGCACTTGAACATTTTATGGCTTCTCATAACAAATGTTCCTACCTGAGTGGGAACTTCTTCCATCCCTAGTCCTCCCCATTATCATATACAGTACTTCAATTCTTCCAGGTGCTCAGGCCTGGAATTTTGGAGGGGTCTATGATACCTATATTTTCTTCACTTACCACATAGGATCTGCTAGACAATTATATTGACTTTAACTTTAAAACATTCAGAATCTGACTATTTTTACAAACTTTACTGTTATCATCCTTGAACAAAATGCCATCTTCTCTCAGCCAGATCACTTCTCTTGCCACCTTATTGGTCCTCCTGCTTCCACCTTTGACCCTCATCAGTCTGCTCTCAATGCAGGCACCAAAGTGATCCTGATAAGTTATGACACATAATGGTATTCCTCTGTTCAAATCCCTGCCCAGTTTTACTTGAGGTAAATGCCGATGTCCTTAGGATGGCCTACAAGGCAGGCCCTCCAAGAATTGGCCACAGCACCCTCACCCCTTTTGACTTCACCTTCTGTTTCTCTTCCCTTTGTTCACTCTTATCAAGTCACCCTAACTTTTTTACTGGCTCTTGAACAGACAGGACATGTTAACCCTCAGGGCCTTTGTACTTGCTGTTTCCGCTGCCTAGAAAGCGCTCACCCTGAATATCTCTTCAGCTCACCTTGGTGAGCATCACTTGGCTACTGGATTTAAAGTGATCAGTTCTGTCCTTCATACCTTCTGTTCCTTTTACATGACATGCTTTCCTTTAAGTACTTACCTATATTTTAGTGATTTTCTTCTGTCTCTTCTTTTCCCCAAATTAAACTCCATAGAAATATGGATTTTTATCTGTTTTATTTTCTCTTACATCCCCAGAACCTAGAAGTGCCTGGCTAATTTCTTTTTCTTACCTGACACCTAGAAAAGAATACTCATAATTTTTTAAAAATCCACATGAATTATGCCCACCCTCTCATCTCAAAAAAACACTTAACTCTTTTTTAGGTAAAAAATCTGACACCAAAAATATACTAATTTTTGTTATAAAACATACACACAATGACATACTATATATTTATCATGTTTAGATGGTAAAGTTTTTAATGAGATATTGTAATTTCTCACAAACATATATGCAGAGCAGAGAAGCAACCACTTACTCATTTTAATTTTCAGTAAAAACACAGACCTTAAAAGTGAGGAGTCATAATCCCTTTGATCTTTTGAGTTTTAAGCAGAGAGTATCAGGAATAGTTGTAGTAGAACAGTTAATATTTAGAGAGATAAAAAATTATTGATTACAAGTAATGAAAGCATTGGTCATTAGCTAGATTTAGGTATATTTCCTATATGTATTTAGGAACACAAATTTCAAGGTTGTTTATGTCATTGATTCTGAAAGAAGTTTATCTACAAAGAAGGCTGGCCTCTGTATTTCTTGCTCTATTATAGAAGCCTTTCTGTCATATCATAGAAAGACTGTGTATACCTTGACCTTCTTTGCCACTGTGGTTCATCCAGAACTCCTTGAAATGAACACCCTTGACTGCAAATCTGTGTCACCTGATCCTACAACCAGCTGGGCTGAATATGTAACCGACAGAAACATTTGAGCATAAAATTCAGCTATTTTCACAGTTTGTTTCATCACTGGGGACTAGTTTGAACATTCACTCCTATAATTGATTTCCCTGGTTTAGTTTTTGTCTGTTGTGAAAGCAAGAAGCAATTTAAGTATTTGGAGTTCTCAATCTGAAAACAACACTGATGGCTACATTTACCAAATCAATATGATGATTTATTTTGTGTGTCAACCTGAATGGTCCAGGAATACCCAGATATTTGCTCAAATATTATGTTGGGTATGTCTGTGAGGGTATTTTTAGATGAGACTAACATTTACATTGATAGACTGAGTAAAGCAGATTGTGCTTTCTAATGTGGGTGGAGAACTAATAGAATAAGAAGGCTGACCTTCCTCCAAGTAAGAGAGAATTCTTCTAGCCTAATGGCCTTTGAACTGGGACATTGTCCTTTTCCTTGCCTTCAAACTTGAACTGAAACATCAGAGCTTCCTGTGGTCCTGAGCCTACTGTCTTTTGGACTAGACTTGCAATTTTGAGTCTCCTGGGTCTCCAGCTTTCCCACTCACCCTGTAGATCTTGGGACTTGCCAGCCTCTATAACATAATCATGTGTGCCAACTCCTTATAATAAATTGATATGTGTATGTATATTTATATACATTATCCTATTGCTTGTTTCTCTGGGGAACCCTGGATAACACAGTAGACAATCAAAATTTTAGTATGATTTAGGGCAGACCAAAAATATTTCCTGTTGGGTAAAGTACCAGTGGTGATGAATTACTTGGCTCATTTTATCTTTAAATAGTAATAAACCTTCTCCTTGAGTATTTCAGCAGACTAAGTGTCTCACCTATACCTCTTCGGCACCACTAGGTGGCTTTCTCCGGCTATAGGAATGTTCTTGGCCTACCCGGGCAGTCTAGAATGTTAGGGTGTTAGCCCCCTCAGGTATTGCCCACAACTTGTGGCAAAGGAGTTAATAAATAGATTAATACACCAGTTTCCAAAACCATCTGGTCAAAAACCCTGAGGCATGTTCTACGAGACTCTTCAAAGGTTCTCAGCAGGGTTGAGTCCTAGTTGCCTGCAGGAGTAACTTGAAACCTGGTTAACTTGCTTCTTCCCTTTCCCTCTTTCACTTTCTGGCTTTCCTCTTGGTTCTTCCTGAGGTAGCCTAGAAGATAAACCATGTGCATTCAAATTTTTATCTTAGGCCAGCTTTTGAGAGAATCCATCTTAAGTTGGGGATCGTCTCAACTGTGAAGGAAGATGATGGACATTTGAGAAGAGTTGCTCACAAACCACAGGCTCACATCCACTCTTAATTTATTAAACAGCAACGATTTTTCTCTGAATGCCTACTATGTACCTCAGTTATAAAGTTCGTAAAGGTAATTTTTAAATACGTTTGTCCTTAATTTATGCAGCAAAATTCTCCATGAAGGTCACAGAATAATTTTGTTTCAAATGCATCATCTTTCATTTCCTATCTTTACTAAGTGATAACTCATGACTAATGCACGTATCTCATAGTGGAAATGACTCTACCTGTAACCATCATCCAAGAACCATTAGGTTTAAGTGTTTAAATGTAAAGAAAGTTTGAAAACCACAGAGGTATATGAATAATGGACTGGATTTAGTTTAATAGCTCTAAAACCTTGTTGGTGAATTGAATATCAGATTTCTTTTAATTAAGAAAATTGCTCTTTGAATATACATTTCTCATATAAATTTGAAATGAAAGAGTAATTTGAAACCACATATTTTAATGTGTTTGTAAATTATGCATCATTGGCAAGCCATTTTATGCTACAAATAAATTTGTTTTTGTTCAAAAGAGGCCTTAAAAAGACATGATAAGAGTCCTTAAATGGGTAATAATAGTAGTTAAATTTTGTTGAAGGCTTATTTTATACAAAGAATTGGGTCAGCTATTTTATGTGTATTATGATTAATTTCTATAAGAATTTACAAAACAGGTTTGTTTGTTTTTTTCTTTAACCTCCATTTTATAGATGAGGAAACTGAACACAGAGACACTAAGTGATTTTCCGTCAGTCATACAGATAGTGTCAGAGTAAAATTAGAACCCAGGTCCTTTTGATTTCAAAGACTTTATTTCACAATATGGTGAAAAAATCCTTAGGTCCTAAACACCAATTCCCTATGTGTGGTTTCACTGGTAACAGCTCTATTCTATAGTGAAGGAAATTTATCTTCAAAAATATACTGTGCTGTTGATATTTTTCACATACCATCTCATAAAGAATCTACTATTATTGTAAATTCTTACAATTCCTGGTTGATTTCCATAGCCTATGTACTCTGGAGAGTAAAAACCACAATGTTAATTGTTTTGTGGTGAAGTTTAATTGATAAATAGGTAGTTTTTAAAAATTGGTCTTGGCCATTTGCCAAGTACACAGTTAGTGGCTCACTGATTTGAGAATACCTGAGTTCTGCTTCCTACAGGTGGCTGCTTATTACTACTTTAGAGAGGAGATGCTCTTAAACAGTTTTATCATGCCAGTATTTTCAAAATTCTTCTGCGGTTCGTCTTTGCCTTTTGAAGAAAATCTAAACACCTTAACCGGGAGTTCATAGACTGCTAGCTGTCCACCAAACATCTGTTTCCTTTTCTTCCTGAACATACAACTGGATGACATATTTTTAGTCTTCATCAGAATTGGGGTAGTCATGTGACTGAGTCCTAGCCAATGGTTGGAAAGCAAAGGTGATGTGTGGAATTTTGGGACAAGACTTTTAAGAAGAGGCTGAGGCCCCTCCACATAATTTTTCTCTTTATGACTAGTGCATACACAAGACAGTAAGACCCTAACTAAAGTAGGAATTGCCAAGCCTTTCTTTTGCCAAACTTTCTGCAAAGGTCCAGATAGTAAATATTTTAGGGTTTGTGGGATGGTCTCTATCAATACAAATCCTTTTTATTTTTATTTTTTTGTTTTATGACCCTTTAAGAATGTAAAAGCCATTCTTAGCTTACTGAAGTACAAAACCAAATCTTGCTTATTTACTGACCCCTGCCTTTAGGGATGGTGGAGCCACAAGGTTTGGAAGGAGCTTTGGTTCTTGAATCATCATGTGAAAGAGAGGTACCCACCAAGCTGAGAACTTCTGAGAGAAACTGTTACGTAAATAAAAAAGAAATATCTACTGTATTTGAGCCATTAGGCACATTGGGGCTTATAATCATAGCCTGTTCTAACACAACTAACATTTTTTGGATTGGGCCCAAGCCTACATCTCCACATACATTTCCTCCATGTTGGCTGAACTGGAATACTGTCTATTTCTAATTTCTCATTTTCATACATTTACTTATGTGATTTCCTTCTGGGTATAAAGTTGTTCCATCCTATTCCTGTTCTTTGAAATTTTTTTTTTTTTTTCTTGAAGACCTATGTCAAGTGCACCTCTTCTAGGTCTTTCCTTGAACTGGCAGAAATATTACATTATTTTGGAGATTTTCATGTTTTGTTTTAACAAACTGTTATTATAATCTTCTGCCTAATTTTGTAGTTGTTTTTGTACATGACTTATCTCTCCTACCAAAGTGTCAGCTTTAAGAGGCCATCTTGGATAAACCTATCTAATCAAATTTGGCACAATACAGGATTACCTCATTTAGGCAGTAGGATGTATAATCAAGTCTTGAGGCAAAAACTGCACAGTCAGAATATCCTTGATAAATCTCTTAACTAGGCAATATAGTGCATGGCTGAATTTAGAGGCCATGTGCACAAAAACATTTTACTTAAAAGACCAGACAAAACTCATGTCAAATAAATGGTCAAGTATGAAGAAAAATCAGACCAGTTACTCTCTCTGAGACACTGAGTTGAATGGCAGGTGGGATTATAGGCACTCTTTATATAGGGGTTTCTGTTTCTTGCTGAATATGTTTGAATTTACCAAATTTAGATATCTGCAGTGGCATGACTTCAATAAATACATGACTTAATTAAATGTTTTAACCACATATTTTCTTCTTG
Source organism: Macroglossus sobrinus (assembly GCA_004027375.1). Lineage (NCBI taxonomy): Eukaryota > Metazoa > Chordata > Mammalia > Chiroptera > Pteropodidae > Macroglossus > Macroglossus sobrinus. The sequence goes on from PVKZ01001588.1 coordinate 194,010, forward strand.
TAATAACCATTTTGGGAGTCGTTTCTTTTGGCACCTTTGCTTAAGGAGGTAGAAGAAAAACACTGCTGAGTTTGCCCTTGAACTTCTAAGAGAGAGCAATCTACTGCAGGATAACTCTTGGAGAAATTCCAGGATGGAATGTCTCTTGGGCTCTGTGCCTGTCCCTGCTATGGAAAACACTGATAAACAGACAGGGAAAGAAAAGCCAAATTTAAATCGAATGTTTTATATCTCTCTCAAGGTCCAATGGAGATAACATTGAAACACAAAATGCTGTGTACATGTTCCTTTTGAAATGAGCCTTTTTTTTTTAAGATCTGTTAATTGTTCACATAGATTTTGATTGGCATTGCCTAAGATACAGTGAGAGCTGAAAGGGACCTGTTTTGGGGATCACCCTCCAACGACATTTATGCTTGTATTCAATTCAAGAAATAATAATGATTTAAAAAAATATTTACGTATATAATTTATTTTGTTGGGAAACCATTTAGATGTGCTGACAGGTTTAATAAGTACAGACGTACAAATATTGCTTTTCCGTAATTCCAGCATTCTTTAAGTATGGATTTTTTGAGATTATTAATTTTTCTGGTTCCTTAAAATGTCAAGTATGTAGCCTTGGATAGTTGCCTAATGAAGTGAAAAATAAACTAATAAAATTCAGAAAGGAAGTTGCTGAAAATGCATGCATATATTTTAAAAAGTGGTAAATACACACTTTGGGATAAACTGAGTTAAACAAGAAATATAATGAAAGCTCTTTTTTGGATCAAATTAATCCAAAAATTTTCTCTACTTTCCACTTCCTGTTAAGGGGTTGGGTTGAAAGTCATTCTAATCAAGGAGGAACGGAATGCTTCTTCAGTTTTCTTTTCAGTGTTCTCCAAAGTATCTAGGTAGGTTCTTTTCTTTTGAACAATGTCGTTTCCTGCCAACTTCCCTGCCAGAAGCAATCTCCCAGGACTATAGGAGATTGTCTGAATGTTGCAAATAAAAATCCAAATTCTTGGATCATGTCTGTGGATGTAGAAAGTGCCTCTGGGAAGAGCACAATTGGCTGTTTTACCTGTTATGCCAGTGGGGAATAGCAGGACCAGGGCTGTCTTTAGAGCTGGCTGTGTGCAGAGTGATCTGAGAATGCTTATTAGTGGTGATACTTGTAAAGCGCCTTACTCGAACCTCTCATGGGTTTTTTCCTTTTCTTTTTTCCTCACTGTCTGAAAAAGATGATGAAGTTAAAAGTACTGGACTAGAATAAAGAGTAAATATGATATAAAATTAAGGTCTGGCACAAAGAAAAACAATAATAAATGTTGTAGTTTTTCCTTCTTTCCCCACTCATGAATAGTAACTGTTTAGCCTACTTCTTGTAACATTGGAATCCATGTCTCATCTATCCCACCACTTAACTTTTACCACAGAATGTGGTTTTATTATTTTTAAGCTATTTTGCCTTAACATGTTACTGTGCTCTTGTGAACTTTAAACATCCCTGTTGTGTGACAAAAGTATAGCTCAATACCAGTAAATTACAGTGAAGTAAGGATACTATTAAATAGTACATTCTCAAGGTTTTCTTGCTGTAAAGTACACCTATTTAGGGTTATTCTGACGCTATGAATGTGGTATAATTACACAGGTCTAGGAGATTCTTTTGGCCAAGACTCATTCAGAAGGCTATGTTGAATGGTCCCACTAATGGCACAAGCCAGTATTTCCATATCTGTAAAGCATGAAAGAGTCAGAATGAGTTATGAAAGTATGAAAGATTGTCTTTTACTTATCCTATATACCAGGTGCCCTCAAATCTGAAGGTCTCTCAGAATATCTGAAAAGCTTTAAAAGATACAGATTTTTTTTTTTTGTCAGCTATCTGAGGATTCTGAAATGAGTTTAGTGTGGAGTCTGGGAATGCACACACCATATGCTTCTGATAAACTAAGGACATTTCATAAAATTATGAAAAGTGCCACTAAAAAATATAAAACACTGACTACATTTATAGGCATCAGAGCAATGCCTTTCCTTTTTACTTTATTTGAATGTATAACACATTATTTTTATTATTATCATTATTATTATTATTACTATTACTATTACAGATAGAATTCTTGTTGCTCATTCAAAAAAATTCTCTTTAAAAAAGTTTATAGAAATGTATGATCCACGCCCCCCCCCCCCACCCCGCCGCATTTTAAAAAATAGGTGTGGAGGAAGGGGTTGTTTTTCCTCAGCATTTTTTTTTCTGTTTATTTGAAGTTCCTCCTGTTAATCATCTTTGATCCTGTCCTCCCAACTGCTTATCTGGTCATGAAGTCTCTGAACTTTTTCTTTGGGCTAATGTGAGTCTTATTGCAGCCATGACTGTGCGATAAAATCATATTTCATCAAGAGAAGCAGGCCACCGAGTAGTTAAGTGTTTCTTTCTACCTGCTGTGAAATCCAGAGACCAGGTTTCTTGCTGATTTGAAGTGTTCCTGCTCTCCTGATTTGGGGGAAGGGGAGATAAACGAGTGCTAAGTATGGATTACTAACACAATTTTCCTCCAAAGTACCTTTCATGAAACGGCTGTTATTCTACAACTATATATCACAGTGAAGCAGCTGCACATTTTAAATTTGTTTTACTGGAAGCATTTTCAGCTTTCTCCTGTTTCTGAATCAAGAATGTTTATTTGTCAAGCACAAGAGTGAAGCTTCCCAGGTCCCAAATTATTTTAGAAAGAACAACATGAAATGACATTTTTCAAGGGTTAGATGTGTTGCTCAGAGAAGGGCGACTTCACTTGGGAAAAGATAATGGAGAAGAGCAAACACAATATCCTCTTAGAAGAAAACCAACTCTTTGCAACTGGGAAACTCTCTAATTTGAACTATATCTTCAAGGCATATGAAACAAAACAAAATGTTGTGCTATGGCTCCTTTGAAATTTGGCTCAGAAACGGGAACATATTTTCTTCTTTAAAAAAGACAAAATGACTATACATTAAAATAACCTATGTTTAATTGCAGAATTTTGTCACCTTAGAGTGAACTTGGAGGTTTTCTAATGTGGAATGATTAAAAACAAACAAGCATCGAAGCTCAGATACATCAGCAAGTACATCGATAATTTCAAAAATTTAGTGCCTCTATTTTTTCCCCTACTGGTAAGTTAATACAGTGATATTTTGTATGTAGTTTAGGAGAATATAGCATGAAAGCTTAGCAAAATTACCTTGACTTCGAAAGTTAACTTTCTTAGGTGAAAATGAAATCCTTGGATTTGCTTGCCACGTCAGCTGATGCGAAGCAGTTGGTGACTGCACTTCTTAGCTTGATAGTGCACTTAGAGGGGATCAATAAATCTGACTTTAAGAAATACAACTCTTTTCACCTTGCCTCTCTTGACCAAATAAATAAGTAAAATAAAAATTGGTCTTTTGGCAACCTAGAGGCAAATAATTCCTTTTGGTGTTTCATTAATTTATTTTAAAATGTAGGTTGCTGACGTAAAGTGACTGTAATTCTCCGGAATTTGTTTATATTTGTAGGAAAAATATGAGGCTCTCCCTTGAGCATGTTAGTGTAATTTTTAAAAATGAGATTGAACATGAATATTTTTTTTATAATTTTCACCATATTTTCTCCTTCTGAAAATCTAGAGGCTCCTTCCCCAGTCCCCCACTCCCACTTTCCATCAAACTATGGGTCTTTCCATAGCCACAGTAGTCTCACCAATTCTGTCTGGTGATTAGCATGATGATCATAATAAAAATGGTAGCAACTAAATTTTCTTAAGCACTTACTGTGGGTCAAAATTGTGCTAAATGATTTTCATAGTTTTTCTCTTTAAGCCTGATAGTAGTTCCAGTAGTTAGGTTCTGTCATTATCAACACTTACAGGGGTAGAATCTCAGGCTCAAGGAAACTGACTGAGATTGGACAGGACAAAATGAAGGCAAGTTGGACTTGTATTCATATAGGTGGACTCCAGAAGCAGTGGTCTTAACTACCACATTATCTCAGAGTTTTGAATTAGTGAGGTATATAATCTTTATGGCATTTTGCTTCACTGCATTTGAGCACAGTAACTGGGATGGGGCTGAGTGAGCTTTTGCCAGCTCCACGACCAGCATTAATGAGCAGATAATGGCGGATGGTAATGAGTACAAAGCCAGGCTTAGCTCTGCTGGCTTCTGCTTACTTTGCAATTATGATGCTTGTTTGAAAATTATAGGCAAAAGTGCTTGGAAATAACTGTTCCCTGATGCAGGCAAAATTTTCCTCCCATCTTGTTTATAGCATTAATTAGCTTAGGAGGCTCTTTGTGGCTATAGAACAGGGGATAAAATTCAGCTCAATTTCATCTTGAAGTGTGGGTCGGTTAAATCTCAATTTTAACACTGCTTGACTTTTAAGAGTATTTGAGGTGAAACTTTGATGAGCAAATGACTATGGTTATTCAGGGACACCTCGTAATTTTCTATTTGTGCTGTGTTTTCATCACCATCATCAACATTACCACCCCATCAGAATCATCACCATCATCATCTCTATGTAGTGTTCTACTAGAAAGTTGACTTCATAAATGAGGAATAGTATAATGCTTGACATATAGTAGATACTCAGTAAATGTTTCTTAAATCAGTAAGGCAGTTGCTGAGCACATCCTCTGTGATGAGCATTGTGCTAAGTACTGTGTCTTTAAGATCACACTTAATCATCATTACCACCCTGTGAATAAGTCCTATTATCATCCCCATTTTACAAATGAGGAAACTGAGGCACAGAGAAATTAAGCAACTTGCTCAAGTTCACTCAACTAATGAGGAGGAGAAGTGGCTTCAGGTCTGTTCAACTCCAGAGCCCATGATGCTATATGGCCCAATATCATCACCATGCAGATCATTTTTGCTTCTCTTATAACTCTTCTAGAAAGCAAAGAAAGCTTAATTTCAGTTGATTTGGGTGTCATGAAAAAAAAAATTGAAGGTCTAGCAGTACTAGTTTGAAGAACCAGATGAATGCACTACTGCCTCTGTGTTTTAAAAGCCTTTAAAATTTCTACCCTAAGGATGATTCGCCTTGATAAATACTAGCAGTAGCTTGAAATCTTCCTCTTGGGCATAATTCCAATACTGTTTTTGAGAAATTTTCCTGCTGAAGGAAATCAGTAATGGTGAACTCCTCTGGGAAGATTTTCCACATGCAGCACATTTTCAGAGTAGGAAGTCTTAGAGATATAGACAGTAAACTGTTCCTCCTAAATGCAGTTTAGAGCGGATGCCTTTCTGCTTGAGGACACTAGAAACGAATCCCACTGCATTTAGCAATCCTTTTGTTATAGCCCTTTCACTGTAGCCACAGTCATGTATATTTGTATTTCATCTTCTTAAAAATTAAACTCTTTGGGTTCCATATATCTAAGATCTGATTTTGGAAGGGCATTCAAGCTTCTTTCTGTCACCTAATTAAAAAGAATTTGTAGATAATGAGGAAATGATTATATGTAATTATCATGGTACTTAATCAGTTAGCTGGGGAACCCTAGCTTCCTCAATACACTGCTATAAGTTTGCGTCCCTTGGCATTTTAGTTTTACTAGAATCTCTCAATTCCTTAAGCTCTATTATAGGTGTGAGGTAGAATGAGTGTCACATGAAAACATGTGGTTTTAGTAGGACATATTTTCCTGGGGTGTGTGCACATATTCTCTTTTCCCACGTATTTACTTACTGTATTCCCACATGTGTATAATACATTGGGCAGAAATTTTCTGTCTCTCACTTAAAATGCTTTTTTTTGGATTAACAGAAAAGGAAGAAAGTCTATATTGTGAAGAAAAAAAGTGATACTCTGAATTTGCTGTAGGAAGGAGTCTGGGGTTATCGCCAATAAATGGTACATAAAGAAGGAAGAACAAAATGTTCCTTACTCATGACTATCTAACATCTTCAGTGGTAACTAGCTGATATTTAATCATCCATCTGGAATCCAGATGATACTTCTTATTGATAGTATCATTTTCCTTTACTGAAATAGTAGGAATTATAATTAATTACTTTTTGTTGTTAAGTTTTTGTCTATCCCTTCATATTCTACCAAATTATAAGTTCCACGTGGAAAAGCTGAGCCTCTGTGTTCCCAGTGCCTGGCATTGGGTCTGGCATTTAATAGGTGTCTTAGCTTAGGTTGGATTCCTAGAAATGGATCCTGAGATGGGATTCTTGCACAAATGAGTCTTGAAAGAGTGCTCTTTGGAAACAGAGAATGAGGAAAGATGCAAAGCAACTTTGTGACGGGATTTGCATTTACTTCTGGATAAGGCCACTCTTTTTTTGCTGAGAGCAGTTCATACTTTGGCTTCAGGGACTCTGCTTCATCTTCCTTCTCCTATACTACTGGCTACCTTCTGCTTTGCTGCTGGCTTTTTTCCCCCTGAATGCTTGTTGGATTCTATTTTGTTTAATCTATACTACTGACAAACTTGACTCATCTTAATTTTATTGCTTTTTCTTAAATCGTGACTTTTTGCTCGCTCACATCTTGCTACTGTTCTTGTATCTTTCCTTAAAGCACACTTTTAAATTATTCAAAAGAAAAAAAATGGAATTGGGTTGACCAAGAGAGATGGTCAGTGTTCATTCACTGATTCATGCTCTCATTCAATACAGGTTTATTGAATAACTGTGGTGAATCAAGGCTTATGCTAAGTGCTAAGGCTACAATGGTGAACAAAACCAAATATGGTTCTTGCTTTTATAGAGCATAGGCTTTAGTGAATATAATTTTAATTTCTGAGCCTATGCCTACTGAACTCTTCAGAAGAAGGCTGTGGACCTGGCTCAGACAGTATAATGTCTCAGACATATCCTCAGCTACCAACAGACAGCTTGCATATTCTTTCTAGAATGCTCTGATCCTATATGTTGGGTCTTGGTTTTGATATTTGCCTCACCCTTGTTACTTCTCTCAAGTTCTGTATTATTCCAATTTGCTCACTTTTTTTACACCCTCATTCTAGGTAGGATAGATGCTGTGAGTGTGGCAACTGCATTACTATTGACGCAAGGGTTACGATGTCACAAAATCAGGTAATCCTCCTGTAAGAGTTGCAAACCAGGCCATTAATAATATTTAAAACACACTTTTAGTCACTAAAGGGGTAAAATAAGTTTTCAAAGCTCATGAGCTTACTAATGGAGTTATTCATTTAACATAGGTTTGAAACCAACAAATAATTTTCTGTTAAAAAATCATTATATACTGACAGTTTGGTGTGAAATGTGAATTATGTTAGAAATTGATCCCAGAACAGTTGCATGGTTTTGTAATATATATATTTTAAATAGTGGGAGATGCCTGTTCATTGACATAACTTTTGGCTATCTCATCACTCAATAACACATAAACACACAGCACAGGAATCAACTCTCATATCTAGAAATTGACTTTGCAGCCCAGTGAATGGATGGCTTGGTTCCCAGATACCTCATACTAAAAGTTTTCATCTAGTTGAGTTTTATGTTGTGTGTCTTCTTATGTGTCTCAATACTAACATTACTGACCCCCTTTCTCTATGGTCCTTTTAAGAAGGTAGTGGTGCATGGAAGAATATATTCCAAATTTCTAACTGGAGAAATATTAGTATGAGAGGGCTTTGCATGCCACACATTTAAGAAGATTCTTTATTAAAAGTGAGTTGCTAAGTATGCATGTGTTTAATCTATACTGAAGGAGTAATTCTTTTAAGTGAGCTTAATTTGGACCTGGTGAGAAACTGAAAGTCACTGATTTAATCTACATCTCAGTAAAACTGCTTTAGTAAATAACTATAAAATTGTATCCTAAATGAATCATCAAGATGTAATAAATGGCATAGAAGAACTTTTTTTATACAGATGTAGATCAAGCTGAGCGGGAATAATAAATGGAAGTATGAGATGTAGGGAACTATTCATATTCCTGTTTCTGGACTTTGAGAGAGTTTTTAAGTAAACTAACTCTCTTCAATTTAGAATTTAATACCATTAACTTACTGTCATATTCCACAGTGAATTGTAAAGCTGGGAAATATGATTTAGGTTGTTCTTATTAAGTCCAAATAACTAAGTGGTTATGGAATAACCATAAATAACTCTATATAAAACTTGCTTTTACTTTATTGATTTATTTTGTACTGTGAAAACAAAAACTTTGGTAACTAGACCTGATTATGCTGCATAAGAGCTATTTTGATTTTGAGCAATTATTTCCCATTTTTTAGCCCCAGTTTCCCCAACTGCATATGTCAAATGCATGTCCTGTACAGAACAGTGGCTTTCAAATCCTATGGAGAATGAGGAGAGCTTGTGGGAATGCAATTTTCTTGGGCCCCACTTCCAGAGTTCCTTATTTACTAGACTTGACCATATACCCCTGACTTGTATCTGAGCCCATATAGGCCTCCCCTCTCCTGAGAGTAAAGATCAACTGCTAGTGTAAAACCAGTCCTCTCCTTATGCACAATTCTTATCCTCCAGTCCCTATTATCTACTAAAAAAAAATGTTTCCAGAAATTTTCCTCTACCCTCATGTACTGTCATTTTTCCCTTTGTCCACAGACTCATACACAACAATACACAAATATATATATATATTTATCTTAAAACCGTCCCTCTGGATTTCACTTCTACCTCTGTTTATCAAAACATTTCTTTCAGTCCCATTATTATTCTCTTTTTCTATCTTGAGGAGAATTAAATCCAAAATAAGAATATTTTATTCGCTTTGAATAATTGTAAGATAGTTAATGCTGATTGAGTGCTTGCTTTAGTTCAGCTACTCCTCGAGTACTCCACCTCTGGCAATTCCTTCAATGTTTACAGCACTCCTAAGAAATTGATAATTTCCTTTGATGTTTGACTCTTTGATTAAATAAGTTCTCAGATTAACAGTTTCCTCAAGATCAACTTTAAATTATTTTGTCAAGTTTCAAAGTAAAATCTCATTGGAGTCTTCATTGAGATTGTGCTAAACTGATAAATTATGTTGGGGACAATGATACCTTTATGAGATCGAGTCTTACCGTCCAAGAATATCTGTTAACCTAAATATTTCCTGTTTTTTTAAAAAAGTTTTTATTTTTGTAGAGCAGTTTTAGGTTCATAGTAAAATTGAGCACAAAGTACATGGAGTTCCATATGCTCCCTGCCCTGACACATGCACAGCCTCCCTGACCGTCAGCATGGGAGGGGTACATTTGTTATTAATGTTGAACCTACATTGCCACATCATTATCACCCAAAGTCTATAGTTTATATTAGGGTTTACCATTGATGATTTTATTCTATGGGTTTCGACAAGTGTATAATAACATGTATTCGCCATTACCGTATCATATGGAATATTTTCACTGCCCTGAAAGTCCTCTGCCTATTTATCCTTCCTTCACTCCCTCCCTCTTAATCCTTAGCAATCACTGATATTTTTATTGCCTTCATATTTTTACCTTTTCCAGAATATGGAACGCATCCATATAGTTACAATGATATAGTTTATAGCTCTGTTTCAGACTGGGTGTCTTTCACTCAGTAATATGCACTTAAGGATCTTCCATTTTTTTTCATGGAGCAGTAGCTCATTTTTAAATAATATTCTATTGTCTGGATATACTACAGTTATTCATTCACCCCAATGAACTTCTTGATTGCTTCCAAGTTTTGGCAATTATGAATAAAGCTTCTATAAACATTCATGTGCAGGTTTCTGTGTGGACATAATTTTTCAGCTTATTAAATATCAAAGAATTTGATTATTGTATTAAATGGTAAGAGTAAGTTTAGTTTTGTAAGAAATTGCCAAACTGTCTTTCAAAGTGGCTGTGCCATCTTGCATTTCCAAAAGTAATGAATGAGAGTTCCTCTTGTTCTACATCTTTCAGTGTTCTGGATTTGGCTATTTCAATAGGTATTTACTGGTATCTCATTGTTGTTTTAATTTGCATTTCCCTGATGATATATGATGCACAGCATCTTTTCATATGCTTATTAATCTTCTCTTTCAAATTACTTTTGTTAAAGTTATATAGTTCTCTCCATCTGGGTTCTCCATAGCTCCTGTTACATTTTGAGGCTGATTGTTTTTCCAAAGATGGTCAGAATATTATCTGCCATATACTTTTATAAAATTTTGCCATGTTCCTTGAAGAGTTAAAGTCTAATTTCTGTTCCCTTCATTCTGGATGTGTTTGTGACTCACCTGTACAACACATTGCATTGGAAGTGATGCTGCATGACTTCTGAGGATAGGTCGTAAAAGGCTTTCCTTTCCGGAGAAGACTAGGCCACAATGTAGTTTTCATTTCTTTTAGCTGGAATACTCACTCTTAAGGCCTTTAACTGCCTTGAGGCTGCCATTTTGGAGGAGATCCAGAGTAGCATATGGAGAAACTATCTGTAGAAGCCTTGAGACTATAATAAAGAGAAAGAAAAAGGTATCAGCCCTGAATTGCTCCCATGCCCTGCTGTTCCAGCTTCAGTCATTATCTGACTCGAGCCTCAAGACAGACCTTGAGCCAAAGCCTTCCAGCTGTGGCCTTTTTGAATGCCTGATCCTAGGACATAAGATATAATAAAACAGCTGTTCTTGTTTTTGTAAGTCATAAAGTTTTACGGTGAGTGATTTATTATATGGCAACAGATAACTGGACAAATTAATTCCAGAATACTTACCTTTTACAGCTACTGTAAAAATTTTTTAAATTAAATTTTCTGTTTATATTTGTCTCTGTAATCATCTTGGTCTTTTTAAATTTTGTGTCTCATGCAATATGTGCAATTATATATTATATAGTATAATGATACCTCTGAATTGCTTTTTATTTGCTCAATTTGGGCTTTCATCTCTCAACTAATAAACACATAATTTAAGCTATTTTTTAAGGGTGACCTGCCTCCTTGCCATCTCTAGTTTGAATATTTTTTGTATCTACATTTGAATATTTATTGAATTTTTTTCTTATCACTTTGGAAAAAGTGAAAAATGAAAATGCCAATACTACAATTAGTTACAATTGGGGTAAAAGTAGAAATATTTAGACTTGCCAGACAGCTAATTTGAGCCTCAATTGAGTTCTCACTGACCATATTCAATTATGTTTAATCATGAAGAAAGTGAACAAAACTAAAGCTCATAGGTGAAGTGTTGGAAAATGGCATTAGAGATTTTGTCTAAAAGGTGAATTATAATTAGAGATTTTATTATTATCTTATGACTCTGGGCTCAATAGAACCATTACTCTATTCAGTTCTAACTAGCTCCAGTACTAGGTAAAGGTTTAATGAAAATTCTGAATCCCTATGAAAAGAAGATCCTTACCTGAGGTAATACAATAGTGAGAGAAATTGTTGTACAAGAGGGACTAATGAGCTTTGACCCTGATGTACCATATAAGAGCTAAGATTCCCTCCTTTGTTCTTGCTGTAAGGAAAGAAATTTAGAATCCAGAGGAAATACACATTTTAGCTTTTAGAGTTAGTGTGAAAATGAACATGAGTGCTTCATTTTAGTGGCCTTACTTATTACTTAAATTAGTAATGAAACACCTCTACTTAATATATTCAGAAAAATTTTTATTTTCTACTCCACATTCTACTCTAGTATAGATTCAGTGTTTGACTTTAGTAGTGTTTTTTTTTTTTTTGGAAACAAATTATGTATAAAAGTAGGTAGATATCTTTGAAGGAAAGGGATTGATTTTGCATTTCAATATTATAACAATTTTTTAAAATATAGACATTATTATTTTAATGATTTAAAATAGATTTTCTTGGGTTTTCTAGAAAGGCTGTCATATCATCTGTAAATAATTACAAATTTGTTTGCCCTATTTCAGTGTTTGTAGACTTATTTTTAATTTTGTATCTAGTTCCATTGGCTATCTATACAAAATAATGTTTAATGCCAGTGATGATAATATGCATTCTCATCTTGTTCCTGAGTCCAGTTTCTAGGTATTGCCATTAAGCATAACGTTATTTTTTAAATTTGAGAGTTGTATATTATAAAATTATTTTAAGAAAGTAATCTTGTGATTTTTAAAAATTGAAGAAAATTAGAAATGGAAGCTGAGTTCTATTAAATACCTTTATGGCAAAATTTTGAAATAATAACAATGCTTTCTTTGAACCATTATGTATTAAGATTTATATATAGTAAAATTGTTAGAGATATATCTATATGATTTGCTAATTATTTTTTTGCTTCAGATTTGCATACTTGAAATTTAAAAACTTTTAGATATGTGTAATAAAGATTAGGCAGCTATTATTGTTTCTTTTGACTGGTGAACCCTACTTGGTAAAATAACACTTTGGAAGATCATCAGTAGCTACTGCTGCCTAGAATACCTTTACAGTCATGTATCACTTAACAATGAAGATCTCTTCTGAGAAATGTGTCATTAGTCAATTTCATCACTGTGAAAACATCATAGAGTACACTTACACAAACCTACACACCTAGGTGATATGGTATAGCCTATTGTTCCTAGGCTAAAAACCTGTATAGCATGTCACTGTACTGAATACTGTAGGCAGTTGTAACATATTTGTGTTAGTAAATATTTGTATATCTAAACATGGAAAAGGTGCAGTAAAAATACTATATAAAAAATAAAAAAAATAACGGTACACTTGTATAGGGCACTTACCAAGAATGAAGCTTGCTTGCCTGGAAGTTGCTCTGGGTGAGTCTGTGAGTGGTGAGTGAATGTGAAGGCCTAGGACATTACTGTGCACTCCTGTAGACTTTATAAATACTGTACATTTTGGGTATTCTATATTCATAAAAAAGTATTTTTCTTTCTGTAATAATCAATTACAGTTTGCTGTAACTTTTTCACTTTATATTTTAATTTTTTTAACTTTTAACTTTTTAAATAAAACTTTGCTTTAAACACACATCATATAGCTATTCAAAAATATTTCCTTTCTTTATATCATTATTCTATAAGCTTTTATCTGTTGTTAAATTTTAATTTTTTTTACCTTTTAATTTTTTTTTGTTAAAAACTATGACATACACACATTAGCTTACATCTACACAGGGTCAGGATCATCGATATCACTGTCTTCCACCTCCACATTTTCTTACTTTAAGGGCAATAACATGGATGGAGCTGTCATCTACTATGATAACAACACCTTCTTCTGGAACACCTCCTAGAGAACTTGCCTGAGACTCTTAAGGAAATGTCACTATTTTCAGAAATATGCCCATGATGATTTTCATGTTTTATTTTTTTCTCATGATAGATTTGCTTTTAAGTAGATAATGCACCATGAATATTACATTACTCTCTATTAAAAAAAAAAAACTTTAGATATAGGGATCCATGTTTTCAAACTTTTAAAGTTGCTTGTTGAAGTCTGCAAAAGCTTCTGCTATAACCTTCACTGTGAATTTTCTTGAGGGTTCTTCTTTCTCTTCTGAAGTTTTCTTTTCTCATGTCTCCTCTTTAGGTATATGTATTCCTGCTCCTGTTCCAACAACTCCCCATTAGTTAATTGCTCATTAGTTACTTACCTCTAGGAGCTCCTCCACATCATCCTCATTCACACCCAGGTTAAAATTGCTTGCCATCTTAATACAACCTTGTTAATTTTTTCCACCTCCTCATCTTGGCAAATTCTTTGTGTTATGGATGAATCTCTTAAGTGTCTTTTTCCAGATGCCATTCATGCACTCCTTGGTGACATCACCCCATGCCCAAGCAAGGCTCTTGATTCAGCCATAGATGTTGCAGTTCTTCCAGAATTGCATCACTGTCTTCTCAGTGTCTTTCTCAGTTGCAGCAATAGCCTGGGCAAAGGTCCTCCCCAGGTAGTAGGCCTTATAGGCTGCTATAACTCCTTAACCCATTGGTTGGATCAAAAAAGTGGTATTTAGAGGCAGAAGCACCTCTTTAATATTGGATTGAAGATCACCAACACAAAGAGGATGTCTGGGAGCATTATCAACAATAAGAAAAATCTTAAAGGGTATGTTATTCTCTAGTACTACACTTCTCCATTTTGCTAACATAGCATTTCAGGAGGGCATCTTGGTAGTCATTCGTAATTTCTTATTGCTCCTGTAGTACACTGGCAGTATGTGCTTAGTACTTGAAGGCCCTGGGTTTCTTACTATGACAGATCACAAAAAGTTTTAATTTGTAACTTACAACATTGACCCCAAGCAAAACTGTTATCTTTTTAAAAGACTTAAAACCTAACAATGACTTGGTCTCCTTATGGATTAAAGTCTTTTCAGGCATTCGTTTCCAGAATAATGAGGTTGTATCCATTTTAAATATTTGCACTGGCAATTCATTTTCCTCCACAATCAGCTTATTTTAAATTTCCAAAATAATTTCAGCTGCCTCTACATCAACACATGCAGATTCACAACTCACTCTTACATTACATAATAAATAACAATTCTTGAGTTATTTAAACTATCCAGAACAAGCAATAAATCCAGTATCATAGTCAGTTTCAGGCTTTTCTTTCAACAATTTAAACAAACTTTTTGCTTTGGCTGTGATTGTTCTGGTGCTAGGAGGGGAATACTTCTGTGTCTGTTTTTCAGTCCAGCTTATATGAAGTTTCTCCAGGTATGATACAGGCTCTTCTTGAGTGTTTGTTAGTCTCATTGCCTTTAATAAGGCAGATGCTTTAAGATCTGTCACTTTCTTCTTGTTCTTTAAGATTGTAGCTATGGTGAAATGGGACATGCCTAACTGGCAAGCAATAACATTACTAATTTTCCACTTTCATAATTCTTAATCACTTTTAATTTCATTTTCAGGTCAGTCGCTCGGTGTGACTTCTTACTGGCAACATTAGCGGTGGATTTTGTATGCTTAGAGCCCATAATGAATAACGATAACAAAAAATCCATGAGATTAAATCAAACACAAGAGAAAATGCTGCAATGAAGAAATGTGGTAAACATAAAATGCTTGAGGCTGCTGCTGGTGTATCATGGCATACTGTTTTACTTTTGTAAGTTTTTTTTTGATAAGTAGAAAGAGCACACTCTGAAATAATGATAAAAAGTATAGTGAGTAAATACCAAAAAAACCCATAGTTTTTTATTATCATTATCAAGTACTATGTACTGTATATGTACATCATTGTATGTGCTATACTTTTATATGATTGGCAGCTCAGCAGGTTTGTTTATACCAGTGTCACCCCAAACATGTGAGTAATGCATTATGCTACAGCGTTATGGCTACAGTGTCACTGGGCGATACAAATTTTTTGCTTCATTATAATTTAGGGAACCACTGTCTTACATATGATCCATCATTGACCAAAATATCATTACACGGTGCATGACTGTATAGATATAAAAGAAAGAGAAAAGGCTTGCAGTTAGGTCAGAATAAAAAAAAAGATGTGAGTTGCTATATGTTTTTTTTTTTTTTTTAGCTAGCGCCATGGATTTGATTGCTAATTTAGATCTTTGCCATCCTAAAGTAGACAAAAAATAAATTTAAAAAATAATCTTTGCAATTTTGTTAAAATGGTTACTATACAAACCCTGAAAAAAATAGAATCATGGAAATTATTCTTGATTTTCTTTTTGAGACATGTACGAAGGCAGTCTCAAGGCCTGGGGAAAAGAAGAAACATGATTTTGAGCTAGGGCAGTTTATTTAAGCTCTTAATAATGAAGTGAGAGAAGGTCTGAGATCCAACAATTCTGTAATATTTAACTAAGTACATCAACTTCCAGTTATAATTTTACATCTTTTGATTATGAAGCTAAAATTATATCTAGACTAATAAAGAAGCATTATTGAATTGATTTAATGTTTAACAACATAAATCCCAGAGAGGCTGTTTTTCCTAAAACTGCCTCTAACAAGGATATGTTTGAAATCCAAGGATAAGTATACAAATAGATGTGTTTACATTGTCAAGTGTGCAATGCTAATGCTGAGATGTTATCTCTAGCTATAAAATTAACGATTTGCAAGTGCTAAGCCTATTAAATAAGGCTTATTTGTCATATAATAGTGATTTTAAAAAAATGATGCAAGATTGGCTGACAAATCAAATATATAAAGAGCTACTTTTTTTCTTGAATGAAAATGAGTTGCCTTACCAGGTGGAAAGTTAAAAGATTTTTAAGAAAGAAATTTTATAAAATCTTGAAAATAGACTTTTATGAGCAAGAAGATAGTAAGATGAAGTACTGGGAAACTGATTTGGAAACTTGAGTAGGGAAATAAATGGAAAAGTCTTATAATCATAAAAACTCATTCTAAAATTTAATTTTATGTTGGTTTTCTAAAAATGATTTTAAAAGAGCTGTTTTAGTTTCAAAATTAAGAGGAAAGTACAAAGATTTTCCAGATAACCTCTGCTCCCACACATGTATGGTATCTCCTTTATCAGTATCCCCTACCAGAGTGATAGATTTGTTATAATTGATAAACCTTCACTGACACATCATAATCACCCAAAGTCCATAGTTTGCATTGGGATTAACTCTTGGTGTATGTTTGGTGGGTTTGGACAAATGTATAATGACATGTGTGCACCATTAGAATATCATACTGTAAAAATCTTAAAATCCTCTGTGCTCTGCCTACTTATCCTTACTCCCATTCAACCCCTGGCAACAATTGATATTTTTACTGTCTCCATTATTTGTTTCTTTCCAGTATGTCATATGTTTGGAATTGTATAGTATGTAGCCTTTCAGATTGCCTTTTTCACTTAGTTACATGCATTTAAACTTTTCCATTATTTGATTTCATGGTTTCATAGCTCTTTTTGGTGCTGAATGATATTTTATTGTCTAGATTTATCAGTTTATTTGTCCATTTACCTACTAAGGACATTTGGTCACTTCCAAGTTTTGGCAATTATGAATAAAATTGCCATAAACACCCATGTGTGGGTTTTTGTGTGGACATAATTTTTCAGTTCATTTGAATAAATACCAAGGAGCATAATTGCTAGATCATATGGTAAGAATATGTTTAGTTTTGCAAGAAACTTCCCAACTATTTTCCAAAGTTGCTATACCACTTTGCATTTCTACCAGCAACAAATGGTAGTTCCTAATGCTCCACATCTTTGCCAGAATTTGGTGTCACTATTCTGGATTTTGAGTATTCTAAAAAACATGTGGTAATATTGCACTGTAGTGTTAATTTGCATTTTCTTGGTGAGATATGTGAAAGATCTTTTCATATGCCCATTTGTCATTTATGTATCTTCTTTGGTGAGATGTCAGTTAAGGTCTTTGGCTCATTTTTAAAATTACTTTCTTTTTAATTTTTAAGCTTTTAAGAGTTCTATGTATATTTTAGACTAACAGTCCTTTCTCAGATGTGTCTTTTGAAAATATTTTCTCCCAGTCTGTGGCTTGTCTTCTCATTCTCTTGACATAGTTTCTGCAGAGCAGAAGTTTTGAATTTTAATGAAGTCCAGCTTATCAATGATTTCTTTCATAGATTGTGCCTTTGGTGTTGTATCTAAGAAGTCATTACTATATCCAAGGTTATCTAGATTTTCTCCTCTCTTATGTTCTACAAGTTTAATATTTTACATTTTACATTTAGGTTCTGATTTATTTTGAGTTAATATTTGTGAAGAGTGTGAAGTATGTGTCTAGATTAATTTTTTTTTTCTGCATGTGGGTTTCTAGTTTTTCTAGCACCATTTGTGAAATAGGTTATCTTTGCTTCACTGGATTGCCTTTGCCTCTTTATCAAAGATCGATTGACTATATTTATGAGGGTCTTCTTCTGGGCTATCTGTTTTGCCTCACAGATATTGTCTGTTCTTTTGCCAGTGCCAGTCTTGATTATCGTAGCTTTATAATAACTCTTGAAGTCAGGTAGTGTTAGTCCTCTAATTTCGTTTTTCTCTTTCAATATTTTGTTGGTTATTCTGTGTCTTTTGCCTCTTCATGTAAACTTTAGAATCAGTTTGTCAATATCCACAAAGTAACTTGCTAGGATTTTCATTGGAATTGCAGAGTCTATAGATCAATTTGGCACAAATTGACTTCTTGCATAGTTTTTTTTTTATGTTGAGAATTACTGAGAGTGAAATAATTTAACAACATGATGCAAAAGCCAATTTCCTTTAAACAACTATGTTAAAGGTGGACGAGGGATGAAATCTGGCTGCTGTAGCATAGGGTGTCAGTTTTAGAATTAATTGACCCCATTTGCTGACAAATGAAATAAGATATTTTGTCAGATGTGTATCAACGGCCATTTCTTTTAAAATAAAGCATTGAGCATTGAGCATGCAAGTCATTGAGCAGGCAAGAAGTAACACAGATATAACACAGAATGAAAAGGCATAGTGTTTGTAATCCATGGGCTTAGATTTGAGTTCGGGATCTGCCAGCTAGATGGCTGTGGGGAAGTTAATTCACTTGCCTGAATATAAAATGAAGATAATATTAATAATATTTACCATATTGAGATTGAGATAATACATGGAAAATGTTTAGCAGAGTGAATTTAGTAGGGGCTCATTAAATGTTAGTTGTTATAAGTGCAATGAGCCATTGTGCAATGCATGAAAGCCATGTCCTCCTTTACGTTAGGAGCTTAAGGAGCTTACACTTTTGTGAGGGAGATGCAACTATTATCTTTCTGCCAATGTTAGATTTCACTGACATTAATGAGTAGCTTCCCTCAGAGACCTTGACCTTATTGTGGCAATAATTTATGAATGTGGAAAGTGTTAGATGTGCTATTATGTTGTTATATGTTAATAACAGTCTGTGTGGCAAGACCTTTGACTGTTTACATTGGGTATACTGAAAACACTGAGTTTTGGAAGTATTTCTAAATATTTCTTGTATCAAATGATGCTTTGGATAAATGTACATGTGATTGTTAATTTCAGTGAAGAATATGGGACTTAAATGAAACCTGAATTAAAAAAGAATGAAAAATCGGAGACAGTTTAGAATATAGAGGAGAAAATCACCAAGTCTAAAGCCTGAAGACCATGATTGAGTCTTGGAAGATAACTGCCATGTCTTCCATGTTGTCTGTATTCTGAGATCCAGACAACTGACTTATAAACACATTTAGAAGCACAATTCTATTTGCTTATTAGAGAAGGCTGTTATTAGAATTATGATAGATTTTAGGGGTGCTACAACTACTTCAGAAAATTTTCAGATTTCTGGCTAGTGATTTGGAAATGTTATCAGTTCTTTTCTATTTGAAGAATAAAAAGAAGCAAGACACAGTATTTACAGCCACAATGGGAGTTATTTTCAGTAAACTGCTTTGTTGAGAGAATAAACCCCAGAAAGGAATATGAGACATGTTGCAGCCTCATCATTTCCTTACAAGAAATGTTCTCTACAATTTATCTTAGCACATCAGACTTGTTCTTTGGTGTCTTCTGAAACATGAGCAAGTATTGATATACTCCAGTCATGCTAAATTTATGGTAGTTTCCCAACTGTGCCATGCTGTTTCTGATTCCCATGCCTTAGCATACAAAATTGTTTCTGCCTAGCGAATATTTTCCTACTGTATCTTCTCCTTCATTTTGTTTATTGTTCTTTATTCAGACTTCAGAACTCACTTCAAATTATCTCCCTTAATTCCAAGAAGTGACTTGGAGTGCTGACACATACTTTTTTTTTAAAATCATTTTTATAACCAGTGTTTACTGAACGATTCCTGTATATAAGGCCCTGTACTGAAAGCTGTAGAGAAATAACAAGATTATAATACCAAACCCAATGGACTATAACATGAGAACAAATAAGTACAAGATTGTGCTATATTCTCGAGGAAGAATTGAAGGAGAAGAAATTTTCTGCCAGGGGAAAAGAGGTGGGGAATAAGAGATGCTCCACGGTGGATGTGCCATTGAGCTGGATCCGGAGGCTGGGAAGGGTTTTAACAGAGAAAGTTACAGGGAGAAGGCATGGTGTGACAAATGTGTAGAGGCTGGAAGGCTCATTCTGAGTGTTATTAGTACAACAGTGAGCCCCTTGGCTACTGGAACTTTCCCTAGTTTCCCAGGGAACACAAATAATCAAGAGGCTGATCTGTTCTTCAGATTTTTGAGACTTTATGAGAGCTGCCATCACCATGGCAGCAAGTCATGCTGCTGTGAACATCAACTAAAGTTGCGATGAGTGAAAATTCCATATTCTTTGTATTAGACTTCGGTCTAAAATTACACAATAAAATACATATATTAAAATAAGTGTAATCAAAGGTAGCATCATGAAAAACAGGAGGTGAAAGCCTGTTGTTGTCTCTTTGGCCACAATCTGGAAATGTTTGTCCTTTGAGCTCTTATTAGTGACTTTATAGCCCCCTGGTGGGCATTTGGCATTTTTTTGATGTACAATACTTTTCCAAGAGCATGGAATATTTCTCTAGGTAGATTTTGCTGCTCCTTTCACCCTGGGCCAAAGGTTCTCACTTAGATCTCTGTGTGTCCTTTCTGTTTTCTGTAATACCAAAACCACTTAGATTGTAAGCATCCCTGCTCAGACCACCTAACAGAATCCTACTCTTTAATGAACACCACTCAGTTCTCTAAAACAAAAGGAAGGCAGACTGTAAGAAAAATGGAATTTATTTCTGGAGGTAGAATTTGTGGTCAATATCTACCAAACTTAGACATCATCCCCTTAAGTTGAGTACCCAAATTGGGACACCCTTTGGAGGTTATTGTAGTGTCAACTGATGGTTGGCACAAATTAATTGGCAACATGAATCTCCAGTTTGGGGTGTGGTGAAGGAAACTCACTCGGTGCAAACAGCTCAGTTGTGATATAGCACAGTTTTGAGAATAGCATAGCTATAGAACAGCTTAATAGTGTTACAGCTCAACTACGAAGGAGTATAGCTGTGAGTCAATTCTAGGGGTAGGCAGCCCTGGGGCTAGTTAGGCCACTTACAGGCTAAAAAAGCTCTGCTCTGTGCTGCCTGCTCTTCCCTGCTCTGGTCTGCCAAGACATTTTTGGTGTTTTAGCTTCAGCTAAAGAAACACAGTCTTCAGTGGAAAGGGGAAGTAGCTCCTGGAGCCAGAGGGGAGCTAATTTATGTAAACAAAAGTCCCTCGCTCTGGTCCCTGTTTGGTCTGTCCTCATGCAAATGAGAACACCAAATCTTCACAGTATGACTGGTTTAAAAGACACTGTCCTGATCGGTCATATTGGAGCTGCTCTGATTTGTTGGTGAAGATGCTGATGGGGGATATATCTGCACACCTCCTATTGGATGGATAAAGCCTCAGCCCTATTTGGTTGAAATATAATTTCACGAACTCCTTTATAAGAGCTGGATCATATGTCAGGAACCGCAGTGCAGGTTTCTCCCTGAGGTGTGGTTTACATCAGAGGCCCCTGTTTGGAAACAGCTACTAGGGTCTGCTTTTAAATTTGAGCCCAGTTAGCCACCAGGAGGTTATCTTCTTTCTCATGGTCCAAAGTAGTAATCCAGGTAAGAGGTGATGGTGGCTCTCCGGAGATGGCCACCTGTGGAGGTGGTAAAAAGTAGTTGGATTCTGGGTCTCTTTTCAGAGTGGAGCAAGAAGGAATTACTAACAGGTTGGATAGAAATTGTGAGATAAAAAGCAGAGTCAAAGATAAACTTTTCGAGTTTCAGTTTTTCATTGCAGGAGCATCCTTCTTTATTATATTATTGTTACAATCAAATAAGTATGCATATATAAACACTTGGTAAAAAGGAAATTTACAATTTTTTTAATGTAGATGTACTGTCTTGATTTCTTAGTCACATTTTAAGGCTTTAAAGTGGATAGAACATAGAAAAACTTCAACTAGCTGGAACCTTCACAGTGGCCATCATTTTTACATTTGACTTTAATTGGAAGAGCCAAATAGAAAGTAAACTAATATTAGAGATTTAGTAACCAGTAGCTGTGATTATTTTCAAGCCTAACTATAACACAAAGATAATTGTGTTATATTCATAGAGGCAACTTCAAATATATGTTCATTCAAAATGTCTGTATAACAAGCCAGTACCTGGAAGAGATTTATAGTCAAACTTAAGACCATTGGAAATTCAGTAAAGTAGAACATTCCCGGCCCAAGACATTCCACTTATCAAGGTCTTTTGGTTCTTGTGTGTAGTTTTACTCACAGAAATTAATTCATTACTAGTGGTTCATAAAAGGTGAGGAAGCTTGGTCACATGTCTTTTCTTACTATCCTAGTGATTGCAAATATTTTAAGGTAATTCATCTTGGGAATTTCCTGAGGGTAAGAAATAATAATTTGATATTTAGTTATTTTATTATTAGCAATCATTTTGTTACACACTGAATAGAGCAGTTCTGACTTTTTAAGGGTTCACTTTTAACATACTGTCTAAAAAGAACTGTTAACAATGATAAATGATCGAGTGCCCCTATAATCAGTTATCTCTTTTTGGCATTAAATTTTACTTTCTATATGTAACAAATTCACAGGTAATGATCTGCATAGATATGCTCCAAGGACTAGTGTTGATTTAGTATACACTTTATATAATTTTTTGTTGTTGTTGTAGGAAAAAGTTCTCACTGTAACAAATTTTATGAGGTTCAATAATCTACACAGAGCAAGTCAACACATAACTGTGTAACTTATTAAGCCTCCACTTCTCTTGATGGTCTGATGTTTCATGTTACCTGTGGCATCTTGGACAAGCCACTGATAGAGTCTATCTCATTGATAAAAGGAACCATGAAGACTGCACTTGCCTGGAAACAGGACATGTTTTATCCCCAGAGGATCCTCTGATTGTATGTTTTGAGGATTTTCTTCAGAATTGATTGCTATGATCAAGACTTTCTTTTGCTATGAAACAGCACAATAAATTGATGAATCTGGTCATAATAAATAGAAATGTCCCATCTGCTGTTATGTATTATATTTACTTAACATTTTATCATCACCAAAATGCTGTAAGAACAGTGCCAACTGGAAAGAATGACTCTTGAAAATTTCCTTCTTATCGTTCCCACTCAATAGTGCATTTTAAATTTGTATCTTTGACTTGCTTTTCTTGGGCTCAGCAAGTTTAAGCATAACCATTTTATCAATTTTGATTTGTGTTTCTAATTCAGAAATACTGTAGCTCTACTTGATTTATATTTTAAAGATCAATGCCACCTAATGTTTCTTCCTCTTTGTCTAATGAATAACTTAATACATTATCCTCAAATCTATGTAAATTATTTGGTAGAATAATCACCACCTGTTTTATTCAAAGAACAGTCTTTTGTCATTTTTAAATTCTCTTTAACAAGTTATTTTTTTGAATTTTTCAAATTTTGAGGAAATAAAATATGTAATATATTCTACTATATTATATTAACCATTGGTTCAGAGTAATATATATTTTTAACCTTTCTGTGAGAATTGTGGCCATTCTTCATGTATTCTAAGTGCAAAGCTCCCAGTATCTTGATGTGCATATCAACAAGAGTATAATTCTCAGTTATTCTTTAAAAGGTTATTATTGAGTAGCTTATTTGATTTAATTTGTAGACACAAGTTCAATATAAAAATTGAAAAATTAAATAAAGAAATCACTTTTTCTTACTAGTGTTCTAAAGCAAAAATGACGATTAACATGTTTCAAGAGGTTATGGGATTTACTGGGGCAAGCACTAACAGGAAGACCCACGGGGTTCAGCCCCTCACTGGCAACTAACTGGCTTCATAACCAAACCAAGTCACGTAACTGCTATGGGCTTTGTTACCACCCAAAGTCCTTCTAGCTAGACTGCTTTGTAAATCTATTATTTTATTCACTATTTCAGTCTCACAGTTTTAGCTTACTGTGAGCTTTACTCAATATTTTCTTATTCTGAGCCCTTCTTTAAATTTCACTTCCAACTGGCTTTCATTATAATTAGTGCTATGATTGTCTGTTCCATAAATATTATTTTGACTAAATAATTACATCTTTAACCAAATTTAGTTGATCTATTCTTCTTCATTTTTAAGAATACCAATTGGGTGTCACCATCCTGCATTTATGATAACTCTTAGAATTCTTTCTAAAATGAACATGGCTTATTGGACCCAATATTTACACAGCATTGATGATTATTGTGTAAGTGAAAGTTGCCTTACTCTGCAGCTGCCAGTCACTCAAAGATGGCCGTATCACCTCCCTCCCCCTGTTAATTAGCTCTGCTGCTAGAGCATCCCACTTAGCTGCAGACTGCTGAAGAAACTGCCATTTGGGGAGATCCTAAAACTTCTAGTTGAGTACTATGGACTATTACTTGAACTATCATCTATCTGGTTCTAAATGACTATGACACATTCCTTCTTCCTCACATCCTCCTTTGTCTCAGTCATCATAGGCAATAGTCTTCCCAGTTAATCCAAACCATGCAGATCCTTATTCTTATCCTGCTCTGTTCAATGCCTCTTCCAACATCTCCCAACCATTTTCCATTATTATTTCCCTATGGAGCCTTTTTAGATATTGTCTTTTCTTAACTGCCCACCCCATTCCCACACCCATGAAATTTTAATGCCCACAGATATACTTTATATTTGTTAATGTACTGTATGTATATAGTATATATGTGCTTTAGATATAAATAGAGTAAGATTTTTTTTTCACTTCCCAAGAACCAATTTTTGTCTCCTTGGAGACAGTATCACCCCTGTTGGGAATGTGTCATCTGGTCTGACTCTATCTTCTCTCTCCTCCAGTTTTCCAAACATTTTATTTGTATGAATATGTCTCTCTTCTAAATCTCTTTTAAAATGCTGGGTAATTGGGTTGTTTCAACTTTGGATTATTAAAAATAATGTTTCTATGTGCATCTGTATATATTTATTGTATATATGTATGAGTTTCTCTACTATGTATATATAGGCATAGGTGTAATTGCAGTCATAGGGTATTTGTATTCTCATTTGTTTCTGGATAATGCCAAACTGTTTTCCAAGGTATTTGTACCAATTTATATTCTCATCAGCAGTCTATGAGTTTCTTTTGTTCTGCATTATTACTATTGTTTGTTTTTTTCTTATTTTTATGTAAAGATATCTTATTCTTAAATTTGCATTTTCTTTATTACTAATTGGTAAAGCACCTAAATTTATTGGTCATCTGCATTTCCTTTGTGTGTGTGTAAAATGCCTATTCTAGTGTTTTGCTCATTTTAAAGTTTAGTTTTCATTTTCCTATTAATTTTTAGGAATTCTTTATGTATTCTAAGTGTAAGTTGTTACATTCTCATGCTTTGTCTCTTGACCTTTTAATCCTTTTTTGGTGTCTTTGGTTAGTCAGAGGTTATTAATTTTAATGTAAGTAAATTTAGCTTTTCTCTCATTTCTTATCCAAAGTACGAAAAGGTATTTTCCTGTAATGTCTTCTAATGGCATTTTAGTTCAATTTTTCACATTTATTGAAAAGGCAATTCTTTTCCTAATCATCTTTAGAGTCATCCTTACCATATTACAAGAGTCCAAATTATTCTATGTCTATTTTTTTAGCAATCTGTTGTCTTCTATTTGTCTATTGAGTGTCACTAGACAGCTGTATACACTGGCTTAATTAATGTAGCATTTTTAGAACAGGCCATGATATCTTGAAGAACAAAACCTCTTATCTTGTTTGAGTTGTTAAAAAGTGTGTTGTCTAGTCTTAGCCCTTTTTACTTCTGTATACATTTTGGAGTCTTCTCATTTGCTATCACAAAAAACAAGTAGGAGTTTGATAGAGATTGTCTTGAATTTCTAAATCAACTTAGAAAGAATTGAAGCCTTTGCAGTAATGAATCTTCCAAATCATAAGCATAGTAGTTTCTGGTTTTTTTTTGTCAAGTTTTTCTTTAATGTCTCTCAGTAAAGTTTTATAGTTTTCTTGGAAAAAAGTCTTACATGTTTGTTAGAATTATCCTTAGCTATTCGGTATTTTCAATTATTGTAAATGGTATATTAAAACACATTTTAAAAACTTAATTTCTAACTATTGACATATAGTAATAGATTTTTGTTTATAGATTTATATTCCCTTACCTTGATAAATGCTCTTGTTGCTTTTTCTGTAGATCTTTTTGGATGTTTCAAGGGCATAATTATATCATATGTAAATAGTAACAGTTATGCTTCTTCTTTATCATTTTTACATATTTTAATTTCTTTTTGCCTAGCTTTACTGACTAGAATTTCAAGAATACTGTCAAATGTTTCTAATCTCATAGAGGAATATTTCAGGGTTACACGATTTTACATGATGTTTGATGTATGCTTTTTACAGCTACCTTTGTTTTTATCCAAAATAAGGAGTTGAGCTGATTTGTGTTTTGTTTTTTCTCTCATTAATTTCCATCCACCATTGGGTACTTAGTTTCCTGGCAACCTCAGTTCTTTTAGTCAAAAAAAGTAATAGTTTTATAGTTTATTCAGATTTTTCTTATTATTAGGATAGAGGCAACATTCTTGTTTTAAAATTACTTTTATATACTCAAAATGATTCTTCATGCATATTTACTGTTAATCACTACCCCTTCCTCCTCCCACCTGACCACACCCCAGTAACCACTAATCTATTTTTTTATTTTTGTGTTTTGGGAACAATGCTCTTTCTAGTTCTCTATCTACATCCTTGGCAGAAGTGGAACATTTTAGTTGCTTTAGGATGTTTACTTGTCTACTTACCTATAAGTTGAAGTTTTTAGTTACATTGTTGACATATCTTTACTTTCTTATGTCTGTGGTTATTATGTTGCTTAAGTATTCTAAATACTGAGGACTATTTTTATCTGCCTACTTTATTATTTCCTCAGACAGATGTTGAAAAATTTCTGTTATTTTCAGAGAGCTGTTTTAAAACACTTCCTGTTATGATTATTGTCTTGCTAATTTTGGGAACTTCTATCAATTTTGTCATGATTTCAAGGCTATGCTATTAGAATGTCTATAGATAAGTCTAGTATTAAATATCCCAATTTTTAAGTTTGTTAACAACTATCTCTTGTATCTTAATGACACTTTTTACATGTAAGTGGTATTATGTCTTATATTAATATTCCATCTTTTTAATTGCAAATTTTCTATGTTTTTATATTTTAGGAATATCTATTTTAAATAGCACATGGTTTAATTTTTATTTTTTGTTAATTCATAAGGGAATCTCTATCTTTTAATAGGGGAATTGATTCATTTTAATTCATTGTGATTGTGTATTTCTACTACCTTATCTACATTTTCTTTTAGCAATGTCTTTGCTTTTTCTTACCCTTTCTTGCCTTTCATTGGATTCAGTTTTTATTTCTGATTTGGAATAATCATAGATTCACAGGTAGTTGTGAAAATAGTACAGAGAGGTCCCGTGTACCCTTTCCCTTGTTCTTCTCAATGTTTATGTCTTGTATAATCATAGAACGATATTAAAACCAGGAAAATGAAAATGACAAAATGAGTGGGTGCATTTCTGTGCCATTTAGTACATGCATAGGTTCCTGTCACCACCATGGCAGTCAACATACAGAGCTGCTACATCACCACAAAGATGTCTCTTGTGCTTTCTATATGGTCACATCCACCTATCTCCCTTATCATCTCTAATCCCATGCAGCATAAATCTACTCTTTATCTCTATAATATTCTCATTTCAATACTGTTGTAGAAATGAAATCATAGAGTATGCGAACTTTTGAAACTGGATTTTTTTACTCTGCATACTGCCCTTGAGATTCATCCAGGTTGTTGGCTGTATCAGTTGTTTTTGTTTTTGTTTGTTTGTTTTGTTTTGTTGAGTAGTTTTCCATAGTGTGGATATACCAGTTTGTTTAACCATTGGGTAAGAGGTAGAGATATAGATTCCTCATTAGGTGTCTAATAATATCACCTTGGCTCGTGGTATCACCATATTGTTACTGCTACTGACACCCTGGGGATCTGGGAGTGGGCGTCTGGCCTTCTTACTTGGCTTTCTTGAGCACCACCAGGGTGGGGAGGTGAAGGTGGAGGTGAAGAGACACCTTGTTGATTCAGGGCAAGGCAGAAATCCAGGTTTTCAACATGGCCCCAATGAGTGTGTGTGTGTGTGTGTGTGTGTGTGTGCGCGCGCGCGCGCGCGTGTGTTTTGTGTTTGTGCACACATGTTTGCTGGACTGGGATGAAAGTCCTAGCTCCCAACTTTTTTTCCTTCTGATCTCACTCAGGGGAGAAAGAAGCATGGTCATTATAGCTTAGTGAATGTAGAAATCTAGGTGCCCAGTTAGGACTTTGCTGATACAATTGTTGTAGGATCACATTTTCTCCCCCATAATATTTAGATCTAATGGAGAGGTTATTGTTTAAATGTTTTCTGTTTTGCTAGGTTGCCTTGTTCCTGATCCTTTGGCTAGGGGGAGTGGCCTTTTCTTAGAGATTTTGTCTGCCCATTTGTTTCTGTTGGCATTTTTCATTATAAGCTTCTCATTATTTAAGCTTTATTTAGTCTCCTCTCTCCTGTACTAATTTGGAAAGAATTTATTTTTCTTTTGAATTTTGGTATTTCCCCTCAAATACCAAATTCTAAAATATATCAATACTTCTATAACCTATCAGCGGTCTTAGAATATTTCAACTTTAATAACCATGATCCAATTTCTTATACCGTATTTTGGTCATATATTTTAGTTTCATCTCATTTGTAAATTCTCCCAATTTTTAATTTTTATTTCAAGTCCTGCTTACAGTCAAGCTTATTTTAACATACTAATGTGCTTACCAATTTCTTTATTCAGCATTTTTTCTTGCTTCCTCCTCCCTTCCTGGTTGAATTAAATGTTTGCTAAAATACATGCTTCATAGCTTTTCATTGAAAGGAAACAGCAACAGTCTTTCTTTTCTCTTTGCTTTAACCACGTCAGCCTTTATGTTCCTCTCAGCTTGAGTAAACTTTAGATAGGCTTCTTCTAGACTCTAGACCCTTCTACCCCTTTTTGTATAGAGCATCTGCTTTATAAAGTTTGTAATTTCAAATTTCTTCTCTGCTCCTTTGAGTTGTAAATCTTCTCCCAGCCTCTTGCCAATTATACGACCCAGGAATGGGAGTCATTTCACTTGAAATGTAATCATCAAGAAAGGTAGCAAACCAATCTCCCACTTTCTATGAGAAGACAGAAGCCTAAATTTCCTAAAGCAATTAGCAAAAACAGATGACATAATTAGAATGACTAACCTCTCCACTAATGTCTCCCAGTACTTTTCCCTTAGCCCACCCCAGCATTTAAAAATCCTCCTGCCTTATATTTCTATGGAGTTGAGTTCAATCTTTCTCCCCTATTACAATAGTCTTAAATACAGTCTTCATTGCTTGTTTAACTCCATCTGGCACAATTTTTCTGTGACAGCTCTCAATGAGTTTATTTCACCTCTGCTAAATGATAGTTTAGCTTAGAAAAAAACTGACAATTCTTTTTCTTTCTGCACATTAAAGATATAGAAAACAATACATTCTCATGGCTTTCCATTGTTTTTGAAGCAAATGCCCTCAAGGACACACTTTAAAACACTTTAAAAATTGTGGGAAAATATGCAGAACATAAAAGTTACCACCTTTGCCAGTTTTACGTGTACAATTCTGTGGCATTAAGTGCATTTACATTGTTGTGCAACAGTCACCACCATTTATCTCTAGAACTTTTTTTATCTTCCTAAACTGAAACTCTGTACACATTAAACAAGAACTTGCCATTCCCTCTCTCTGGTATCCCCCAACAACTAGCAGTCTACTTTCTAACTCTGAATTTGACTACTCTAGTTACCTTATATAAGTTGAATTGTGCAATTGTTGTCCTTTTGTGTCTGGCATATGTCACTTAGCATAATGTCTCAAGGTTCAGGCCTGTTGTGGTATGTGTAGGAATTCTATTTTTTTAATGTTGAATAATATTTCATTGTATGTATATACCATATTTTGTTTATCCATTTATTCATTAATAGACATTTGAGTTATTTCCACCTTTTCACTACTATGATTAATGCTGCCGTGAACATGATTGTGCAAATAAGTCTTTGAGATTCTGCTTTTAATTCTTTTGGGAAATTTAAATTAAGAAGTAAAATCGTTGGATTATATGATAATTTTATGTTTATTATTTTCATGAATTGCCATGATCTTTACCACAGCAATTGCACTATTTTCTCTTTTTGCCAGCAACGCACAAGAGTTTCAGTTTCTCCACATCCTTGCCAATACTTTTTTTTTTTAAATAATAGGCATACCAATAAATATGGTGTGGTATCTTATTGTGTTTTTGATTTGTATTTTCCTAAAGATTAGTGATGTTGAAAATCTTTTATATGCATGTTGACCATTTGTATATTTTTTTTGGTGAAATCTCCATTCAAGTCCTTTGTCCATTTTTCAACTGGGTTGCTTGATTTTTATTGTTTAGTGGTAGAGTTCTTTATATATTCTAGATATTAACCCCTTATCAGATATATGATTTGCAAATATAATTTTTTAAGTAAAAAATTTTTTATAGACCTATAATAGAAATTTATTGGGAAGAGATCTATTCACAAGAAATTGCACTGATATTACTTTAATCTGTAAATGTTATTTTGGAGCATGCTGTACATGTATAATTCTTAAGGAAGAAACCATTGGTCAATTGATACATTCATTTATTCATTTAACATTTTCTAAAAACCTATCATATATCCTAATATTAGATGTCTGATGACACAGAGATGGGGGATAGATTTTCTACCTTAAAAACCTCTTAGTGAAGAAGCAATCTAATGATAATGTTGAAAAGGAGATTAAATTATTGTGTTTTGTATAATGTTGGTACCCACATACCTCTTGAATCTGATCTTCCTCTCAGTTTCTGCTTCCAGCCATGCTCTTCTTATTTCTTGGCCTCTGCATATCTCCTATACCTGGAAAATTCTCATTCTTCTCTGCCAACCTCTATTTCTAACAACAAATTCTTAGTCATTTTTCGAGTTCTAGTTTAAAAGTCCTTTCATATGTGAGTTCTCTACTGACCTTTTAATTCTTATGACATGTCTTCCCAGCTGATCTCATGACCCTCATTTTGACATTCATTACGTTTATTACTTATTCAATGTCTATCTTCCCCACTTGATTGTAGATTCTTTAATGTCAGGGTCTCAGCTTGCCATTGTTTTTGCCCAACCCCATCTCACTATTTTCTTTGAGAGCATTTGTAATGGTTTTGTGATATATCAACTTGGCTAGGTTGGGCCATGTTTCCCAGAATCCTCTTTTTAGTACATTTCTCATTAAAAAGGATTATAAAGGAAATTCTCTCTCCAGAGTTGGAGACTGGGAAGGAGTCACAGATATTTCACAGTATATACATGTTGTTGCTGCTGATCTACTGACTTACCTCCTCAGTGTGAAGTAGCTGCTGGGTCAAGTGCATATCACTTAGCCAGCATGAGTCCTGGCAGTTACAGAATTCTCTTGTCAACAAGAAGAATGGACATGGGTTTCACTCTGTTTCTGTGGGATTTCAACCTACTCTTGATCTTCCCTTCCTGCCTGCCTGCTGTGTGGACAAGCTCCAGCCTCAGACATGGTGATAACATATATATCTCCTCCTGGTTCTGTTTCTCTGGTTAAAGCTTCACTGAGATACAGAAGATTGTTTTTTTCCTTGGCTGCTCATATAAATAACATATATTAAAATTATTTATTACCTACCTCTTCCACTAGAAGAGACATAACACAGTGGTTAAAAACACAAATTCAGAAGAGTGGTTATATTTCAATTGTGGCTCAACCACTTATTAGATATGATTTAGTTCCCTCATCTATAAAATGGGAATATTTACAACATATACTTGATAAAGTTGTTAGGAGGATTAAAAAATATACTATTTTTATAAATCAATGCCTAGCATGTGTAAGTAGTATATATAAATTTGATAAATGAAAATAATGGGCTGTAAAGCTTTTCAGGAGAGCAGGAATTTTTTCTCTTTTGTCTAGCACTTTTCTCCCAGCAGTCTGAAAAACGCACATAGTAGGTGCTCAAGACTTCACTTAAATTGAATTCCTGTATAAAACAATATCAAGGGCTATGAATTTTAAATGTATTGATTTTTTTTGTGTGTTTCTCAACTTTCATTCATCTAACATATTAGAGAAATATACCAAACCCCACTCAGTAATAGTTGTCCGTTAAGACAATGCCTCTCACTCTGAGCAGACCAGAGATTCAGAATCCTCAGATCCTGGGATAAGGAAAGTTGAAAAATCTCCACAGGTAATAATACTGTGTATCCTCTTTGTGATTGTGTCTTCCTCAAGGATGGTTTCTTTGTGCCAAGGTCAATGGTATTACACTTTCCACAAAGATGTATGTATTGCAAAAATAATAACCTACATTTTCTTCTTTAATAGTCACTGGATTACCCAATGAAAGTAAAGATTATAAGATAGAGACACTTATAGATGCTTATTTTGTATATTATTATAAATAGAATTTTTTTTATTATTTCAATAATTCTTCTTTCTTAAAATCTTTCCTTGTATTTTTTTTCTGAGTTTCTTTTTAGCTTTTCAAAACTTGTCTTGAGTTTATTTTCTAACTAAAACACTGCAATATGTTGTCTGAATTTCTCAAAATTAACAAGACATAGTCAACTTTACCTTGTGGTAGCCTACTTTCATCCAGATTCTTTTATTACTAATTTAGCATGCTAAATTAATTAATTTAGTAAATGGTTTTTCATTCTTGTAATTGAGTTTTAAAATGATGATCTTTCACTTAACAATATCCACTATGGAGAATCTAAATTCAATTTCAGTCCTCTATTGTAAGCCAAAATGTCATCTAAGTAAATAAGATAACTTGACCATGGTAAGTAACGCAAAATATTTTCTCATTAGCCTTTTAAAAATTGCTACTAATTTTGCACCCAAGAAATATATGTCAGATTTTCCATTTATAGTCTAGTACTATCTTAAAAAATATTTATTTTGGAGTAAAAATGAAACAAACTGCTTTCTGGAAATTTCCATTCATGTTCTTAGCAATTACTAGGTATTCAGTCACTGAATCTTTTCTGTTCCTGATATAATGAAATAATCCTAACTGAATTATAATATAGTGAAAAAAATCTGTTTCTAATGTTTAAGTTGTTTGGATTCAATTCTTAATAATCCATATGAAGGAAATCTGATTCTCATACTCACTATGGTAAATTGTATTCTCAGACCTTTACTATTTAGTGTGTTTCTGGGTGTGTTCTTCATGGTCCCAGCTGATATGTGCTCAGGGAAAGAAATCTCACCTGGATCTTTTCCTGAAGCAAAGACAAATAGGAAAATGAACTTTCTTAAAGAGAGCAAATATAAATTATTTTTCTGGGTGATCTTTTGGCTTGGATTATATATGGCCTTCCTTACCTATATTATTCCAGCTAATTAAATGCCCTTGCTTGAAGGCTTTATTGGATCTTATTTTATCTTGTGAAGCTTCTTAGTTCTGTATTAAAAACTAAAAGATACACATTTATTTTGATTTTGTCTCAAAATAGAAGATTTCTTGTTTACTGAATACCTTAAAGGGGAGAGATACAGAATAGAGGAATCTAAGCCAAAAGAGTATGATTCTTTTGACCTTAAGTACAAATATCATTTATCTTTTCTTTGTACGGAACAAATTCTATGCAGCTTCTAATATGTTTCTAAGGGACAAAATAAGATTAACCACTTATGACTCCTCAAAGCTGTCATGGCTTCCTGAGGTTTCTGCTGAATATACAAATACTAGCTGCCTCCCTTAATAAGGTCAGGTCACCTTTTGAATCCTAGTATCTTAGGGTAAGTTCTCCAGAAGCAGGTCCTGAGATGAGGTTTTTTGTGTAAGTAATTTATGATAGAAAGATCCAAGAGAAACCAGAAAAAGATGGGGCTTGGGACAGAAAGAGGAAGAAGCTAAGGAAGAGTGAGGTCTCAGACAAAATTCCATAGAGCATAGCTTTGCCTTGATCCTTTGATGGAACACTAGAGTGTAAGATACAACTCAGAGTCATCACAAACTGCAGCAAGGGAGCTGGGCAAGAGAATAACTCCCACACATGTTAGTCATTGGCTGGTGTCTGACCCAAGTGAACATGAAGTCCTAGGTACTTCCAGCTCTCTGCATTTGCAGTAAAAAAGCCTGCAGTGGCCTGAGGACTGTCCTCCTCCTCCAAAGAGCTGCAGGTCCTACCTGTTAAAAATCCAAATCTGTGGGTGGAGATATATGAATATGGCCTAAGAGAGATCAAGGGCATTGGAGTGGAACACTGATATTGTCTCCTATTCCAGAATAATACAACTTGGGCTTGAAGTATGACAGCTGACACATTTTCCAACTAATTTCTGTTATTTCAAAGAAAACCCTTCATAGGGAAATAGAAAAGAACACAAAAGATTTCACTGGAATTCTCATACACTTTTTCTGGGCTTGGCTCCCTGTCATCTTGATTTCTGTCCCCTAAATAAGGTGGGCTAGTGTGGGAGTTTATGTTCTTTTATGCTAGATACAAGTAAGTCATTCTTGACTCCAATCATATTTATGAACTTCTAGTACATAGAATAAACTTTATTTCCTTTACTCTCAAGATGCTGAACTCCACAGATGTTCTTGAGGAAAAGGCACATATTCTTTTTAGTAGGTAGCTTCCAGAGTCAGTGGCATATCTGCTCAAACACTTCAGGAACTAGGGGCTGGTAGAGGCTTTTGGCTTGAAGGAACTGTATGATGATTACAGATGAGCTTGGCTGATATAAGTGGTTCTTGACCTTATATTCAAAACCAATCCTTAAATTCCAGGTATACTTCTGTAGCCTAAGCTCACAGGTACCTGGAGGGTTTCTGCACCTCCCTCCCAGGTGTGAACAGAGAGCAGGGTTGATATCAGAGGTAGGAATTGGTTAAGAGCTAACCTCCTTTGGCATGTCTATGGCCCATGTTGGACCAACTGTTAAATATTCTGACTATCATGTTTGAAGCAGAGTGACTCTTAACTCCTTTTGAAATTAAATACTTTTTCTGAATTACTAGAAAAAATCATTGCTATATGTCAGAATAATGTGGCCCTTACCAAAAAGAAATAACACAATGGTTGGACTTTTCAATTCATGCCCTGGCAATAATTTGCTCAGGATATAACCCCTCTGCAGGGCAAAGTCAGTATGATGAAAAGCCCCAAGGGGCTGACAATGTGATATTTTTATCAGGATTTTCTGATACATTTTAGTAACCAGAACCTTTTTCCTATCACAGTCCTTCTTATTTTGGACTTATTGTAAACAAGAAGTTAAAGACTCATCATATTTTGTGTTATAACATCTAGTGTACTAATAAATAGGCAACTACTTTCTTCCCTTTCTTTTGATGAGTCTTAAGAAAACTGACTCATGTCACCATCTGTGTAGTATTCCTACATATGCCATCCAAGTTATGGAGGATTGTTTATTCAGAACACACAGATGATAGGCAATAAGTTCTTTTTTTCTCTTAGCTATTAGAAACTTATTCAGCAATTTAGTGGTATGGTTCAGCCAAAAATCATGTTTCTTTGCAGGAGTTGGCACAGTATACTGCAGTATTTAGACTTTTATGTTTACATAAGAAGCTTGATGCCTTTTTTGTGCCCTATGCCCCTGAGAGCATGAAATTTTTACCAGGGTCATTAACAAAATGTCAAAGAAATAGTAATTAATCCACAAAGTAGATGACGCTGCATAAGAATTTTTAATTTTCCTTGATAAATATTGTACTCAGCAGACCATAAAAACAACTATGGAGTTCCAAGTACTGCCATGTCCTCAATACTTTGTGTTCCTAATCTATTATCTATTCTTTCTTGAGTACATTGCTATCACACATGCCACATGCATTGAAAATTTACATAGCTACCCTAGCCATTATTGATTAGAATAGGGGTTTGACACTAAACCAAAGATAGGTAATGTGGTCAGACCAGTATCTTTGAACTGACTTTATTAAACTGTCAGGTAATAATCTTTCATATTGTCATATAGAGGCAAACCAACCCAGTCAAAATATGCCATTGAGATGTAGAAATGTGAGATTAGAGAAGAGCAGGTAGGTCACTACATCTCATCTATTTCAGTTCTACATGAAGCCTATGTACCTCCCAGCCTAGAACCCAGAGTGACTGTATGGAGGGAGAGACAGTATCCTCTACTAGACTATAATAAAATTTATTTCTGAGAGCCATGTAAGCTTCTCTCACCATTTTAAAGAGCTTGATTCAAACAAGATCTCCAAATACAACCTTTGTTTCCTCATGACTGACCAGCCAAAGAACAAAATTGAGCCATAGGAAGGGTGGTGGGAAAAAGGTATTCTAACAAGATATAAGCACTTATACCTATTGTTTCCATGTCCCACACTTAAAACAGTTTCCCAAAAGATATGTGTTTATGACCAATTCTTTTGACTGTAATGAGGCATTTAGTTTAAATTCTGCTTGGGTGATGTGATGCTGCCTTTGAAACTCTACAAGATCATATCCTGTTGATATTCAACCATCAATGCAATATCCTTTTCTCTTCCTTTGCTGATTCATGAGGTTATGACCTGCCTTTAAATCTGCTCTATTTTATTCTCCAGAGAACTCTCCAAATGAGAAAGAGTGCCTCATTTTCCAGTACTGCTGACCTCTGCCATATAGACCACAAAGCTTTGAAAAAAACATTTTCAGTGTTTCCTCAAAGCTTCTCTCCTAAGACCTATGCATAAAAACTGAAGCTAGGTTGGGAGACCTTCTGAGTGACTGGCATTCTGTACTTTGTCTTTATACATTTTTATTATCCTCTGTAACACTGAGGGTTTCTTTTGTATCATAGATGCCAAACAATATGGAATTTTATGTGAACTTAGTTCCAAGTTGGGACTTCTATGGGTCAGGAATCTTAGTTATAGATGTCGGAATCCATTCTAGTTAGTTTAAACTAAAAGAGATTTATTAAAGGATGTAAGACTTCCAGTGGTATATGTCTTCAGTTCTCTAATAATCTTGTGAGGGAAGCTTCCAGGAATAGCTGCTAGAACACCACCACTGAGACAAAGGAGCTGCTAGCTTTGCTCTACCTAGAGACACACTGTCTGTCGGGAATTGGATACTATCCCACTGCAGCTGTCAATGACAGTATCTTCATCTTATGCTGATTTCAAAATAATGTTCTGCGTCATCAAAATGTGTGTCTTATCCTCAGCTTGTTTCCTATTATAGCTCACATATCTACATCTGATTGGTGGAATGTAGGCTGCATGTCTATACCATAACTGCAAGGAGTCTTAGGAAATATAATATTTTGAATACCAAAACAAAGGAGGCAGGATTTGTAACGTATTCTCATAGGTAGGAGAGGAAGTTTAAATGATATTGGGTGACCACCAATAAAAGACATCTACTACCAATCATATGTTATATTATTTGGCAGAGTTGGAGTAATAATAGCATTAATAAAAGTAAAGCATACTAGTAGCAGTTGACATTTATTAAGCACTTGCTGTGTGCTAGGCACTGTGACAAATGCATTACACACTTTACCTGATTTTATATTCACAACACTGAGGATATTTTAAAATTCATTATAAACAGTAGAGAACCAAAACCCAGGGAGATGAATAAATTCGTCAGGGTCAAACAATTAATAACTAGTGGAAAAAGGCTTCAAAGCCAAGTCTGTTAAATTCCAACTCTTATGATGTGCTGCCTCCTTTACTCATAGCTTTCTTTTTAAGGCCATATTTCTATGAACAAAAGTGTTGTTTAGAAGTTTCTTTAAAAGCAACAAGAACTCTAATAAAAAATATCACTTATTTAGACTACATAGTCTGGCTCATTAAGACTGTGCTGAAAGACATATCCTAATAGTCTTTATGCTATGTCTACATTTGTCTCAAAGTTTTTAATGAAGTGAATTTACCCTTTTAGAAAAACTAACATTTAACATTTTTTCTTTCCAGAGGATTTGTTAGGCTTTCCTTTTCAGGCCCAGCTTTCCAAATAGGTTTTTCTCTCACTTGTCTTCTATTGTCTTCTGGATTGTTGATACTGTCTATTGGATTCATAAGAAGGCTTTAATTCTTCTGCTGTCATTTTTTGAACATTTTCCAATAGGAGTATAACACATTTTAATTCATTTTGCTCTGCCTTATTGCTTTTCTATACATGTATTATATTGCTTGAAAAACACATTTTGTCATTGTCACCTTCAGCTTATATGTAACCTTGGTAGCCATTTCATTAATCTTTTTCAAAATTAATTTTTTCCAAGTGTATCCAAGGTAAAAAAAAATTAAACCATCACATATTTCCTCCAAACTTTAATTTTTGAAAACAGCATTGTGAAACTTGTTAACATTTTCTATATTTTTTAAATTATAGAAACAACTATTTGTGCTAAGAAAACCTATTGTTTCTTATAACTCTTTCTAACATATGGGAAAAGTTGTCACAAAAAATTATATTCCTGTGCAATATTTTTATTTCAAATTATTGTCAAATAAGTAGACAAAATATATAACATGTTTTTTAGCTTTTAGAGATCTGTAATTCTTTGTCCACCAGCTGAATTAGATTGCTTTTGGCTGAGACAACTAGGGAGTCTCAGCTCTTTGCTACATCTCCTCTTTCTGTTATAGCTACCACATGGTTATCCTCAGGGTAATGAAAAAAGAGCAAGAGCTTAAAAGTCCACTTATATAAAGTCTTTCAAGCTTCTGTGCCCAACACATTTGCTAACATCCCATTGACAAGTTGTATAGCCAGGTCCAAAGTTAGAGTGGTAGAATATTACCAAGTTGCATGACAAAGGGTGCAAATATAGGGAAGGGAGAATATTTGGGGCTATTAATGCAGTCAGCCTACCATAAAATGATTGCTAGAAACAAGAATGCATGGAAATATCTAAAGAGACTGTATATAATTAATATGAAAGTAACCAAGGGTAGAATTATGAAGGAAACTAATAATTAAGCTGTGAATATAAAAGAGTATAATCAAAGATAAGTGGTCAGACAGGTTCAAAAAGGACCAAAAAAATGGAATCTGGAATCTAAGAGGTAGAGAAATTCAAGCAGATAATGATAAACAAGGTCAAGTGCATTAGATAAATCCAATTAAATCAAGATTAACAAATATGCATTGAAGTAGATCTTTATGAAAGAAGGTTATCTGACTAATTGAGTGTAGAGGGAGGAAGCCAAATTTTAGTATATTAAAGCGAGAATGGAAAAGAGAAAGATAAAGGCAGCAATTGAAATCTACTTTTTTTTAGATAATGGAGAAAAGATAGACTAATACATATTCAAGAAAAAAATAAATTTTATTTAGTTATTTTTTAACTGTAGAAAAAATGAGCTTGATATAAGTTAATGGAAAAAGTATCAATAGAAGTTGAAGATATAGAAGAGTCATGGAAAGAAAAGTAGTGGGGAATCTCAAAAAGAGAAGAAAGAGATATTTTCAGGTACAGGTGGGGAGATTATCCTAAATAAGGCAGAACACATCATCTGTATTTGGAGGAAAAAAACAAGAATGAGTGTGTATATAGTTTGTGTATATATGGGATAATGAGTCAGTATTCAGGCCGGTCATATATTATTATTTGTATTCTTATTCTTTAAGACTTTCATTGAAATATAAGTTACACATCATAATATTCATCCACTTAAATGTACAATTAAATAAACCTTAGTAAGTTTATAGGGTTGTACAGACATTACCGGAATCTAGTTTTAGAATATTTTTCTCTTTCCTCAAATATCTAGTATGCCCATTTGCAATCAATTCTCATTCTACTCTTGGCCCCAGGTAACCACTAATTTGCTTTTGATTTGACTTTTTCTGGATGTAATATATCTAGTCTTTTTTATATGGTGTTTTTTTTTTAACTTAGTCTAATATTTTTGAAATTATTTATATTGTAACATATATCAATACTTTGTTATTGCTGAATAGTATTCTCTTGTATGGATGTTTCACATTGTGCCTAGACATTTTCTAGTTCATGTATATTTGGATTCATTCTAGTTATGAACTATCCTGAATAATGTGTCTATGAACACTGTGAGCCTTCTCCACTGAGGCCTCAAACATCACAGAACAGAGACAAGTCACTCCTGCTATTCCATGTCTGAATTCTTGAGACTCAAAATTTGTGAGCATAATAAAATGATTAATTAAAAAAAAATTCCATTGAGTTTTGGAATGGTTAGTTAAGCAGCAGTAAATGATTAGAACAAAATTATAAAGATAATATTGGAATTTCTTATGCTGAAGTAAAAAAAGACCTATAGAATTCTAGAAATTGCCACCCTAAAAACCGATATTTGGCAACCATGAGAAAAATAGGGCCAACAGCAGCCTTTTGTGAACTAATCATAGCCTATGTGGCCTGGGAAACATATTCTAAATATTTCAAAATGTTGATTCTTAATACTAAACATTCCCTGGAAATATAGTATGGTTCTGAAAGACATTTGATGAGAAAGCCCACCATTTAAAATTACTTCTTGTGAGGTTATGGAGGAAAAATTCTGCATGGATGATTTGGGGTGTCATTGAAGGCCCCTCTTATGCTAGTGGAATTTTCTAGATTGTTATTGATTCCATGTTTCAATGTCAGTAAGAACACTCTGTCAAATGTCTCTATGAATTCATTTATATCCATAAAAATTACACTGTCTTTATTTATAGCTTCTGCTTAGAATTTAATATTTAGAAGGGTTCAGTGACATTTCTGTAGTAAAATGACATGAGGACCATAAAATATTACAGAAGCAGAAAAAGTTAAAATGCATTTCATTTCCATTGATACACTAGTATGTCACACTGGAGGATGGTAAACCAATTAATTACAATCAAAGAAGAGGAAAAACTAGACAGTATCTGAAGCAAAACAAAACTGTAGTTTCCTCTTGGGAGCTCAAAGCTCTTCACTTGCCTTTGTTTGAAGGACATAAAGTTTCTCTTCTCGCTTATTGAGGTGGCAATGTTGTTGCAGAAAATCCAGAAGGGGACCAATAATGGACCTTTTAGCTGTATTTACATTTTTCTAACAGACAAAGACATATTTTGAAAATGGAAGAGGGGCAACATGGGTAGTGTTGATGTTCTGATGAATAAAAAATAGATTGGACCAAATATGTGACCTTGCTACAGAAACTTCAGTTATATTTACATTTTAGTTACTTTAATTTTGTGTTTTTAGGTTTTGGATAGTATTTTCACTCAGCTCTTCCCGAAATTTTATATGTATAGCAGTCACTTTGGTATCATGTTAAAATGTAGATTCTGATTCAGTAGGTCAGGGTCCTAGTTCACTGGGGCCTTAAATTCTGTATTTCTCACAAACTCAAGATGATGCCCAAGACAACACTTAGAGCAGCAAGAGCCTCAATAACTAGTAGCCGGAACTGGCACAGATGTAGCATCCCAGCCTTAACTCAGCCTTTCGTAAAAGCAGTGGATTCAGCATAAATGTGACACTTGCACATAGAGCTTAAATTAATCAAACCAACGAGTACTCAGACTTAGTCATTACTGTTTCTAAGTGCCTCTGCAACTCGCTCATAAGGAATCCACTTATGAAAATGACATTTCTCCTGAAAGTGTGGGTGTCGTTTTAGCTCAGGTTGATATTAATTTTTTTATTTTGTATAAAAATTCAAGGCAGTAGTTCCATGAAGACACAATTTGAAAGTCTGTGTAACTCTTCTGTTAGCTATGAACTCCAGAATCAAGGTGCATACTTCCCAGGCAATTTAAAAAATTGGTTATGCTTCTTCCTAATTAAATTTTAGAAGTAAAGTCATTGGTTTAAAGTTTATGTTCAGACATAGTTTAGCATTTTTATTTTCAAAGAGAATTTGAGGTGGCAGATGTAATCCTTGGATGGATTATCAAAGAAATAGTCACCCAATAGAATTTTCCAGTATAGCAAAATTACTAGCATACATAAAGGTTTATAGTTCATAGTAATAAGCTTCTCAACCTGTGTAATTTTTTTCTCCCTCGAGGAAGATGAGCTGTATAGTTTGACAACTTTGATTGATATGATATGAATGGGTAGCATTTGAAAAGTAATTAAATTTCATAGAGGCTTATTTTCTGAAATACAGTGAATAAAGGGATATGAAGTAAGATTTTGGCAATCTAACTTTCAGAAAAGTTAGTATGCATGACAGCAAAATAGTGCTTTTTTTTTGCTTATTTTAAAAATGAACCTACACATACATGCATTGTAACATGTATATAATATTCCTGACAGGAGGCGGGAAGAGAATGATGGGGAAAAAAATCAAATGTCTGAACTGTCTGGAGTTTTGAGCAACAAATGAGTCCCACTGATAACCTGCTTTCTGAAATAATCTCATGTCGTTAAGCGAATCTCTAATTAGTAGTTACAGATGTTTTTGATGTCTTTGAACTCTCTTTCACAGAAACAGTTACAGCTCATTAATATACCTTTAGACGGAAATGTTTTAGATAGTTATCTGTGTAGTGTGACAAGTTGGAGAAAGGGACAAATCAGTTTAAGAACTGATGCTGCGTTACATCTCCAGCTGTGACTCTAACGCTAATCTCACACTCTATTATAGAAAAGAGAAGGGAAGTAATAGGTTCACAAAAGGCTGCCACATAGGATGCCCACGACCACAGAATCACCACCAGTGGATGTCTGCCCTAACACTGGCCCTGCAGAGGGTAGCAGGGGCGTTGATGAGATAATATATGTAAAGGGCTTTGATCTCTTTGGGGGAATCTGCTGTGCAAAGCTAAAGCTTTATATACTACAGTTCCTCTAACATATGATTTGTCCACATTATGCAGGCTTGTCAGTTACTCAACTGTGCCCTGTTTAGTCCTCCATGATTTTATTTCTCATTTTTAAAGTTAATGTTTCTAATTGAGAGGCAGCGATATTTCCAGTTTCACCTTGGCAGATTAAAATTCATCAAGAGAGACCTGTTGTCAATAGGCATTTTGAATTATGTGTTTAAAATTGTCTTTGATGGCAAGTATGCCAAATTATGTACTTCACTAAAACCATTTTGTGCTTCGCTAAGTATGTGGTTGAAAACTGCAGATGTTTGATATCGTCTTTTACTGCTTTTGTTTGGTAAGTGAAATTTTAAATACATTGTACTTTTTTTGAAATTTATCTTCTAATGCCATTTAGAGAACATAAAAGAAAATTAAAAAATAAAAGACATTTCAGTGTCTACATTTCAGAGACACTGAAATGTAGCTTCTAAAAAAGTTAACCTTTCAAGTCAGACTGTTTTGGGGTAATTGTTTAAGATGCAGAACATTTTAATGTTGTAGTAGGAGCAACTGACAGAGTTGAGCTGCAGTGGGCATTAATGGGGAGCATTTTCTCCCCTTAGGAACCACGTTCA
The DNA here is from genome assembly GCA_004027375.1 of Macroglossus sobrinus. Taxonomy (NCBI): domain Eukaryota; kingdom Metazoa; phylum Chordata; class Mammalia; order Chiroptera; family Pteropodidae; genus Macroglossus; species Macroglossus sobrinus. The sequence continues at coordinate 237,426 of PVKZ01001588.1, forward strand.
GTGAAAAGGCATACCCAGAAGAAGAATCAATCCGTAGGCTCCCTATGCAACATACAGTGTTATTCTTCCTGGGGTCTTCAATGGTTTTAAGAATTGAAGTTGCCAGTTACCGAGTTTCTTCTTGGAATGATTCAGTGGATAACGGTCTTCGATTAAGAATGTTCTAGTAATAATTTCTCAGTTCAAAAATAAAGCATAGCTTATTTACATTTTTAGATTCAGATGTAGCAGGCATACCTTTCATGATTCTTTACCCTTATGAAAAAATCAATAGAATAGAGAAGGAAGAGAACAAATGTCTGGAATTGTTAGATCAGGATTCAAGGAATATTTGTGACATGTGAAGTGCCGTGTATCATATACTTCTATATACATTTTTCTTTGGAAACTCTTGATATCTCTGAGGGAGGATTATTATCCTAGTATGTAAATGAGGAAACAGAAACTAATAATAAGTGATTTATATTTACACAGTAATAAATGATGAAGTTTCAATTCAAATTCTCAGATTTTTGACTTAGAAATCTGGGACATTTAATGTTATAACATGACCATCGGAAAACTGGTATTTAACTAGTATCTAGTGCTGAATAAACACCTCGGAATTCAGTGACTGAAAATGACAGCAATAGTTTTGCTCACAATTCTGCAGTTTGGGCACAGTTAGCTTGGTGAGAACAATTTGCTTCTGTTCCATTCAGAATCACTTGTGCTACAATTATATGAATATTTCTTTATTCACATGTCTGGTGGTTGATGCTGGCCACTGGAGCTGGGGTTGTCACTGGGAACACCCACACGTGGCCTCAATGAGTCTATGACTTCCAAGTGTCAGTAGGGAGATACACACACACACACACACACACACACACACACACACACGTACACACACACACGTACACACACAGGGAAGGTTTTTAGTTTTTCACCATTAAGCATAATGTTAGCTGAGGGTTTGTTATAGATAGCCTTTATTATATTAAGGCATTTTCCTTCTATACTGGGTGATGTTTCTTGTTGAAGGCTTTTTCTACATCTATTGATACGATTATATGATTCTTATTTTTTAATTTGTTTATGTGGTGTATCACATTAATTGATTTGCACATGATGAACCATCCCTATACCTCTGGGATAAAGCCCATTTGATCGTGGTGTATAATCTTTTTAATATGTTGCTGTATTTGGTTGCTAGTATCTTATTTAGGATTTTTGCATCTGTGTTCATGAGAGATATTGGTCTGTAGTTTGTGTGTGTGTGTGTGTGTGTGTGTGTGTGTGTGTGTGATATCCTTACCAGGTTTGGGTATCAGAGTAATATTGGCTTCATAAAATGAGTTGGGAAGTATTGCCTCTTCTTCAATTTTTTTGGAAGAGTTTGAGGAGAGTAGGTATTAAATTTTTTTGAATGTTTGGTAGAATTCACTGGTGAAGCCATCAGGTCCTGGACTTTTTTATATATGTTTTTGATAATTGTTTCAATTTCCATATTATTGATCAGTCTATTTAGATTTTCCGGATCTTCTTGATTCAGTCTAGGAAGGTTATGTTTTTCTAAGTACTGGTCCCTTTCTTTTAGGTTGTTAAATTTGGTGTTATATACTTTTTCATAGTATTCTTATATGATCCTTTGTATTTCTAATGTGTCTGTCGTAATTTCCCCCTTGTCATCCCTGATTTTGTTTATTTGTGTCCTTTCTTTCTTTTTTTTTACTAAGTCTAGCCAGGGGTTTGTCAATTTTATTAACCTTCTTAAAAACCAGCTCTTTGTTGCATTTATTTTTTTTATTGTTTTTGTTGTTGTTGTTTGTTTGTTTTCAATTTTATTTATTTCTGCTCTAATTTTGATTATTTCTTTCCTTCTGCTGACTTTAGGCTTCATTTGTTCTTCTTTTTCTTGTTTTTTAAGATGAAGCGTTAGATTATTTATTTGGGCTCGTTCTTGATTTTGGAGGTAGGCCTGTAATGATATGAACTTTCCTATTATGACTGCTTTTTGTAGGACTCCCTTTGTATTCGTGCCTTGAGCTCCACAAATGCTAGCTGTGGGCCTGTTGTGTAACAAAGCCCCATAAAAGAGGATTACTTCTGAGGTTATTCTTCTAGCCACAGAAGTTAAGGTTTATCACCAACTCCATAGTAATGAGGAACTGCAGATTTGGGTCCTACCACATATACTTTAGAAAATATTATGAATAATAGGTATGTAAATTCTGTTGTCTCAATACAAAATAAAAAATTCTTAATTAATGCCTTTTATTTTGTATAAATTCCCAAAGTAAATAAGCCCTCCAGGTATTGTTATATTTTGATACTTTTGGGTCTCATCTGACAATTAAAGTTAATATTTTAAAATCTGAAATAAGAGAAACCAGACAAGTAAATTCTTTGCAGAAAATTTTTTTAAAAAGGCACAACATATTTCCATGTCTGGATATCCTGCACCTTATATGAAATTCTTACAGGTGTTTACTCATGCAAATATAGAAAGGCCTGTCTGTAATACTTCTTACTGATTATGTAGAAATATCCTTCATATAATAATTTCTTATAATGACCCTCAATGAAAAGCCAAGTTCATGATAACAAAACAGAACACAGTGAAAACATGCTTTGATAAGAGACATGATTTCCAGAGAGTCTGAATGAATAACTTCAAGCAGATATTTCTCTGAAGTCTTGTGTGTCATCTTAAAAAGTTTTGAATATTTTTTACCTAATAATGTAATTATAGTTGATATATTTATATAAATATGCATGTATGTACATATATATCAACCATAATTATATTATGTTATATATAATATGTATTTATAATGAAATAAAAATAGAAGTATTAGCTCAGAAGCTAGACTCTTAGGGTTAAATCTTATCTTTGCTATCTACTACTAGAACCTTGAGGAAGTTACAAAAGCACTCTTTGTTCTGGTTTTCCATGTAGGAAAAGAATAATTATACTTACCTCACAGGGTTTCCTAAAGGATTAAATGTATTAATACATGTAATTTTTTAAAACATAAATATTAGATGCACAATAAATTGAATTAAATATTATGTAGTTAATATTATGACTCAATAAATATTAGTAATTATAGTAGTTGCCTATTGCTGTGTACAAAGTATTGCAAAACTTAGTGACTTAGAACAAAAACCATTTTATTCTCTCTCATGATTTCTATGGGTCAGAAATTTGGGAAAGGATTGGCTGATTGGTTCAGGTTGGAGGGGTTGTAGCTAAAACAGTTGGGAACCTGGAGTAGCTGGGAGCTGACTGGACACCTCTCTTTAATAGGTTTCTGAGATTCTTCATTTGTTCACACATGTGGGCTGTTTGAGGCTTCCTCACAGCATGGCTGCCTCATGGCAGTTAGCCTGCATACACAGAGGCTCAGGGCTCAAAGTGTGAGTGCTCAGCAGCAAGGTGGAAACTAAATTTTCTTTTATTACCTAACCTCAGAAGTCATGCAGTATCACTTCCACTGTGCTCTAGTTATTGAAACTGATACAAAAGCCCAGCCAGTTTCAAAGGGAGTGAATATAGATTTCACCTTTCAATAGATAGAGTTGCATTGTAGGAAGAATATGTGGGTTAGGAGACATTATGTAGGCCATCTTTAGAGAACTTTATCTGCCACAGCTATTATTATTATCTTGTGCCTTCTTGACACTGTCACATACCTCAAGGGGATATATACTTAAAGAAACATAATGCTAAGCATAGTTCTCTTGTAAAATAAATGTTTTTTTTTCTATTTCAACCAAGCTATTGCCTGATGCTAAAGAATTGTCACAAATTGAGATATTCTATGTTGTTGGTTGAAAAAAAATATACATATTTCATTGATACTATATGCAAAGGTGCTGCTTCAGATTTTGTTAATATTGAAGTAGTCTAATTTAAGTTGTTGTTTAAAAGAAGAGTAATTTTTCCTTCTTAAATAGAAATGCCTTTAGATGTTATATTCTACAAAGAAGAAGGAACTGCATTTTCTTCCAGGATTAAGGAATCAAACTACCCATTTCTAAAGATGCCTGAATTCAAGAGACCTGACAATTTTTGTTTTTATTTTAATATAATATGAAAATGTTGTGTGTATTGCCACTTTTGTTTGTGTCAAGATCAGGGTATATTTGTTACTAGGTTGAGATGTCTGCTTGTCATTTACTTCACAGAACATGATAATATTATAAAATGGTAAGAGAATATAATTATTTATATTTTGGAATTTTGAAGCCAAAAATACAATAGAGAAGCTATTGCTCCTCAGGATATTACCCCAACTCTTTATTTCTTTTTTTTTAAAAAATTCTAATGCATCATTTATCTTTTCCTATGTAAAAATAACTCTCACCCTCTCATTCCCCTACCCCCACAAAATACTTAATGGCATAAAACAACAATAACTCATTGTTTGTCATGGTTCTGTGAGTGTACTGGACAGTTCTACCCCACTCAGTATCATCTAGGATCACCCATATGGCAATGTCCTGCTGGCTTGTGGACTGGGAAGAAGGCAGCTGTGACCTTAAGATCTGGAGACTTGAAAATGGCAGTTGGTTGTGGTGCTTTGGGTCTTTTCCATGTGGTTTCTTTTTCCACATGATACCTCATCCTCCAGGGCCTCTCCCAGTGGCCCCTGCCCTCAGCAGGACAACCTGGGCTTCCTTATAGCACAGCCACTGTGTTCATGCTGAAAGCATAAGCTGCCTGGGCTCTTAAGGGTTAGGCTTAGAACTGGATCACGGTTCTTGCTGTATTCTGGTAGTCAGAACAACTCACAGTACCATCCAGATTCAAGGAGCAGGGGAAATAAACCACTTCTTGAGAAAAAGAGTGGCTTATGCTCACAGGAGGGGAAAGAACTATTGGTGCCCATCTTTGCAGGCATCGGCCATATCCTCCATATTATCACAGCCTTGCAGGGGCAATCATTATTGAATCCTGTTAGGTATACTTGAGATATAAAACTATACATTAGTTAAAGCAATGCTTGCTATTGTGACAAGCTCAGCACCAAATCAGAGGCTGAACACTATTAAGTTTATTTCTTGTTTACATAACAGTCCAGGTGTTCTCAGTCAAGGCGGTTCTTATGCAATTGATGATTCAGAGACCCAGGCTCCTTTTTTCTTCTCACTTTCTCATTTTTAACTTGTGACTTCCAGATTTGCTGTGCTTATGGGCAGTGTTGTGTGAAAAGGTGAAGGGCACAAAGAATCACACTGGGAAGGTTTACTGGACCAGAGGTGAAACTGGTTCTCTTTATTTCTATGCACATTTCACTGGCTAGAACTCAGTTACATGGCCACACTTAGCCACACAGAGAGGCTGAGAAGTGTCGTCTGTTGCCTGTGTGTCCATAAGAAGAGAAAAAGGGTTTGATGATTAGTTAGTGATCTCTGACACGAACTACTTCTCCACCCCTGCCCCCAAAGAAAAGGAAAGAAAGAAAAAGCTTCCTGTAGATATTAGTTGTAGCCATGCTTTTAAAATTATTATTATTATTTTAATTTTTGAGTGTTACGGGGGCAAGATATCTGTGTATCAGAGATTGGGGCAATTAACACAATGGTATTGAACTCGAAAGAAAGTGAATAAACGGAAATTAGAATTTACCAAACATGCATAGTTCCATGCATAAAAAATTTGCTTGCTTATTTTGTATATTTATTTAGTGACTTTAAAATATGATTGTTTACAAAAATAGGTATGCTCTGATCTTCTTCTGTGTGAAGTACAGGTGTAGGTCACAGTTGTCTGAGGAATAGTCACCAAAGCAGGATTAGATGGGAGGAGACATGTTGAGAGAAATACCAATGAGGGAATGTAGGGAGAGTCAGAAGAGACTGGACAAACTTTCAGATTATGATTCTGCTCTGAACCCTCTGATGGCAAGAGGAAGGCAGGAAGGGAAGGAAGGTGAGAGGAAGGAGGAAGGAAGTTCTAAGACTGCAGCACAGTTTTTGCAACAGTTTCAGGAAGGCTGGCAGGGAGTCCTTCAGCCGAAGTCCTCCTCCCATCAATGAACTCCTTCATTTTGCAGGAATGGGTTCAGTTGTTGGCCGGGAGCAGCCTTGGGAAATGTGGCCTCATCAAAGACACAGTGAGGGGTTTAAGAATGCAGCAACTTGGACTGTTGCCAATTAGTCTCCTAAGAGTAGTAAATCTGAGAGGTGCATTTTCATGGTTGCCATAGTAGGCCTTTGTTCCTGTGGCATAATTAGAAATTAGAAAGTTGTATAAAAATAACTATTTACCAGTTATTACAAAAGACATTTATGTTCATTTACTCCATATCTATTCTATTGAATGTACCAGAGCAGTAGTTTGAAAAAAAAAATTCCTTATCAGGTGTTATTAAGTTAATTTTTGTTTTTGGCCTAGAAACATGCTTCTATACTGTCAAGGCCATATGAAAATGTTTGATGTTCACCTCACTTTGAAATTAATAAGAGAAAAACACACTCTAAAAGTCATCTCAGGAGGAGTCATCTGTCCCTTTCTATTTGCTTAACTGCTTTCAGCTTCATTATCCTGCTAAATATGAAAAGCATCATTTCCCACACTAAGCTTCAACTCTATCACCTTTACCTCTCTAATATTTTGTTGTTTGTGTTTTATCATGTGTTTTAACAAACATTCTCAAATTTAAATAGTTTTTTTTTTTAAACAGAAATAGTAAGATGTGGAAGAGTAAGGTAAATTTTGAGCAATGGTTTTTTTCAATAGCACATTTGAAAATGCTTTGTGACATTGTGTTAATATACTGTTTTTTAAAAATTATTTTAGAACTGAGAGGTTATTGAGAAGGGAGAACTCAGAATGCTATGCCCTTGAATTACAATCTTATTCAATTTTATGCTAATGCATGCGATGCAAAACACAGTTTGAATTTAAGAAGTGTCTGTGAATGTTTAGGTATGTCTATTTTAAAAGGAATATTTCTCATTTCATATTTTCCTTAAACCACTGGATGGATAAAAGTAATGATCATAATCTAATCAGATTAACAGACAATTCTGCAGTGATTTGGAATTTAAGCAAATATGTAGGATTATGGGAAAGTTGTACTGTAGATCCACTTGGCTACAGGTGTGTAAAACTGAGCTGCCTTTTCAAATTTAATGTGCTGGTTCTATTACCCCATAATCTTTTATGGGGAGGAAAAGCACAGTGCATTTAGTAATTTTAGAAAATTTGAGGTAGATCGGTTTGCCTGCTATTATTACTTATCTTCCCAGTCATCATTGTGCTCATGATAGATCTGATAAATAGATTTAGTAGAAACACACTTATTGGCAGTAGGGAGAAAATAACCCACTTTAAATTTCAAATGTCGTAAAAGCTATTACTGTATGTGAAGACTAGAATGTTCTGGTACAGGCTGGGGCGAAATGGAAAACAAATCATTGTTTCACAATAAAGAACACAAGATTCCATGAAGTAGATGGGGGTGGGGGAAGCTAACGTAAAATTCAATAGTGCTAAAATATTCATTTGATCATTCAATCACTCATTTGGCATTTGCTATTCCAGTTGCTGGACCGATAGCAGAGGAAGAATAAAGGTGTCAGGGAGAAAAAAATCTTATCCTACATCCAGACATTTGCATTCATCGTAATATACACTTAACTGAATTCTTGAAAAATCAAGATGATAATGACAACAATAATAAGCATAATTATAACCATCATTTTGAGGACTCTATACTAAACATTTTCTATAGCTGATTATATTTTCACAATGACTTTATCCAGTAGGTAGTTTAGTTACTCTCATTTTATTAGTTGAAGAGAGATCTGAGGACATTTCCAATTCTATTTGCCTTCAGAGAACAGCATGGTTATTACTGTTCTTCATTATAGATTAGGAAGAATGTGCCTTTAGTGTACTTAAGTTTATTTGGAGAGCTAATTTAGGTGTCTTTGACACCTTGCTTTGGCCAACTCCAGACCCCTCATAATATTGACCGCTTTTATTCAGATCTTTGAAGATTCCTCAGCAGTAAATATTCTTACATGGAGTTTTGAGGAGCTTTTCCTTCCTCTGAATGGAACTCAGTGATGGTGGTGGGTTCTGGACATACTCGAACATTCTCATTTTGCCCAACTTTATATCTATTGTGTGCAGAACTGCAAGCTCTGAGGCTCGTTGGGGAATTTTTTCTGATTTCTCATCAAGATGCAACTTGTAAAAAGAGGACAGAAAAATGGGACGATATGAGAGTGGGGTTATGTGCAGTAGGTGCATGGCAGGACTTCCAAAGTAAAATATGTAAACATTAGGCCTCTTTGAAGAAGACTACGAAGTGACACTGAACAAATCACACATGGTATTTTGTTCTTTTTAGCTATGACACACAAATTCAATCTTTGAGAATCACTGGGGTAAAGGTTCATAGGGCAAACTCAGAAATCTTACTTACAGAATGAGAGTCCATTACCATCTATGTAAGGCAGAGTTATAGGAATGAAAGTTACTAAGAGCCAGGTTAGCCTTTTATTCATGCTTATTTAAAAACAACAGCCACCACCATCTTTGAGTTAACAGAGAAAGACTATAGGGAGATTTAGAAAAAAAATTATATGTACATCTTGAAATTTTAGTTCCATAATCACTTATGGATTTGAAATTTTAAAAAGTAAAATGTGTGTAGGTGTGTATATGTGAGGTGTATGCATATTGTGAAACAAAATACACTGAGTCTATAAAGATTTTTTTTGCATTGTGAATTAGAACTCAGTATTACCATTGGTGAGATGACAATAGATTTACGTGTGTGTATGTGTGTGTGTGTGTGTGTGTGTGTGTGTGTGTTAATAATGATTTTAAAAATGAACTTATGTACTACCCGGGTAATAAAAATTTTAAAAATATAATGAAACTACTTCATATGTGAGATAGGACCCCAGGGTTGATTAAGTTGTTTGTAAATTGTGCATTTGGGCACTCTCGCCAGTGGTGGTTTTCTCTTGTGAGCAGATTTTTCCTCTGTGGTGGTAATTGCCAGGGTCTTCAGTGTCATGACCGATACCTTGGGGTAAAGAAAACAGCCAGATTTCTAAAAATCTTTTTTTTTTTTTTGCCAAAACATTTATTCATATTTTAGGGTTCCTAAAATATTTATTTCAATTGTACAATATACTGGCTCATGTGATAACAATGCAGGGCAGGACAAATTTCCCCAAGTGCGGGGGAAGACCAAGCTCTGCACTGAGAGAAGAAGAGGTCCTTTGACAGAGACTGTAGAAGTAATCAACACACATGCCAAAGTTAGAGTCAAAAGGAAAGTTTATTAGAAAAGGGATAACACTCCACAGACAGAGTGTGGTCTCCTCTCAGAGGCAGAGAGTGAGAGTGACAGAGAGAGACAGTGAGCGGAGCTCAGAGGAACAGAGACAGTAGAGATGAGGACAGTGAGAGACAGAGTAAAAGCACTGAGAAGAACCCAGATTTCCAAATGACAGAAAGTAACATCAAATATGATTAAAACTTCTCTGAATATTAGTAAATAGGCTAGCAATAAAATGACATTTTGGAAAACAGATCTATTTCAAGTCAATTGAGGATAATGCTAATTGACATAAAATAAGTGAATTACATTTCGATTATGAAAATTAGTGCTTGATATATGATTTAACATATCTACCTCGATTTTATTTGAAATAAAATGCATCCAAGATGTAGGCTAGTAATTTCAGCCATCTAATTAGTTTAACCACCTGTTTGGCCATATAGTGGTTGATTATAAGAGCAGCTTAGAATGCCTCATTGAGTTGAACACATAAATAGATATTCTGATACCATTTCAGGCAAAAGTACCTAATGATGAGGGAATGGCACAAGACAGATTCTGTACTAGTTGTACATTCTTTGAAAATGTGTATTCATGGGAGATTTTTATGCTCTACAGTTGGCATATTTGATTGGAAAATTACCTTCTATTTATTTAGAGGTATTGATTTGTCTGAATAAGTAGTATTAATGATTCACTTTCCTCCTTCCATTAATAAAACATTAATAAATGTTTTTATTATTCTGTTTTAACAGTGTAGGATGTTTTGGTTATCTAAATAAGGTTATATGTGCCTTAGGAAAAGTCATTTTATGTTTGTTTAAAATTCTTACAAAGCAGTTTATGAAAATGTGTAGGAAAGTAATCAGTGCCTTTTATCTGATATTCTTTTTCCTCCAGAAATTGCTTAATGATTAGAAAGAGTCCCAAACACTCTGAAATTGAGCTTAGCACTTTTCTTAACATAATTATCCGTAAGCATTAAAAACAAACAAACAAACAATATATATATTTTTTGCCTGTCTGATAGAACTTTCTTTGTGTTTCCGAAATGAGCAAGGCACTCTGTGCTTTATTAGAATTCAAAGAACTGAGATGTGGTTACTACATTATTATTTTCTTGGAAATTATTAGCTAATTCAGGTGTCTTTTATCTTTTATCTTTAAATGTGTGTGCTTAAAATAATAATTTATAACCAAGGAATTTTATTAATAAATTGGGGGCATAAATTTTTTATTAATATTATTCTAGTTATTTTTCTTAATTGAACATATTAATTTTCTTGATGGTTCTAATGCCAATGGGTTGCTCTTTGGGAAAAACTGGTTATAGTTTGTGGGATTAAAATGTTCAGAGTAATTCTGTAGTGGCATAGGTAGTAACCACCACACAATGGAAAATGTTGATTCGGGCTGATTGATGTATAGTTGCAGGTATTTGCGTACACATTACAAAGAAACTTGCTAAGTCTTGCTAAATAATTGCTGCTTTGCAAATTTTGTGCTTCGTTCTTTCAAGGACATTTTATTATTATTTCCCAAGGTTGAGGTTTTGAAGGGGTGCTCTAGTCAGAGAGGTAAGGATTGAGTTGGGAGCGGAAAGAGATGAAGTACAACTATAGGATTTTGTTTAGTTTGATGTCTGTTCTTCTCTCTCTGTTCAGATACTTGGAGACTTCAGTGATATTCTGAGAAAACATGATTTACAAAAATTGGCCATCATAACTGTGTGTACAGAGAACTAATGACAAGTGTTAAAAGTCTCTAAAAGGGTAATTGAGAGATGAGGAGCTATAAAGATAGGAAGCAGGACGTATAGAGGTTAAGATCATGGAATCTGGAGCCATACATACCTTGGTTCAAAATCTTGGTTCTACCATTTACACATGTGACTTTGGTTAACTTATTTAACCTCTTTGAACTTGGCTTTATTGTTTGTTATTTGTGGCTAATAATAGTAACTACCTTATTATGAAGATTAAATGAAATAATTCCAAGTACACAGTACATAGTAATAACTAAATACATCTAAGATGTATTACTGTTTATTATTATGTACATAAGAATGACGTAAGACTAGAGGAAGGCTGGAAAAGTAGGAAGAAATGAGAGGTAGGAGCCATTTTTGAAAGTGTAGTCAGGTTAGAAAGTTATTATTGACTCCTTGCTGTTCTACAGGAATTGTTTTGTAAGCAATACTTACGGTGTTGGCCCCGTGGGGCTTTGAGTTATTAATGGATTTCACTGACTGTCGCCTGTTCCTTTGTACTAAAGAGCTCCTGAGGCATAAATGGTTTTTCTGCCCTCGTGCCTTGAATATAGATCTCTGTCCATTTCATTGGTGATGGGAATTCAGATCCTCAGAGGGGTAAATACCTTGACACAAGGAAGACCGAATGAAATATTTGGGGACAATTCACTGCAGCTTTAAATAAAGATCTTTGAAAAAGAATTCCCAAAGAATGCTATAGGCTCAGTTTAAGGAAGAGGAAGAGAGCAACCAGATCTGCAGAGGGACTTTGTGATCAGGGGAAAAGCCATGGCCCCGGACAAGAACAAGTTGAAAGAAGTATAAATAAACTACTGAAATTCAGACAGAAGAAGTTGAGTATAAGTTATATTCGGCCCGAGAGAAGATCCTTCTTTAGAGAATCTCAAGGCCAGTGTTTATTTTTAAAATTTAAATAAACCTTTTGTTTTAGAATAGATTTAGATTTACAGAAAAGTTGCAAAGATAAAACAGGGGGTTGCCATATACTCCTCAGCCAGTTTATTATTAACATTTTACATTACTATGTGATATGTCATGACCGGAATGCCAATATTGGAATATTATTATTAACAATACTTGCTTTCAAATATCACTAATTTTCCCTAATTCTTTTTTGTGTTCCAGGATCCCATAAGTAATGTCTCATTATATTTTGTTGCTATGTTTTCTTAAACTCTTCTAGTCTGTGGCAGCTTCTCAGAATTTCTTGTTTTTGAGGACTATCACAGTTTTGAGGAGTAAAGGTCAGATATTTTGTAGAATACCCCTTAAATGGGATTTGTCTGAAGTTTTTTCATGGTTAGACTGGCGTTATAGGTTTTTGGGAGAGAGACCAGGAGGTGAAATGCCATTCTTATCACATTGAATCCAGAGGACATGTTATCAACATGACTTATCTCTGATGTTGTTTTGACCTTGATCTCCTTGCTGAAGTCGTGTTTATTAGGTCTCCCCACCGTAAAGTTTTCTTTCCCCTTTCCCTACCCTACTCTTAGAAATCAAGTCACTAAATTCAGCCCCAGCTCAAGAGGTAGGGAGTTAGGCTCCATCTCTTTGTGAGTGGAGTAACTACATAAATTGTTTAGAATAATTTGTCATTAGAGATCTGTCTCTTGGCTCATTTATTTATTTATGTGATCATTTATTTAAACCACTATAGACTTGTGAATATTTACTTTAGGTTATAATCTAGTGCTTCATTATTTACTATTTTTTACTCATATTATTCTAGCTTTGGCCATTGGGAGCTCTTTCAGTTGTCTCTGATGTCCTTTTGATATGCTTCCATGTTTTTGTTTTTTGAACTTTTTCTTTATAGCATTGCAAGATACTCTAAGATTATCATTTTTATTTCATGCACCAGCCCTAGAATCAGTCATTTCTCCAAGGAAACTTTGTTCCTTTTTATTAAAGTATTTGTTTCACCACAGCCTGTGAGAAATTTATCAGCTAAATTACACTGTTTATGTGAAGTTCCTTTTGTCTTTAGTATTATAGTTGCTAGTCAAAAATATATCATCTTCCAATGTTATTTAGATTAGCACTATTTTCTCCACAGCTTTCAATGAGGTTATGTCATATATTTGTAATAGCTAGATTCTTTTGTCACAGTATATAGTCCATGCTAGGATCCTCCAGTTTCCTAGTTGTATTTTTTTAAATTGCATACATTAATGGTGACTCTTTCTGCTATAAAGTTCTATGGGTTTTGACACATGTATACTGTCATATATCGTGTGTGTGTGTGTGTGTGTGTGTGTGTGTGTGTGTTTCATCACCCTAAAAAATTCCTGTGCTTTTCCTAGTCAAATACTCTTTCCTTCCCAAACTTCTGGCTGACATTCATCTGTTTTCTACCCCTATAGTGGTAAGAGAAGAAATCTTTACCTTGTTTTTGATCTCAGGGAAAAGCATCCAGCTTCTCACCATTAAGTATGATGTTAGCTATGGCTTAATTACACACATAAATATGAGGGCTTCACAAAGTCCCTGAGACTCAAAGAAGTGAACAGAGTATGAAGATTTTATAACTTTTAGACAAAGAAACAATACACTTTTGAAGCATCGAAAAGATAGAGGGTTTTGGGCTGGGGTAGTAAAATGATGAAGAAGTAACAAGATTTTCTTACACAGCCTTCTTGCCCCTAAATTCCCTGTCTCTGGCAATAAGAATGCCTTCTACACTTCTAGTTACAAGGAAGGTACCATTTCCATAGGAGATTTATCTTTTGCTTTCAGAGTTGGGACAAAGGAGGGGCCAAAGTGTCCTTTTTACACTGGACCTTTCTCAAGTACCTTTAATTCAAACTAATCAATATGCCAAGTGCCGTATTTTTGGGAGCTAGATTCTGATCCCTTACACTGGTTTATGTTAAATAGCCACCTACAGTGAGCTTTCTCATTAACAAATTGAGATCTTTGGATCAAATTTGTGTTTTTTAAAAAAATATATGTTCCCACAATATTTAGAGCTCAATAAATCTAAATATGAGCATAATATTTTTTATAAATGAAAAGAAAAGCTTCATCCAAATTTGCTTTCCATCATGCCTTCCTCTTCTCTAGTTAGCTATCTGTAATTGAGTAAAATGTGCATCAATTAACAATTTTCTTCTTTGATACACCACTTGTAGTTTGCTTGTTTGAAAAAAAGAAAAGATGAATGCCACCCATGGTGGCTCTGCTATTTTATTTGGAGCATCTTGGTCATGTCTCCGTTTCTTGATTTCAAGTAGCAATGGCTTAGTGTGGTGTTTCCACTGTGTGATCTATATCATTCGTGCAACTTTCACCCCCTTAGTTGTACCCTTTTTATGTTACAAAAGCCATATTCCTTTGAAAACAATACCTCTCTTTTCTCAGGATTATCTCTGTAGTGCTGGATTACTATCTTATAAGATTTCTACTTCAGTTCCTTTCTGCAAGAATCCAGCATGCTTATATCTCCTTAGAAAATGCCATGTGAGGCTCTAAAGGCATTTCTTTGAATGGTGGTACCTTTGAACCTAAGAATGCCTTTTTTTTTTCCCTTCAAAAGTATTCTCCAGGAAAAATAATGGCAGTATCTCTGAAATATTAATCAGTTTCTGCAATACTTCTACATCTTATTTTGTGTACATTTTAGTGTTATATTTCACGAATATTACATATATCTAAACATCATGTGTCTGTTTTGAGGCATGATTTATAAAGAGGAAAATAACTAATAATATTGATATATTTAGTATTGCATGTTGTGAGTCCTTCTCATATAATGTTACATTGAGCCAGCAAAAAAAGACTTGTTGCGTTATTCTAATGCCAATGGGGTGGGATGATGAAAATAAAATCTATTTTAATATAGAGCATTTGTTCATACTGTGTAGGTGCTTTAATGTACAACAATATTTTACATAAATATATACTTCTCTTATTTAAAATTTACAAATCAATTTTTTTAACGATAATGTGTAGTTTGGGTAAATCTCTTATTGTTAGCCAACTGGGGTTGGCACTTTTTGTGGTTGATTTATATAGCTCAGGTTTTGTCTGTATAGAGCACTGAATCAGATGAGCCCAAATATCAAATCAGATAAGCTCACGTAGCCAAATTCTCCTGGCTACAGTGTAGTATTTTCAAACCTACTCAAAGATGGCCAATAAAAAATACTACTTGCTTCTATTTTGAAATCACCAGTTTTTCTTTATATATTTCAGTCATTCCATTTCAGGTCCATTATAGTGTTAAAATGAAGATTAGTTCTACAGTGCAGTGATGTAGGTGTTTAGTGCCCTGGAGGATATTTGTTTAAATTAACATTTCATTTTTAGCAGACCCAAAATAAAACAATTAAAGTCTTCTCCTTGATGTTCAGAATAAGCTGGCAGGAAACTAAAACAAAAGAAATCTGGCCCCTGTGGCTTCAGCTGCTGCTGCTGCTTTTGGAAGCTTCCTTGAACCTGCTTTCATGGGCTCTTGGTTGCTCTGCACGACTGACTGGGAACCACTCTGGCAATTATCAAAGTTGTGAATTAGAAATTATGCGAAGCTCTCTCAGACAATCCAGGACACCAGTGTACTTTATTTTTAACAAATGACACATATGTGTAAAAGATTTATGATAATATTTCACACTACACTATTCGATGTCTTGGGTACATTTGTTAGGACATCTAAGTACTGCAAAACCTTTTTGTTGGTCACATTTGTGTCTGCTGACAACTGGCATGAGACTCTCTACTTTTATTTTAATTATTAGGCTAGAGATTAACTCATTAGAAGGGATTTAGACAAGTAATACAGTACATGTTTTAAATTGTTCAGGGAGTTGTTAGGTTACTTCTAAAACGTTTTCTTAATGAAAGTGTTGGAATTAAAAATAACTGCAAAATACTTTTTTTAAAAAAAGTATTGCAAAATAGTGAAAGCAGAGCTCATTTTAGAAGCTACACTAATTAATGGAGAATAAGGTATTATCTTTTAATAAATTATTATCTGTGTATATGACTATTTTTATAATGACTGTTGGATCTGGCACAGAGCAATTATTAGGATGGGGAAGAATATCTTACTAAAGCATTATTCTGTTCTGGGGTCTTGCCTGTGGAATTCTGAATGTTTCCATTTCTATTTACTGTATAACACTTATACAAATTTAATTTAACAATATTTATCACATTCATCTTTTTTTAAAAAAAGCTCTAAACATATCTCTTCTTTGCTCGAAGACTTGCTTGCAATATTCCTCATTGCCTATAGAATAAAGTTCAAAATGCTTACCCTGAACCTTTAATGATTTGGATCCTAATTCATGACCTGTTTTCAGCTCAAGCTGTCCTTTCTGCTTGGAATGCTTTTGCCTGTCTGTGTATGTTCAGATTTTATCTATCCCTTTAGGGCTCCATTTTAAAGCAAGTTTGGAATTGAAAGTGTTGAACCCATTATGATTTCTTTCAGTTTCAGCACTGGGTCCAAGAATCTACTTGCTATAACCTATGTACCATTCCAGGCACTTTACATATATGACACAGATATATTTTAAACATATTAGACTGATACATTTTCATTTTCTTCTTCAGTCATGTTTCCTTGCAGCCTTCTGTTTCAAGGCTGAGCCACTAAGCTCATGGTCCTTTGAGTGAGGAACAGAGATATATTCATCGATTTTAAGCCTCAAAGATGATTTTGTGTATTGAGACAATTATCTTTAAATCCAAGCTTTGTGGAAATTTCTCAATTCCATATTTTCTCCTTAATCTAATCAAGAGCTATGTCTGGGTCTCCAAATTGTCAAGCATTTTTGTGTGTCAGGGTTTGAGGGAACGTTTGATGTGATGGAGAAGGAGAGAAAAGCCTATCTTGTCTGTCTGGGCATAAAGATAAAAAGTGGAATGAGAGACAGAACAGAAGCAAGAAATGGGAGTTTATATTTTTATCCTTTTCAGAGTAGAACCCAGATGGGATGTCAGATGTTAGAAATATCCAGATAACTATGGAGGAGTACAAACAGTAGGAGAAATGTCTAGTAGTGTGTTTCCTCAATAAGCCTCTAGAAGAAACTCCTTACTCAGCATGTCCAATATGGCACAGACTCAGTGAAGTGACCTTGACAGGGAAAAAAGTCTTCATAGATGAGAGAGAAAAAGCCCTCCTGACTTGCCATGGTTTGTAGAGTACACAGGGGATTTATAGGTTTAATGCTTCTGAGGGAAGAGGCCAGATATAGAGAGGCTGCCATGGACAGGAAGAACTTCATATGCAGAAGACAATGGCTGAGACAAGGATTTGAGCCGAAGTTAACACTGTAGCACGCCAAAAGCTCAACTGGGCCATTGTCTCCCAGACTCGTCAATTCAGGGAACAGACCCACTCAGCCACCTTACAAAAGGAGCCACTAAAGTTTTAGAGGCTTCTTTTCCCACACTCATTCTAGACACATCCCATCCACTGTACATTGATGCCATCTTGTTGTATAGAAATACTAGGATATAAACCTGGAAGAATGGACTGTAGCTTGAATTTGAAATATTCTTTTGATTTTATCAAAAAACAAAGACCAATTATTAATTATGCTTTCTTTTTTTAACACTTCTAGATTCTCCTTCCACCATTACCTAACATGTTAGAGGCTTGTGAGAAAATTAGAATAGTTATAGAATATAACACAGCAACATATTTTGTTTCACTTTGTTTTGGCCAATCTGAGGTCAGTGGGAGTAAAATTTTGACCTTAATATACATTTAATTGTTAGAATATTCCTGTATCTCTCAGAAATAAGTCCCAAGACAAAGATTTCAGTATAAGTCATTTCTTTGGGAAGTGATTGCAGGACACAGGAGAGAAGTGAGACAGGGAAGAGCAGGAAACCAATTCAGCAAAATAAAATTGTGAACACTATGGGTGGCTCTTAGGTTGGTGGGTTCCATCCTGTGAGGTTCACTCATTGGCTTCTGACACTTAAAACTAAGTCAGTGTTTTGTCATTTAACATGGACTCTCTTTTTTGGCTTGCATTATATAGCCTGACATTATGGCTTTTTACTTGTCAGTGTGGAGATACATTTTAATACTCATTAAAGACTGGGTAGGAAATATGGGCAGAATATTGACTTAGGTGCACAATGCAGGAAAGAGCTATTCTAAATATTTTAAACTCTATTCCTAAACTGGTTAGATCACAAGGAGCCTTGCTATTTGGAACACATTATTTCAGCTCTTTTCAGAACTACCTTCACTGAACTGTGTTTTATTATTCTGCTTTTACAATTATTGAAAAATAACAATACGGTTATAATAAAGGTTAGCATTTACAGAGGTCTTATGTTGTAGGCATCTTGTTAGGCATCTTAAATTGAATTCCAGCAAATGTATATGCATAAATTAATTGGTCAATAACATTTAAACTCATTGGATTTTATAAAGATTAAAGAAACTCATGAATGCGAAGTTTTTAGACAGTACTTGGCACAAAGAACTCAATATGTAGAGACAGTGGTGCTTATTGTCATTGTTGTCAGTATTATTTCTTATAATAGTAAGTCTCTATGAATATAGCCACTTAGAAACTGTAGTTGGAAGCCTCAAGACATCAAAATGCAAGACTATAAACTCTTGTTGATAAATAGAACCAAATATTTTGCCTACGAATTTTTTTTCTCCAAATAGGCAGTTTTGGGGAATACACTTAGCCAAATACATGTGTGATTAGCTTTGTCTGATCATACTAGACTAGTTAGAGGAAAAAAAATCAACTATAAAAAGAACCCTGTTTTTTCGTGACCTTCCTTAGAGATTCTGTTTGTTGATGGGTGTCTTAAATGATAGTAGTTTAAATGTTTTATTGTACTAAACTTGTTTATTTATAATGGTGGTTCTAATGAGAAGGAGAAAATGGCTAGAACCATTACTTTTCTGACTATTTACAGTTTTAATCTTGGTGTCTTCTTTGGAGGTGAAGGAAGTAAAAGGAATTAATTGGGTGTTTCTAATCAAAAGATGTCCTCTCCTTTAAATGATGACTTGAAATTTTCTTCTAGGAACAATGAGTAGAATTAGAAAATTTGCTTCTGAATGTGAAATAATGAGAGTAAATAAACTCTGTAAAAAAAAGGCAGTTAGTGGAATAACTGTCTTTTTTATTTAAGAAATACAGGGACTTTGATAAACTTGAAGCTTCGGAGGAATTCTTATCCAAGGGTTTCCTCATAAATGGAGATAATGAGGGATTTGTATATTTATGAGTAGCTAAGGATTTCCATTTATTTAATATTATAAATAAAAATGAATATGTATCTGTATATCTATGTATCTATAGATATATATAGAGAGAGTTCTAAACCTAGGGAATTAGACTTTTTTAAAGGCTGAGTTTAATTTCTCCTTCCATGTAAAATTACCTTTATTATTATAAAATAATAATCAATAAGCCAAACTCATCCTTTCATGTAGATTTTTTTCTATTCTCTGTTTTACATAAAGGTATCACAGAAGAACTTGTGTTAATATACTGTCAATGGCCTTTCTTATTTTAAAATTTCATTTATTTGGGTTTGGGAAAATGCTTCCTACTTCCATGCCTGAGGGTGATGACTTTGTGGGCTCCATATGGAAGAGGCCTGATATGTGCAAACGAAACCAATGACAACATGCTTATTCCTTTTCTGCTAAATCAATGGGACTCTTGTGGATGAGTGGCAGTGGAATGGGGAAAGATAATCCCAAGATTCACCTGAAACTCATTATTTTATCTGTCTTCATTCATATACTTCAACAAATATTTGAGTACTTACTATGTGCCTGGCTCAATGTTAAATGCTAAGTTTAGGATAAACGAGACAGATACCTCTGGCCATTGTGCAGCTTACATTCTACTAAATTCTTCTAAGAAGAACTCCTGGACACTTTGGCTTTTATTCATTTTCTTCTTTGTAATTTATTCATTCATTTTTAATTAAAACACTTAATATGTGCTATTAAATGCTAGAACGTCAGATACTGCTGAGATAAAGGCAAATTAGGTACTAACTCTATTCTCATGGAGAAGTTGAACAAGTGAACCAATTATTTTGGCCCAATGAGAAAAATTCAATGAAAGAGAAATTCAAGGTGCTATGGGGATTAAGAAGTGTTATTATACTAATTGTAAGTGGGAACAACTCAGGTGATCTATTTTCAGATCCCTAGGAAGAAAGATATATTTAGGTAAAAAAGACAGTTTTTTTCTCTTCACTGTTTCTAGATTTATTTTGTTTTCTTTTTGTTCTATGTGTTTACCACATAGCATTTGAAGTGAAAATGGGTGTCAGAGGGACAAAAGGGTTTGAGCAAGGTAATGGCTGGCAAGAGGAAAATAGATTAGCAGAAGAAGAAGGATAAAAGATCGCAAAGGGAGGAGAACAGCTGGTGGGAGAAGCAGGGAAGGGAAAACCACAGAGGCAATGGACCAAAATGGAGCAGTCACCTTCCTTGTGGGAGCTGAAGCTCAGTCTGCTTCTCTTTCACTGCCATCACTTTTGACAGAGAGCACAGTCAGTTTATAGGATCATACAGACAGCATGGAGGACCAGCCTAATGTGGCAGAGAAGTAGGAATGAACTCAGAAGAAGCAAATGACGACACACTGGTCAAGGGACTTGACAATATCAGAAATTAGCATGCATTTGCCGGATGGAATTTTTCTGTTCACTGAGTTGTAGGCTGCCACTGACTTCTCATTGCTTTCTCCTTCCTCTTCCCATGTAGCATTCCAAAAGGTACTGCAGGTGTCTTTCATATGAGGTAGATCTCTGACATTAGTATATTCAGAAGATACTTCTGGCAAAGTCTGATCTCTGTACAGACAGAAACAGGGGTATATCCATTGTGCTGTGGTTCAAGGGTGAAAAAATTACCTGCCTAGACATTAAATTGATTAGCTGCCAGAATACCTCAGTTCTGTTCCATGAATTAAGACTTTGTAGTTCCAAAAAAAAAAAAGTTAATTTAAAATCTGTTATTTTAGAGGAGTAGTAAATTTAGCCAATGGTAGCCATAAATACATGTGGGTGAATGAATTAATAATATTTATTGAGCCACCATTATTTTCAGGCAAAACTAAGTACCTGTTTTGTATCAGGTACTGCTCTTGGCATATTTAAATATATAATAAATTAATCTCAACAACAACTCTGTACAGGTTAGAGAGAAATGAATAAAGTCTTCCTTTGGCATTTTTATTCACTCAACATATATTGACTGCTTATTTTGGCATAGCACCAAGCCTTGGATAATATAACTGTGAATAAGATGTTTCTCTCTCCTGTCTCCTTGGAGTTGAGAGTTAGTGAGAGAAAATGAATTTTAAACAAGATAATTACCAAGTATGATAAGTGCACTTATGAGGGAAGTGAAGAATTTTGAGAGATCACACACAAGGGCAGCAAACACAGATTTAGGGACTAAGGGGAGAACTCTTTGAGGAGGGATCATCAAAGTAAGAGGAAGGCAGGAATGGGGCAGTAGGAAGAGTCATCCTGATGAGGGCATGGCACAGGAAGTCTTAGAGATGCAGGGCAATTGAAACCATTCTTCATAGTAAAATTTAGAGAATAAAGAAAGAGTGACATGATTAGTATCACAGGGCCTGTGTGTAGCAGAGCTAGAACATGAGCTTAGTATTCTAGGTTCAATAACCTGCTCTTATCATTCTGTATGTTCTTTCTACTTTATCAGCTTACTATAGGAAATTGATAGCAAGGGTCTGAGGAATGAGATCAAAGAGGATCTTTGGAATTAAGAATGAAGAAGAAAGGAATAGAACTAATTCAGAGATACTAAGATAAGACAGGCAGAGATGGGGAAAACCTTGCATCTGGTGGACTTTGATAGTCATAGTTGTTTTTAGTAGGATGAGAACAAAGGTAAGAAAAGAAGGGAGGTGATAGTACCCAAAGGAAAAATTTCACATTTTCCAAGTTCTGTATAGTTTATGTTGCAGCTGATACCATAGCACCTGGCAGGGTTATTTTCTTCTTTAGAACCAGGTGGTAGCTAAACCCTTTTGTTTTGGGCCATTCCATTCCAACCTACTCACATATATAGAAATGGGTAAGAGGGTAGCAGTCACCTAGTCTAATTAGAGAATTCAGCAGTGGGAAAGCCCTGGCCTGAGAAGAATTATGGCATGTTTAGGGAACTGAAGGAAACTCAGTGTTCTTAGAAGGCAGTGAAAGAAAGATAGGGATAAAAGGGGTCAAATATGTGGTGATGGAAAAAATTCTAACTTTAGGTTGTGAAAATACAATGCAATATATATATATGTATATTGATATACATATATATATATATATATATTGATGACTGTACACTTGAAACATTGGATTTTGTTGATCAATGTCATATCAATAATTCTAGATAATAATAATAACAAAAGAACAACAATAATAATAATAATAATAATAATAATAATAATAATAAAGCAGTGAAAGATAGTATTATGTAACAAAGGTGAGACACAGGGGTGTGTTGATTTCGGGCTTGTTAGACACATCAAAGATTAAAGTTTTCTGAACAGAGCAATAGAAAGCCATAGAAAGTTGTTAAACAGGGCAAGGCCATGATCAGATTTTTATTTAAGATCACTGGATAATGCAGATTAAATAGATGGGAGGGGAGCAAGAGTGGATGGGGGTGGACAAGATACAAAATTATTGGGAGTTATCTGGGCAAGGGATGATGATAGTCTAAACTAGGGTGGTGGCAGCATGAATGGAGCCATGAGGACGGACTGAAGAGATATCAAAGAGGACTAATTGGCTGGTCTTGGTGATGAGTTGAATGTGTAGGTAGAATTGTGAGGAGAAAGAGATAAATGCTAAGGACAATTAATACATATTCTGACTTTTATAGTTGAATACATCTTAATGCTGTCACCAAGGTTGAGAGCACTGCTTTGGTTTTGAATTTGTGACAATGTGAGAATTCTTGATTAAATTCTTGATGGAAAACTTTAAGTGTTAAGAATTTCTTTTTCATATCCAGGCATCTGACTTCTTATAGTTTTGCCACTTTTAATCTTAGTTTTGCCCTCTGAGCCATGCACAGTACTGCCATGAAATTCTGCTCTAGGAAGTCAGTCCTGCTGTCTCTTCTAACTGCAAATACTTGTTTGCTTGGTGTGGAGACTTGCTGGATCTTGATCTAAGTTTTGCCTGTGACTAACTATGCAACATTACCTATTGAGTTTCTAGTCCACAACACAAGGTTTAGCAGAATGGCCTTTAAAAAGATGCTAATGTATGGTTCTGGCTTTTGGAGGAATTTGTCTCATTGTGGAGCTAAGAGATGGCTCTAGGAAAAATAATAGTAAAACTTCATGCACTTTTTTGTACAATTTAAATAAAAGAGATGTAGAGGTCTATTTGGAAGTCTTACCTCTTCTTTTTAGATAGAGAGCACAGTTACCTTTTGTGAATAAAATGGGAGGTTTGGAAATAAAAGATATTTAGAGAAGAAACTACATGGCATATGTTAGGGAATCAACAGAAGACTTTAAAAAATATAATAAAAAGCTCAGCTTTTCAAACAAAATTCAACTCTGGAGGTGAAAATTTAAAACTGATTGTAATAAATACCAGGGATGAGGGGATTCGAAGAAAATGAATATTGAAGTTTTGGATAAATGGATGAATAAATGGTGGGCAGACAGATGAATGAATAAATAAATAAATGAATTGAGGTAGTTCACTGTATGTGAAGACTCACATACGGGACCAATCAAATAGGGGGTGTCAAAGGATAAGTTCCCAAGAGTGACAAGATGACCTATGGAAAGTATCAAGAGTTTATTAGGAAAGAAAACTATAAACATCTGTATGTCATGGAGACTACATTTTTAAACTAAATTCCCAATTTTAGAAGAAATCATGGGAAAGTAACTGTAATAAAAATTCTCTAGACATTGTCCTAGAAAATTTTGGAAATCTTGGCAGCTTATGCTCATTTCAAATGTTAGCATAATTCAGACATCTGCTCTCATCCAAGGTGAATAACCACACCTGACTATGCAGTTTGCAGTAAACAGTCTGTCTTCCAGTGAGGCAATAGTGTATGACTCTTGGATTCAGATGATCTTCCTGTGCAGTGTTCAACCCCTGAAATGTTTTTTTTTCTAATGGAATGAAGTTTCAGAGCTGTTAATAAAGGCCAAAACCTAGATTCTGACACTTTTGTTCACTTCTTTATTTTGAAAGATTTTCATTTTTACTTTTCTCTCTTCCCTTTGTGACAAGAACAAGAGTACAAGTAAAGTCAGCCAGGGAACTGACAGTATACCAGAGGATTAACATTGATGTGTGGCTTGCAATATGCCATTTGAATTCTACATTCAAGATTGATTCAAATTCTATTTTCTTTAAAGCAGGAAGAGCAAAACTTTAAGATGATGTCTCCTTGACTTGTGGCTTTTCTCTGGTTTCCCTGACAGCCCTACTTGTAGCAGTAAATAGGTCAGATGTCACTTTGGAACTATTTTCCAAGTCATCCATGAGCTCTTTAACTCTGCTAAAAAAATAAATGGAAAATGTCAAATTGAATTTGCTGACTTAAATGCAAAATACTGTTGCCCAAGGATTAATGACTTTCTTTGCTTTCAGAAAGACTTCTAACTTCTTTAGAGGAAAAGAGGGGGACTTTGCACCCTCTAGGTCCCAGAAGCATGCTGGTTTAATCTGACTTATGCTCATTCTTGTCAAGGAATAGCTTAAGTGCTTGTATTAACCTGAACTTTTTCCATATGAAATGAAGCATAAGAAATAGCATAACCATGCATTAGAATAGTTTTTTTTCAATTTTTCCACAAATCCCTCACATATATTATCTACTTTTATACCAATAATCCATGTAAGACAAGTGTGAAAAATAATCAGCTTCATTAAGGAGATAAGACAAGTGAAATATTTTTATGTTACTTGAAAATTTATACAGTACTTTCATTATATAATCTCATGTTATCCTTATAGCAAAGCTGAGGAAAATGGATGTTAGATAAAAACCAAAGCATGTCAAATAAAAAAAACCAAGGCACAGTTTAAAGAAATGGTTTGCTCACAGTTTAACCATCTCTCTATTTCTGCCAGCTTTCCAAATTTAGGCAGCACTAGCAGCCATTTGTGGAAGGTCTGCCATGTGCCAGACACTATGGTAAATGCTCTATGCACACTAGTTTATTTCTAGCCTTCCAACAACCACAAAAATTGGAGCTTTGTGATAGTAAATAGTTTGTTTCTGTCATGCAGTCTTGGAACTGAGAATTGGTGTCTTTGCTCCCAAAGTCCAAAATTACTTTTTGGATACCTTTTTTGATGACTCCTTTGATACCTTTTTAACCAGTTCCATTGCTAATACAATTCGTGAATTAACTGAGTTTGCTGCTATCACTTCATTTGCTTTGGGTGATTGTGGTAGACTCAGCAAGGACAAAAGGATGAGGTCCTCTGTTTTGGCGGGGGCAGTGAGAATTCACTCATGAGAAATATTTATGGGCATCTGCATTTATTCACATCATTCCCACAGTTGCCTTAACTCAGAAAGTTTATTTCTTGTTTTCAGTCATTTACGGTACTGAGCTGATTTCTTAGAGATCTAGCTTTGTCACTGGACCCCATAGCAGTTCAAATTTTTGATAACTTGCTATCACTTCAATGTCGTGCTGTTCAATAGAACTCTGTGATGATGAAAATTTTCTATGTCTGCATTATTCTATAAAGTAGTCTCTTGCAACCTGTAGCTAGTGAGCCCTTGAAATGTGACTAGTAAAGCTCATGAGCTGATTTTAAAAGTTAATTAATGAATATTTATAGTCTGGGATATTCTCTACCTACCTTATACATATAAAAAGTCTTAAGGTATATGTCTCTGGTTACTATAATATGGGATGGTGCAGCTTTAGAAGACATGACCAAAAGCCAAAGGTCAAGTCCATCAATATACCTAATAATTATAGCAGCCCAACAAGAAAAAATTATATTTTCTTCTTCTTATTTGAAACGTGGTGGAATAGAGTGGTGGATATCCTATTCTGACCTCCTGATGAAGTACTGGAATTCTTTATGGTTATAGAATTTTGCTGGATTTCAGAAGGTGCAAGTGAGGGAGATCTCATTCTTTATACAAGCAACAGAATTTAGGAGAATAATAAAATGTAAAAATTCCTCAAAGGTAGAGACCATATTTTAGTTTCTATTGTATCTTCTGCAAATATGTGTCTGACAATAACTATTATTGATGAAATAACTAGTACTCATTAGGTGCTTATTACGTGTCAGGTATTGTTCATGGTGATTACATATAATAACTCATTTAATCCCCACAACTACCCCAAAAGTAGTTATATTGTCTTTATTTCACACAGTGGGTTCACAGACTATTAAATGAGCTTTTAAAAACACTTCTCTCTTTTTTATGAGCACATCGACATTAGCAGTCAATGTTTCTCAGGTGCCTAATAAGTTCTAATTTTTGGCATACGGCAGGACCATCACATTGTACAACTCCAGGAGGATCATTTACATGGTATTCTTGTGAATGATACCCCCAGAGTGGTTCAAAGGACAGGCTGAACTGTCCGAAAAACTTAGCTAAAGACAGTTTTCCTCCTTCTTTAGTGTTGCTATACTCTATGATCACATTGGAGCACACTTAAATGAAGAAGGATATCATGCCCTATAAAGTTAATTGTAAAAACTTACTAAGAAATAAAGTTTCCCATAATCAAATGGACTATTTGAGGGATGATTCCTTCATCACTAGAGATGTTCATGATAACGTTTTGGTCACTGTTTAACTCCATAATTTTCTGACATCACAGTAGTGAGGAAATGAGGCAACAGCATGAGTTTTGGGTTTGACAAATTAGAATTGAATTCTTAGCTCTACTATATTACTAAATGGTGACCCTCTGACAGTCCATTTTTTTTAGTTATAAAATGATATTATTTTTTTCATAAGGTTGTCATGGGTATTAAATGAGATTGAATAAATAAAAGACAGAAACTAGTACTTGATAACTGGTGGGGATTTAATAAATAGTAGTTATTATTCTTATTACAAATAGTGTTTTTCAACAGGGCTATAGATCTTGCCCTCAAGGATTGTTATAGGGGAAATGACATAAATGTAAATAACTGCAATACAGTTGGACTATTACTTGTGATGGGTATTCAATTGGAAGGAAAGGATTACCTGCAGTAAATTATTAGGAAGAATTTCTCAGCAGGCAATGATAGATTGTAAAGTGGAAGACTTTTAAATGGTATTTTTTGTCAAATAAATTTATAAAGCAATGCAAATAGTGTTCTGAATCTAAGCTGCTTAGAAATTAGTATTACTCCTGTCCTAAGTTTTTGGCTCAAAATTCCTGTCATGTGGAGGACTTTCTATACCCTTTGCTCTTCCTGCCATTCTGTAAATTTTATAAGTACCCTTACTGAATTTCTTTCCTTCTTGAGTGATTTTTGTTTCCCTGCATGATACATTGTGCTTTGGAGAGTGAAGCTTGGGGATTCCACATCAGGGTTCCATGGGAAGATGCGGGATGTCCAGGACCTCTCCCCAACTTTTGAAAATCTTCACACTGGATTTTGGAATGCCATGGGTCGCGACTTCTAAAGAGTGCATGTTGTGATAGCAAGACCTTTTTAGAGCTCAGCTTCTTACACTCAAACCCAAACCATCTACAAACTCTGTGCCTGGGTTGTGCTTACTTGGAGCTAGGATACTTGCCATCCCTTAAATGGTAAGTCTATATTTACTGATTACTGCTAATGTACTCGTAGAAATATAGCAACTATTTATAGATGTAGCTGACATAATTCAGCAGTGTTTCCATCTAGGAAGCATCAGAATGGCTCTTCAGTTTTCCTGCCTAGACACATCAGAAAATATGGTCAGAATGAGTGATCATGAGTCCACTAGGTAACAATGGAGCTGGTATTGACACCAGCTTACACAACTCTCCATGCTTGCAGCAATGACAGTGAAGTGTAATGGTCTCTTCTGAAAAAAGCAGTTCAATACAATAACTGCTGAAATGCCAGCTACCTGTTTATTACTGTGTCTTTTATCCCTTGGGAGCTTTGCCAGCATATTTCAAAAGCCAAGTTCAAGAGCACTATGCTATATTCACTACTAACAATATGTGTTCTTTTTCAGATGATGATTAATAAGCATAAAGAATTTTTAGCTGAAGAAAAAGTTTATATTCTTTATAGATTTTCAAAAAGCATTTTTCCAACCTTGGTAGATCAGCTCAATGGAATTTGTGGTAAAAATCAAAGCTGGATGTGAATCATTCTATCAATCCATCAAACATTTCAAAAAGAGGCAGTAGGCATCAAGAAAAAATATAAAAAAGGCAAGTGTATCCTTTCCTGCCTTATAGTAAAGTTATTTATTTGCTGGAAAAACATAAAAATCCAGATCTTTCAGCTTACACATTTTCTTTTATCACTGAGATCCACAGGATATGGCTGTTAGCAGTTGGTACAGAATTACTATATTTAAATAATAAAGATAAAATTATTTTATACTTTACCTCACAATTCAACACATAAATCATCTATATAGTTCTTAAAAGATCTTAAAAATCTATGCCCTCGAGGATGTCACTGATGTTTATTAGCCTTCCAAATGAGCAGAGAGTTCGGGAGCACACTGACAACCCCAGATAAAGATGTTTGCTAGATATGGGGGTGTTTTCAACCCTACAAGCCTTGTTGTCAATTTGGTCTTTGGACGCAACTCCAGAATATTCAGACCTAGATATGGGGGGTCTCTCTATCCAGGATTAGCTAATAAAATAGACAACTCTTGAATACTGTACACAGCTAAGGCTCATTCAATCATCAGATATTCATTAATGACCTACTATGAATCTATTGTTATTTTCTTAGGGATAAAGCCCAGAATACTCTGTAAATTTTAGTCTATATTTCTGCAGGAAAAACAAGTCAAACAAGGGCATATACATTTTCTTTTAATAAATACTAAAACATGTTTTTATGATAATTATGATACGAAGACAAATTCTAGCACCCAGTTATGAAAAGCATAAATTCCTGAAAATGGAGGAACTCACTAGTGTGTCTTCTTTATGTTAAGTTCAGATACACTGTTCTCTTTTTTTTCTCTTTCCGCAGATATTAGGGAGTCAATGTTTCCTTCAATTATTTTAAAGGATTTTGCTTCCCTAAAGTTTGACTTTAGAATGAGACACAGACTGCATACATTCCCTATCTTCTCGTTCCCAGAGACATGCATTGTTTTTCTGCTGATTGTTTTTGAGAAGTGGCCTCAATCTAACTGCCAAATTACAAAATGATGGGGAAAAGACTTATCCAAGAATATTATACCCAGCCAAGCTGATATCTTTATATTCAGGAAATAGGCAGACATTTTCAAACATAAATGCATTTAGGTAATTCAGGTCCTATGAGCCTTAAAACACACACACACACACACACACACACACACACACACACAATTTTCTCTCTCTCTCTCTCTAAAGGAATAACTTCAAGGTAGGCTTAAGTAGAGAAGGTTAAACAAAGGCTCTGGTTGTGAGGACTTTATTCATACAAAAATGGATCTAAGACTGTTCTTTGTCATTCTAGTTGTCATGATTTGTTTCACAAACACAACTGCAAAAAATGTCACATTATTCAATTTTTAAAGTCATTAAATCTCACTGCAAGAAACTGTGTTGTTTAGATGATAAAGTCAATGTCAATTATTTTATTTTTTGTTGCTTTGTTTAATTGTCCAATATTAGCATTGTATATGTAGTGTTCTTTATTTTTCTCTTTTTTATTAAGACATTTTTTTAGAGCAGTTTTAGGTACATAGAAAAATTAAGGGAAGGTACAGAGATTTCCCATATACTTCCTGCTCCCACACATACATAGCAATTCCCACTATCAATATTCCTCACTAGAATGGTACATTTGTTACAATTGAAGAATCCGCATTGAAATATTATTATCACCCAAAGTCCATAATTTACATTACTGTTCACCGTTGTAAACATTCTATAGGTTTATACAAATGTATATAGTATCCTAGAGAGTATTTTCACGGCCCTAAAAATCTGTTCATCCTGCCAGTTCATCCTGCCTGCTTCACCAATCCTAGCTAACCACAATGACCTTTTACTGTCTCCATAGTTTTGCCTTTTCCAGAATGCCATACAGTCGGAATCAGACAGTATGTAGTCTTTTCAGAATATTTTCTCTCACTTAGCAATATACACTTAAGATTCTTCTATATCTTTTCAAGATTCAATAGTTTCTTTTTGGTAGTGAATAATATTTTATTGTTTGGATGTACCACAGTTAATTTTGTCCATTTACCTACTAAAGGGTATTTTGGTTGCTCCATGTGTAGGTTTATGAGGAAGTAATTTTATTTTTATTTTGTGTATTATGCACAGGCATAGTGGAAAATATGAAGTAATTAGGTAATTTGTCTCTTAGTTTAAATCCATTTGATTCACCAGTGATTTTCTCATTGTCCAAACCTATTTAGTTTTTTTTTTAAGTCAGAATTTCTGCTAAGCTTGCTCAGGGGTGAGAATAAGGGCTAAGAGCTCATAACAACACCCCCACATAGCTTATAAGATTCTATCTACTACCTTCAATTGTAAGCTCTATAAGGGTATAAATTTCTATCTATTTTGTTCATTGATATATCCCTGGCATCTAGACTAGTGCCTGGCAGATAGTATGTGCTCATAAATCAGCCATGACCTCATGTATGAATGAGTGCTATCAGGGAGAGGAACATACATTTCTGCTACTCAGTTCCCAGAAATCTCCCCTTGGCTGGCATTCTCTTTTCCCACTCCCATCCCACCTCTTGTCTCCCAGTCCTTCTCCAGACTTTCACAGTTCCATATTTTCAAAATTTTCTTCAATGAATGTATATTACTTTTATAATTGGAAATAATGAGATTCTTTTTATACAATACTAAAAAGGAACTTTCTCCAAAGAATTTTTCATCTCTGCTTTTAAGAGGTTCATAATCCTATTTCCTGTTAATACCAACTAGTCAAGAGTGGATAAGTGAGATGTTCTCCATGAAGAATATTGTCAGCATCTTGGGTTATAGATAATTACAACCCACTTAAGCCTTATTATATTCAGATCTTATATCTACCCAGTTTCTTTATCTTGCTGGCTGGTTGGTCTTATCAAAGATCTCAATCGATTCATAACTCTTTTGTAAATATAGTGGTTTCTTCTATTTTATTATTGTAGTTTAGCAAGTAGAAGGTATCTAAGAAGAAATAGAAAATTAATTATTTTTCAAAGACAATATTTTGTAAAAATGTTTTTAAAACCATAGGTCATAATTTGCTGTTGGATTATGAAATCCATTTAGAAGATTTCACCTAATATGAAAAAGTGGAGTAGAATAAAATAAAATAGGAAACCTAAGGGTATATGGCATATATGAAGTTAACCACTGGTTTGTGATTTTTGTTTTGTTTTATTTACACATGTTTATACACATGTGTGTATCTGTACTGAATCATTGAAAAATTATTCATTGTTGTGAATTGTGGTTAAATTTGAAAGCCAGTGTTTTGTATGATTACCTGTTGCTATATAAAAATAACAGTCAATCCACTGTCCCCCTTACTTTCACTGATATTGTATGCAATTAGGCACTTCATCCATGTTAATATATTTAAATTATTTCATAGTAACCAAATTAATGTGTGAAATACTATTTTTCTAATTTTGGTAAATAGTGTTTAACAAAAATCTCCAACTCTTTTGTTTTAGTGGATACCCAGCTCCCAAGAGTCTAAATATCTCCTTTTAGCTTTTTTTTTTTTTTGCCTTCTATAGCTATTTAATAAATAATTAAAAATATTTTCTCACTTTAGCTGATGCTGGGTCTTATTTAGTTTTTATTTTAAGACTAAATATCAAACTGTTTTTGGTGTCAGTGCCATCTTAGTTTGGAGACTAAAACATATATTGCTACTCATTTATTTAATGCAAGAAAATGTTTTCCTACATCTTGCAAATTGGAATATTCCTGTGTACATAGATTTACATCTTAAAATAAATTTTTTTGTTTTATTTTTGAAATAGCAATTGCAGTCTTTGTGTGCTAATTTCCAAGAATTCCTATTGTGGTGGCCTCAGATATATTACCTGTGTGAGTGAAATAAATATGACTTGGAAAAGATTTCTGCTTTATATGTATACACGTAGTATACATGTATGAACATTATACAAATATGGATATCTATATTTATTTTAAAATAAATAAATAAATAAGTAAATATTATTAATTTTATTAATTCCAAGGAGGCTGGAATCTGGGATAATTCAAAATAACTCTGGATTCTTATTTGCAAGAGTAAGCCATGTTAGGGAGCGTTGGGCAGAGAGGTAGTAAATTCTCTTAAGTTATAGGCTACATAAATTATAGTATACATCCTAGTTGATTTAAAAATCAAATCACAAACCTCAGGGCCTTGACAAAATAAAGCTTTGTTCTCACTCAAATTAAAGTGCAGTTAGAACAATTACTATCCAGTCATTCAGGCTCCTTTGCCTCACAGGCCAGGTGAAGTCAGAGATAAGTTATAAGGAAGAAGGAGAAGCCATCAGATTCTTGGCTTGCACATCTGAATGTCATTTTGTTGAAATGGGTACCTTTGAGGTATCCAAGTGGAATTGTCAGAGAGACAGCTAATAGGATCTCTAACTATAACTTAGTTTCTAGGGAACCCGGGTCTGGCATCAGTTTCCTCCAATCCAAAACAGGGTGGTTTCATGAGCTGTGTACTAGGCCAGCCAGCTTCTTAGCTGCTTTCTCATGAAGCAGCTAAGAGATGAAGAAGACTGAGGCATGTGTGTGTGTGTGTGTGTGTGTGTGTGTGTGTGTGTACACTCAGATTTGTGATGATTTTGCTTTCTGTGAAAGCAAATGATATCTCCTCTAAATTTTGCAAATTTAGAAAAGTTGTGTAAATTAAATTGATGTTAGCTGTCAGAAGACAATACACTGAGAAAAACTGACTATTCTTGTAAGTTTTCCCCACTTCCACCTGCAGCTATGGTTAACAAAATGACAATAAATGTGTAATGGAATGAGTTCTTGAGAAATGAATAGGCACCTCATTTTATAAAGAAATTTTACGCTTTTTCTCACAGAAAAGACAGCTAGGATTTTTTTTTTTTAAATTTCTAGATTTATTTGATACTAGGTTAGTTAGCAGCTTCTGGTGTTTTTTGGAGAAAAAGAAATTGCCATTCTTTGGAGTCATCCCCAAACAATGTTTTTGCAAACTATTCTTGCAGTGTGTTCTGTGAAACACCTACTTCCCAAACACTTGAAGGACCTGTGTTTTAACATGACTCTTTGAGGTTTGAGAGCAACTGGTTTGAGCCAACAGAGTTGGGGTGTTTAAAAAAAGTTGGGAGTAAAGTTGATACTTTGAGGGTATAAGGTCAGGCCTGACCACGGAGCAAGAGAGTGAGATTCCAAGAGACTGAGAGGATGGGGTTTTCCAAGAATGGTAGAGAGCTGTGAGCTTTTAGTAATAAATACTTTGACCTTTAATAAGGGTGACTCAGTGAAAGGCTGTGGTCTAAGAACTTTGTGTAGAAATTGGAACTTTTAGTGAAAGTGACAAGGTTTGGCAAAGAAGGTATAGACGACTTCAGGCAGGTGCCTTCAAATAGACCAACATGGCTTGGACAATGACTAGTATTCTATAAGAATGATTGGGTCCTGACCAAGCCTCTCTCCCATAATTTTCTTGCAGTGTATGAGCCTAAGGTCTTTGTTCTGTAACTTAATACACACACATACACACACACACACACACACACACACACACACACACACACACACACACATCCTTGCAGTAGTCAAGCATAGACTTTTATCTAGAATTCATAACTTTGCTTAGATTTACCTGTAAACCCCTTTAGAGCTCTCTGAATATTATGAGGTTTGTGTAACTATACCTTATCATTCGCTAAGAGTTTAACAGAAGGGCTGAGCCTTAATTAGTTAACCTTTCTTCCATATCTATACCATCTCTGGCATTGATGAAAGCCAGAATTGTCTTTTCAGGGATAAGAACAGGAAGATTTGCAGAACCAGGGGCCTAACCTGGCTCAAACAGTTCAAGAATGTTTAAAGTGGCCTGAAGGACTCTATACTGACCTCTTCATAAACTATTCTCATTATTACTAAAATCTCCTCCCATGGGCAGAGATTATCTGCCACTTTGAACATGGGATATTACGTACAAGCATGTTTTTATAACTGTGCGTGCTCAGGAACATCACCACCTATGTTGTGATAAAGCAGTTCACCTCTATGTTTATGCACGGTTTCCCTGAATAAAGACAAATCAGATCCTTTTTTTTGGTCCCGTAACAGTACAACCCCAGAGTGAGAGAGTAAGCCATGAAAAGTGACTTTTTTTGAACTTCACACTAACTTTTGAGTAGGGCCTCAAACCTAGCTTTGATATGATTTAGAGGAGAAGAAAGCATTTCTTGTACTTTGTTTTATAGTAAGTCATGAATTTGCTTAAAATATTTGTCTTCTGTCTCCAAACATTTTAGGTTAGTGTTCTGTCAAATTTGACAAACTCATTTTCACCCTGTTTTCTGGTTTCTATCATCTCCTTTTATACTTCACGTGTACAGGCCTTTTGCATTTAGCAGATTTTTGATGACTCACTGATGTCCCTTATCTGCATTCAGGCCCATCTTCTAAAGACTAGCACTTGTGTCTGTCTGTCTGTTTGTTTGCCTTAGGCTTTTTCTGCCACTAGATCTTGCTTTTTCCATGCTCAAGGCAAGATGAAAGTACAGGAAATCAGTACCTCTTCCTGCCCTCAGGAGCTCTCATCCAAGATCAATGGGAATCAGTGTATAAATCCCCCCTGCTCCCTTGCTGGGTGGTAGGATAACTCTACTGCAGAGTATTGGCTCTTGGAGTTGCCCAGTAGGATTAAGTTGTAGTTATCCACATTGATAACTTTCTTAATAATGGATAGTTTATTTTCTTCCTTTTTTTCCCTCTCTTACTTTTCCACTTCCCTGTTGGTTTTCCCTGGTATCTCCTCCCAAGTGAACTTGTCTCAGGGTCTTCTTCTCCTGGGAGCACCTGAACTATGAAACTATGTGTCCTTCATCTGGGGTTATTTAACCATCGGGGCTCTTTGTGTTGTGTTCAAATTTTCAAAAATTAAGAAAGGATTTAGTCCTTGTCACTCTCATGCGCAGAAACATGAAGTCTTATAAGAAAAATGATAAGTAATTTTGTCTTACACTTCACTCTTTTTTTGATTTAATAATTCATAATTAAACAGAGAGAACCAAAATTTTATTTTCTTCAATACAAACATTAAGTGCCTGGTGAATGCACAAAATTGCTGTAGGTGACATAGAAGAGATAGAAACTTTAACGTAGAAATTTGTGTCACTCATCAGGGAAAAGCATGGATACTTCAGATAACATAAATATAAATCCCCAGGACTGTAGGATTCCCATGTAGCCACAGTGTAATGGTTTTTGAGGTCTGGCTTTAGTCATGGGAGGACCTCAGAATAGCACAAAAGTGTAGGAGAGGAGATGAAGAAGCAGTAAGGAAGAAGAAATGTGAGCATCAAGAGCAGACCCTGTGTTAAAAAATGTCAGTCGAAAAACTGAAATTAATATAAAAATAACTTTCTTTTAAAAAAGCATCTTGTTTTTATATTTTGCCAGATCAGAAAGCTAGTAGTGCCACTCAAACCTTTAAAATCTGGCAGCAAGTAAATTAGCACTGTTTAATTTCTTTGTACTATAACAATGACAGCGTAATCAAATGGGATTAATGATAACAATGGCTAAAAGAACAGCGCCAGATTTGGCTGTTGATACAGAACTCAGCATCCATTATTTTTTCTCTGGAGTACAGTTGAGATGGTGTATCGCGGAGCAAGCAGAACAAATATCTCCCACGTTTTTGTTTTTACTAAATTAATCTTCTTTGAGAAGAATGAGGTGGCTCCCTGAGTTGTTGACGCAGCACAGCGTATTTACCCTTTCTGTCCCTGGCGGAGAGCAAGCTGCCCAACAGTGACCTGAAGCCATCCTGCTGATTGATTTCACCAATTGAAGAACTTATCTGCTTTTCTATATACTTTGGGCTGAAGGAAAAGCTATTAATTTGTGTTCTAATCACAAAAAAAAGAAGGTTTCTGGTTAAAGTAGAATGGCATCTTTTCATCTTTTTCTTTTTCGTTTGCAACACTTGCCATTTTTCTAAGAACTATTGTATTGGCTTTAGTCCAGGTATGAGTCCCTCATGCAAATGAAAACAACAAACTAATTGAGACTTTATAGTATTTGAGACTTAAGGATTTTATAGCATGGACAAATTTGGTTTTTTGGCTTGGAAGTAAGAAAATCTAGTCTATTTTTGGATTTGTCACAAGCTTGTTGTGAAAAGTCTTGAGAGAGTCATTTCTCTTTCCGACTCCCAAGCTTGATTCCTGAATTCATATGAGTATTAAAAATTTTAAATCATCTAGAACCTAAGCTTCTTGTTTATAATTTAATATACCTTAAGATTAAAGTACCATTTTAAAGCAACTGTTTAGGATGCGACCTCCTAGACAAGAATAAATCTTACTTTAAAAGCCTCCTGGAGAATTAAATGTATCCCTAGAAAAATTAATCTTTGTTTAACTATACCTACGTTCAATAAATTGTCCAATCTTACTTCTCAATCTGAAGAATGGGAGAAGAAAGGAAGAGGCAAGATAAACCATGACTCCAGAAGGCAGCTCTGGGTTAATCCTACGGGTAGGAGCCGGGTGCTGGCGGAGAGGGCTTGATGGAGTTGATCAGAAGTAGCATCAGATACTGAAACTGATGTTCAGTCCTGTCAGAATTCAAGTTCACAACTTCCACATATCAAGTTCTAAATTTTGACCCCCACCAAGGCCTACATGGAGCCAGATAGCAATATAAAAACTCTAGTGTAGGGCTGGAAGAGGAGGAAGCAGATATATAAGTAACTGATAAATGGCACAGGTCTGGCTCCAGATTTTGCTGCAGAAATGTCAAATAGTGAGTGGTCGTACAGAAAGGATTAATATCTGAAAACAATTAAAATTCCAAAACCAGTGGATGTTAGTAATAAATTTCCTTGTATCTTCTATAGAGGACCCTGAGTGATACACCCTCTGAACCACGCAGCCCGCTGGGAATGGCCTTCTATTCCCAGCTGCTAGGCAAGCTGTCTCAAAATTAGCCTTTACATTCAGCCACCTTGAGAGATGACTCAACTGTAAAGATCTGCCTCATCCAAGTTTATGCCCTATTTTCAGGGTGGCTCACCTCCAGTGGTTGATGGGTATAAGGTATCAAGGTTTTTAAAAGTTAGTCTTTGTTTAATAAACATTCCAGTTTCCAAGATTATAAGACAATATCTCACACTTTATTTTAAAATTTTGAAGTTTTAGTTTTAATTCATCTGGAATTTATTTTGTATGGTGTGAAGTAAAGATTATTTTTTTTTAATCTCTCATATAGTTAATCATTTGCTCCATTCCTATTTATTGTCTCACCGAAAGGAAAAGCCACTTCTGTTATATACCTGGTGTCCATTCATGCATGAGTTTGTTTCTGGGTTTTGTGGCTTTCTCCCCAATGACCTGTTATGCCCATATTCATTCTGATAGAACGCTGCCTTAACTACTGTAGCTTTGAATTAACTTTGGTACATGATTGGTGTTTTGGCCCCTCTTTTTTCTTCTTTATTGGTTTCTTGACTATTCTAAATCTTTGCATGTACAAATAAAGTTTAGAATGAACTTGTCAAGTTCCATTAAAAATCCTATTGGAATTTAACAGGAATTATTGTAGATCTCAAAATATGGCTGGAAAGAATCAATAACTTTATAACGTTGTCTTCTATTTATTGACATATCTCTTTGATTATTTAGGTCTTCTGTAATGTCTTTTAATCAGCCTTATAATTTTCTTCTTAAAGATCTCTACATTTGTTATATTTAGTCTTATGTTATTTTTATTTTTGAGCTCCTACAAATGATTATGTTCATTACCATATTCTTTTAATTTATTACTAGTGTCTAGAAATAAAACTATTGATTTGATATTCACATTTCTGAGTTCTCTAATTAATTTTTATAATATGTCTCTAGGTTCCTTTTTATAGACTAGAATATTATCTTGAACACTTTTAGTTTTTCCTTTCTATTCCTATATTTTTGTTGATCTTATTCTCATATATGAGATAAGAATTTTAGTACAACATTTAATAGAAGTAGTGATAATATGCATGTCTGTTTTGTTTTAAAGGAGATGCTTTGACTACTTTTACATTCAGTAGGCATTTTTAAGGATTTTTGCTTTTTATTGTTTAACATTAAGAAAATTCCCTTCCATTTATAAATCAATGGGAGGTTATAGCTTGAATGAATGTTAAATTTAATCAAAGGTTTTTTTTTTTTCATTAGCTATTTAAATAAGTATTTGGCTTCTTTTATTGTTTAAAGCAATAAATTATATTAATAGATTTGTTCAATACCGGACTAACTTTGAATTCATGGAATAGACTCAATTTGGTTATGTTAAATTGTCTTTTATAAAGGCTGTAGTTAAATTTTAGCTTAGATTTTTTTCCTATATGTGCTTTGAAGCCACCGTTCAGAAAGATCATGGGAACTCCCCAAAATTTGGTTCAGCAGCAACGACAGATGATGGCATGTTTCAAATATGTCAGTTAGAAGTTAATTGTAATAAAGAATTTGACTTCACCTTTTGATATGATGTGATGTTTGACTTGTGACTCGTCTCTCCCTATTTTCTGTCTGCTCTGCATCTGGGCAGGCTGATGATGAAGAGTGATGCTCCTTCCCTGGGAGCATGTGGGAGATTCAAGCCATGCAGCCCTTGCCTGTATATGAGAACTCTCACTCTGGCCCCACTTCCTAACCACAGTAATAGCTTCAAGTGAGTCTCCTTTCACTTTGGTACATTTCATCTAAGTTATCAAATTAGTGGCCATAGATTTGTTCATAGTATTCCTTTATTATCTTTTTAATGTTCATGGGACCATTTTAATTTCTCAGATGGATATCTCTCTTTAGTTTTGGTTTCTTCTTTTTATATTTCTTGGTTAGCCTGGCTAGAGGCCTCTCAAGTTTATTGATCTTGAATCAGCTTTTGGTTTTGTTCATTTTCTCTATTGTTTTTTACTTCATCTTTTTTTCCTGCTTAATTTTAATGTTCTTATCATCTTTTTGCTTTAGGCTTAATTGAGCATTTTATGTGATTTTATTTTATCTCCTCTTTTAGCATATCAATTATCCTTCCTTAACAATTTAGTTTTTGCCCTACAGTTTCCAATATACATCCCAGAGTGAAAACTTTCTTTCTGGGTAGTAAGCAAGAGAAATTTTAGAGCAAATATTGTTTACTTCTCCTCTCCTCTCTGGATACCAATATTCTTTGTTGTTTTATATTCACTGTCTTGAAAACTGTTGCTTCATATATTTTTTTCTGGTATATATATATTTTTTGTTTCAGATGGGAGAGTAAATCCAATATCTGTTCCTCATCTTGAGTAAAAGTGGAAGTTTGTTAATAAGATGTATAAGCTTCAAATTAACACTTTTTCTTACTTATGCTTTAGTAAATGTTATCTTCTATATGAAAATGAATTTGAGAAACGCTTAGTTGTACATCAGCCTCTGATACTCATGGACTCAACTCCACATGTTTATTTTAAAAAAAAAGTTCACAACAATTTAAAACCATTCAAGATTACTTTAGGTTCAGCTGAAGTTCCAAATCCTGTGATAGTACATATTCCTGCATTTAAACAACAAATTGAAAATTAACAGTAATAATACAGAGATTGTGAATATGAAAAAGAAGAACCTGAGTTACTTCAATCATGTCATTTTACATGATAACTTGGAGTTTTTTTTAAATCTGTATTAAAGTTTAGGAGAGCCAAACATAATGTGAAGTGTTAAGAGATAATATTTTTGTTTGGCAATTGCGAATTTAGTTCATAAAATCTTTTACTTATGTTAACTAGTATATTTAAATTAAATTTGATATTTTAAAATTATTTTTTTAAACTAAGGAATAAATAAAAATATTATTGCTCATTATTTCATGATTATTAATAAAAAGAGTTGTCATTTAGAAGATGGGTATGTTTGAAAAATAATACGCAGTGGTCAAATATACTAGATGTGCTATTGGGCAAAGGATAGCCTAGATGAATCACCGCACTCAAAGAAGTCTAAAGCCATGGCTTCCCACTAAGTATTTATAGTTTATTTAAAATCTTATAAGTAATAAAATATTTTATCAGTAAAAAGTCATTTCTGCCATAACCAATATTAACTGGTGACAAATCTTACATACTGTCTTTATCAGGGTTCCAAGGAATCTATCTATAAAGGTAGCTCAAGATCATTTATCCATAAAATAGAAGAAAGTGTTACATTTACCCTTTATCAAGATAATTGTACATAAATAATATATTTATAGTTTTATGACAATACATGGCAAATACCCAAAGTGAGTTATAAAATTATTATGGGAACTAATAGAGTGGTGATTAATTCCAATTGGAATGATGGGAGAAGCCTTCCTAGGAGGTATGGATTTCAGTTAAGCCTTGAAAAACCTATCAAGAAAATTTTCAAAGGTAAAAGAGAGAGTCCTTGAGGGAAGTGCATTCCAGCAGAAGGAGGAGTCTGCCTGTTACTACCAATTAAGGAGTTTCCTTTGAGAGCTGTATTGACTCAGTCTACTTAGGCTTTCCTATGGGAATGGAATACTAGGAACAAAGGTTATTATCTCTTAAAGTTTCTAGTCAATAAACTATTAATCTTCTAGACAATTCTCTTAAATTCATAATCCAGTGCTATATTCTATGAGATGTAAAGAATCATCCAAATATAGGCTATTCCTCTTCCTGAAATTTTTTTCAACTTGAATCAATATTAAGGAAAAAATTTTAAGTCATTCCTCCAACGGAAGTATGACTCGCTCTTTATTTTGGATGATTTCTACATTTCTAGGCAGCAGAAAATCACCACAGACCTTTTTCCTAGTAAATATTCGGTGTAATGGCAACATAAATTTTTTCTGTTTTTATTTCAAGAGGAGGGCAAAAGTTTCACATTTTTTTTTCTTCCCCCTTAATGGAAGTCTTCAATTACACAAGAGAATATGATGGCTTTTAGGAATCTAAAACCATGAAATTAAATGTAATTACTTTGTTCCTTTTATTTTTAAAGCCATTTGTGTTAAAATGTTAGAAATTAAATTAAATTACTCTAAATTAAAAGGCATGCTTTTGGCATTTTGCAAGACGAACAAAAAATCTTTAAAGAAATAAATGCTAGTTGTGTAGACAGTGAGAAAGCTCTCGGCACTCACTGTCAATGTGTGCTTTCACTGCTATTTTCTTTACATTTAAAATCACCATGTCGAAGTTTTGGACAGCTGTAAAATGCACTGCGGATACTAACTGGGCCAAATACTGATGTTTAGTGACTGGAACACAATTATTTAGAAGCGACCGTAGACTAGTACACCTTTCTACTTGGAAATGGTCCTACTTAGTGAAGATAAAAATCGAACATATTCTTACATTAGATAATTTCAAGAAATTATCACATCTATTTAGAAACAGCAAACATCTCTGCTTGGGGTTTTCAAACAGCAGCAGTACGAGGAAAAGCTGGAGGGAGGAACTGTGGAAGTGGTGCATTTTTTAATTGAATCACATTCTTATGTCTTGGAAGAAAAACAAACCTGTATCAGGCTGCCTAATAAAAGCTTTAATTATGTTACTTCATCAACAATCTGCTTCTCATTATTAAAGACAAAGAAGAAATTCCTTTGTGGAAGCTCTTTCTCCATTATAGTCATGCCAAATGCCAAAATAATTACAGTGTAACAGAAGAGGAATGTGCGTGGTATTTGATATTAAATGAAAAAGGTCTAGACCTAGTTTAGTTAATTGGTATATAAAACACTCAAAAATATCAGAAATTTTTAGAAAAAAATTGCAAATGATTTCATTAATATAAACGCCTATGTGCTTATAGATTATATACAAGTTTCTTCAATATTTTGATGATAATTTGAAGTTCTGTTGGATTTTATCATAACGTTGTTTTAATTAGAAAAAGTTTTGTATAAAGGGGTGGCTCTTTACCTCTCTTTATTATTAGTTAGGAATTTTTAACAGCTTTGGAAAAAAATCTACCTAATGTCTTAATACTGAACGTTTTCAGGTTTCCTCTTAAGGACTGGTGCTTGCATTTCACAAATGGAGCATGTTTTTTTTTTTTTTTTCTTTTTATTATGTTACTGTTGAAATATGCACAGAATTCGGGTCCTGCTGGAATACTACCTTCCAGATAAATGCATTCCAAGAATGATAAACAGTATACTGAAGAGTCTATTTACATATCTGTATAAATGTAATACGTTGTACTACTGTATTTAAGTACACATCTGAAACATTTGACCTGGTTTTTTTTATACTTGCTATGTACTTCGGCAAAGATAATGGATAATTCAATTATTTCATCACCAAGTATCTCTGAAGCACAGTAAAATATACCTTATAGATGTAATAGTCCAAGTATTAACTAACAAACGAACCAACAAACAAAGAAGAAAACAAAAAATTGAAATTACATAAGAAAACCCATGATTATGACTGTATTTGTACTTTGAAGGAAGAATACATGGTGATGAGAGATTGTATAAAAGGAAGAGCTTTCGTTGTTTGAAGAGTCAGGACAAACATCAGAAACATTTCAGGTATAACTAAAGAATGAGGGAATTACTAATTTTGAGGGAGTGAGGAGTGGGAACTTTTTGTACAGAGTGAAAAACACATGCAAAGACACTGTGGTAGAAGAAAAAGTGGCACATAGGAGGCAAATTGAAGACAACATGGTACAAAGTGAAACCTGGCTGGTAAACCAAAAGAGAGAGGAAGACAATATGAGATAAACTTTGAGAACCAGGTGGAGACCAGAGCAGTGCAGGCCTTATTGACAGGGCACCCCAAATGGCCTGGGACGGTTCCTGCTTATATTTGCTATGGGATAATTTTTAATACCCTCTGTCCCCTAACACACACACACACACACACACACACACACACACACACACACACACACCTCTTTAAACTGTCCTGGTTTTGACAACACATTTTATGGATATTTTACTTACAGTTCAAGTTAAAGATTTTAATCTTTAAGAGCAATGGAGGATGTTCTTTATCTTTGTTTTGACACAGGGGTATGTTATGTTTGTATCTTATAAAGGAAATGCTCAATCATTTGAAAAAGAATTAAATGGTTGCTAATTGAAAAAGCGGATGACACCATTCCAAGGGTGAGACAGATGACAGCTGGAAGGAGGGAATATGATATTAGTGGAGATGAAAAGGAATAGATAAACAAAAGATGTATTCAGAAAGTAAATGATTAACTCATGGTGATGGACTGCTAAGGTTGGAAGAAAGGGAGGTATTAAGAGTGGCTCCTGAGTTTCTGGATGAGTACCATTTACTGAGATAAAATACCAAGTTAGAGAGTCAAGTAAGGAAGGAAAAACCACAAGTTTATTTTAGGATAATCTGAGTTTGAGATGCCTTTGAAGCATTTAAATAAGAGAGATAAAATTTGATATATGTGTCTGAAACTCATGTCAGGGATAGAGATGTGAATTTGGTGCCAATGGCATGGAGCCTAGAATTTAGATGTGATTACATAGAACAGAATTTCTCAACCTCAGCACCACTGACATTTGGACTACATCATTTTTTGTTCTAAGGGATTGTCATATGCATTATAGGCTATAGAGTAGAATCCTTGGTTCTACTTTGTAGATGCCAGAAGCATTTCTTTCCCAGATGTCAAAACCAGAAATGTCTCCAGATATTGCTAGTTGTCCCTGGGAGTATATTTAAGGGCATGGGGGGGGGGACTTTCTCTTGTTGAAAACCTGAACTAGAAATAAAATATAGAGTAAGAAGAGAGCCTAGGACTGAGTCTTGAAGTCTCTTATATTTAATGGCTAAATAGAAAAAATTGAAGAAAAGTTCAGAGAACTAGAAAGAAGCCAGATGATTATGGTATATCAGTCAGTCATTGCTAAAATAATACTGTGTAACATACTATTATAGGCTGAATTATGTCCTCCTAGAATTATTTTGTTGAAGCCCTAACTCTTAGTATCTCAGAATATCAGATATTTTAGTGAGGGTATTTCAAGATAAGGCCTTTAAAGAGGTAATTAAATTAAGATGAGGTTGTTACTGGTGTCCTTATAAGTAAAGGAAAT
Source organism: Macroglossus sobrinus (assembly GCA_004027375.1). NCBI lineage: Eukaryota > Metazoa > Chordata > Mammalia > Chiroptera > Pteropodidae > Macroglossus > Macroglossus sobrinus. Next base: position 281,897 of record PVKZ01001588.1, read on the forward strand.
TTGGTCATATAGAGAGACATCAGCAATGTGTGTGCACAAAGAAAAGGCCACATGAAGACACAGCAAGAAGGCAACTGTTTATAAGGCTAGGAGAGCAGCCAAATCTTCCAACACATTTTTCTTGGACTTCTAGCCTCCAAAACTGTAAGAAAATTAAGTTTTGTTGTTTAAGCTACTCAGTCTGTGATGTTTTGCAAACTAATACACATACCACCTCAAACTCAGTGGCTTAAAAGAACAATCATTTAAGTTCATGGATTGGCTGGACTATATTTAGCTGAAGAGCCGTGCTTTAAACTTCAGTGGCTGTAGTGTCTCTGCTTTTGAAAGTAGATCTTTAAATTGGTTAGTGAGGTTCTGCTTTATGTATGCCTCATATCCCTAAACCAGGTCCAACTGAAGCATGTTTTTCTTGACAGGTACAATAGAATAAACCACCTAGACTTGGAATTGGTGCATTGCTACATCCAACTTATTCCATGGGCCAAAGTAGTCACTTAGACAAACCCAAAGTCAAGGGGTATGGAAATATCCTCTGCCTGTGTTAACACCATAGCAAAGGTATGCATACCAGGCAGAGTGAAATCCTGGAAGCAGTAACTCAACCTTTTATAGCTGGTGTCAGAGAGATCAAGGAAAAAGTCTGTTTTCAACAGAAAGGAGTGGTCATCAGTGCTGAATAAAACTGAGAGGCCAAGTAAGATGACTATATTTGGCAACGGTGTAGTAGCTGATAAATTTCATGAGGGGTTTTTGTTTGTTTGTTTTTTTGTTTTTTTGTTTTTGTTTTTGTTTTTTTTTTGGTGGTTGATGAAAAGATGGGGGAAGAAAGCCTTAGCTAACATCAGGATTAGATTGTCAAGTCAGAATCATACATATTAAATATTATACTCAGTGTCTAGCTTCCCAAATAATTCAGGAATATAGGCAATGAACAGGCAAAAACAAATGAGAGAGCTCTGAGACATTCTACATGGTTATACTGGCCCTTTCTTCTTTCATTGGCCATGTGCTTTCTAGTTCAGAATAATAGATGAAGGCACCTAATAAGTTTGGGGAGTTATTACATTATACAGCACAGAACATTTAACAGTTAGTAGTATTTTATAATGCTAATAGTTATGCAGATTACCTGACATTCCTAAACAAACATGCTTTTAGATTTATTTACTGTAAGTAATCTTTAATCATCCTGCGAGGTCACTGCATATATAAGGATTCATTCTACTAACAGATATAATTAATATATTTACCCAGAAGTTCAGCTGAAAGGAATTTAGACCAGGTCAGCTACCTTCTTTTCTTCCCCTAGATGAAAGAAAACTTGTCCCACAAACAAATATGAGGTAGAGATTAAGGCTGTAAAACAGAGGTCAAAATCTTCTCTGAATAATTCACAGAGGACTAGATGTTTTTAATGACTACAGCTAAGAGGAGAAGTGGATGCTTAAGTCACATGATCTCTTTTGTATTCCCAGAGCTTAAAGAATGTTGGCATACAACAGTAACTCTACAAGTATTTGTTGAATGAATTAAGGTATATATGAATGAACGAGTCTCAGAGGGACAGAATTTTTAACAAGATTGTGAGTAGTAGTAAAGAGTAGCCACTGGGAAGAAGGAAGAGACTGAAGTATATGCAGCACATAGAATAAAGTTCTACTACTTTTGAGAGCTTTCGAAGCCACATACTCAGGAGAAAGCCAGGTTTCAGTTGAGATCAGAGAGGAGATTGAACATGTGGATATTTTTCCAGAAGGTACAGTAGAAGGCTTGGAGGGTGGGAGGAAGAATGGCACTGAGTCAGGTGCCAGAATGTACATCACATGCGTAGATAATGTACTTAAGAATCAACTTTCTGAGGGAGGATAGGGGTGGGGCTTTTATGTAGGACTTACTAATGAAAACAAGGATGGCTGCCTTGATAAATCTAATCTAATTTTTTTGTACAGAGGTTTTGGGTTTCTCTTCCTCAGTTCCCAATTCTAGAATTTTATTTACCTAAATTGAGAGGAAAAAGAAAAAAAATAGGGTCATGGTTCAATAGAGTAGATTAATTTAGGATTTTGATAGTGTCTTTTTACTTAAAGCAAATAATGCCTCTTAAATGAGAGCAAAATACATTTTCTCTAATCTATGATGATATAAAATTCCATAATGCTAAACTTAGATTAATTTTAAAAAAATCTTTTCCCATACTCATGGATGTAGTCACATAAAAGTTCCTTATTTATATTTTGAAAAAATATAAGACCCACTCTTAGGTCTTAGTAGCTGTTTATGACTGGGTAATTGTACCTTTCTGAGCCTCAGCTTCCTTGTTTTTAGAATAGGGTTGTAGAATAGGTTTTATTGCATTTAACTGAGAAAACTTTGGGGAACATTATAAAGAAATTATAAACACAAAGTAACTAGTGCTTGCTGGTATAGTACTCTCTCACCTTTAGGAAGATTTGATATTTAACAAATATATTGAAGCTGTTTCTTTCTATACCTCTTATGAGGGGGGAAAGAAGGAGATAGGGCTTAGGTATCCTTATGATTAAAGACCTTATCCTCCTATTCAGTTTTACGGGGCAATCAGAGGAAAGAAAAAAAAGGCATTCATGATAGAAATCATTAATTTGTGTAATTCTCTCTTCTTAGGGATGACTTTCTCTTCCAAGCTAATGACTCTTTAAAGGGACTCTAACTTTCAGGGAAAACATAAGAAACTCACTATTCTTTTCTATAAGCCACAAAGAATAAGGTTATTTAATAGGAAAGGGCAGTGACTTCTTTCAATTTCGTAATGAAATAACACATTTTATATCTATAGATATCCTTATTTTGCTCTCCTTGGCACTTTAAGTGTTGGTAAGTAAAATTTGACATTTGGAGACTTTTCAAGCGAAAAATAGCTGTATGTAAATGTATCATTGTTCCACATACTACTCTAGGTCTATATACTTTGTGAAGATAATAAGCTTTCAATGACTTCAAGTTACCAAAGAAATATGTAGTAATTTTCTCCTACTGTTACCTAAGATGCATTTGGATAATAGAGCAATTTCCTGCTACTTTTAGCAAAAAAAAAAAAAAAAAAAAAAAAAAAAAATTAGGTTATAGTTAATTTCATTAAAGTAAATGGTAGTTATGGACTGCCCTCTCTCCCTGCAGCTATTGTAGTCACTGGAGGTACTAGATTTAATTCAAGTCCTTAAAGGATACACAATATTCGTGGCACTAATGGCTGTAGTTATTCTGAAGCTCTATGTTTTACCCAGTTAAGTTTCATAAAAACAAGCAGTTTACTTATATATATATATAATCTCACAATCTCCATGGTTAATATGATGCCAAGGACACCTTTCACAGACAGAGCTTTGGAACTTAGCAAATGTAGAAAAATCAGGGAGTTCTGTAGTAACAAAACTGTAATTACAACAAAGTTAAACATAATCCTTGAAGATTCCCTAAAGTTTCTATTCTCTTTTGAACCAAAGCTAAACAGATTTTAGTCTCCATTACCTTTCTCAAATAGCTCTTATCAAAATTCCTAATGACTGTGATCTTGATGAATCCAACAGCCAGTTAGTTCTTGGTTCTTATCTTACTTGGTTTCTCAACACTTTTTGATCTAGTTAATTGCTTCCTTACAACTCGTTCTGTATTTGGCTTCTGGGTCACCAACTGTTTTTTTGGTGTTTCTTCTATCTCACTGCTTGCTTTTTCTCACTCTCTTTTGCTAGTCCTCTTTTTCTTTTCCTTGTTTTCTGAACATTGGATTGTCTAAGGACTCATTCTTTGAAACACTTCAATTTCAATTAACATCAGGTAATCTCATCTAATCCTTTGATTTTTAATATGATTTATATAATGCTAACAACCTATTTATATTTTCACAGGGAATCTCTCTGAAATCCAGATTCTAAACCAATTGCTCATGGATAGTCCCATCTGTATATCAGATAGTTATCTCAAATAATATGTCCCAACCGATTTTTTTTTGGTAGAATTTTATGGTTTTATTAACACCAGGACAATGTGCATATGGACTGCTCATTCATTTTCTTTGCGGTGCTGCCTGGCATTGGGATTGGTGACCCCAATGGCCGGTTGGGCTGCTTTTCCTGCATTGACTTTGCGGTTCTTTGAAGAGCCATTGTGAGCCGTTTCAGCACAGTAAGATTTGTTGCACACCAGCAGCACTTCAAGGTCCTTGACATTGTGAACCAGGAACTTCTGAAAGCCACTGAGCAGCATGTGCTCTGTTTTCTTGTTATTCCCATAGCCAATGTTGGGCATCAGGTTCTGGCCCTTGAATCTTCTGTGCACTCTATTGTCAATGCATGTGGGTTTCTGCCAGTTACACTCAATTTTACTGACTGTTGCTGGATGAATTTCATGGTCCTCTTTCCGACAATCTTTGGCTTCATGAGGGGTCCGAGCACACCCATGATGTTGAACAGGAGATGGCTGCCACCTTTGTAGGCTGTGCTAAAAAAGAGCCTGAATTCTTTTTTGGCACTCAATTCTATTTCTCCACTAGACTTCTAAACTACAAAAATGGCAATTTTAGCCTTTAGTAGATTGCTTAAGCTAAAATTTGGAGTCATCTTGACTTTTCTCTTTTTCTCATACCTCATATTTAATCCATTATTAGATCTAGCTGATTCTATCTTGAAAATATGTTGAATTTTACTATTTTTACCACTACCACTGCCAACACTCTGGTATAAGTCACCAAATATCTATAAGTCACTTTCTGGATATTTGCCATATCGTACTAATTGGTCGTACTGCTTTCATCTATGCTCACATTTCACCATATCATACACTCACATCAGAGAATCCTGCTCAACTATGTCAGATTGTATCATCCTCTGGCTGAAAACTTTTTGGGAGTTCCCCACACACTCAGAATAATATCAAAAGTCCTTTCAATGGCTGATGGGTTTCTGTATAATCTGTCCCCTTCTGCCTCTCTGACCCAATCTCTATCTACTCTCTTCTTTCTTCACCCCAGTCACACTGGTCTCCTTTGCTGTTCCTCAGTCACTAAACACATGCTTTCCTTGGGAACTTTTGTACTTGTTCTTTCCTATGACTAGAAAACTCTTTCCTCTAATATCAATGTGGCCTTACCCTCAATTCCCTCATGTCTTTGCTTGCACGTCATCTTACTACCAAACCTTCTCTGGCTGTCCTATGTAAAATTCAGTCTTTTACTTTATTCCCATTATTTTCCTTGCCATTCCTTATACATTGTTTTTTTTTTTTATTCAGAGCACCATCATACTACATATTTGCTCATTTAATTGTTTATTATCTATCTCTATTATTAGAATCCAAATTTGTTGAGCACAGAGAAGTTTGTCTCTTTTGATCATTGCTTCATCTTGTGCCTAGTGTAGTGTCTTATTTGTAGGAAGTATTCAATTTATATTTGTAGAATGAATGAGAACTAGTGAGAATGAGCTTTTTTATGTGTATCTCAGTTCACTATAACCAATTACTTTTACTTTCTAGGGTCTTTCTCTTATTATTAATTCTCCTTGTTTGTAAGATGAGCTGCATTTTTGGCCTTTAGAGCTTATAAGGATTGAATGGAAGATTTTTTTGTTGTTGTCATTATTAAAGAGCCAGGCTGGAGATGATTGGCCCCAGAGTTTAGCCGGATTCAATGTATAGGGCAGGGGATGGGATAGACCCCAGAAGAAGTTGATGGGAAGAAGCCCAGGGAGGTAGTTCACCTTGGGAAAAGTCCAGAAATTGGCAATCAGATGTTCCTGATTATAAGGGGAGCACACCATAAACAGGGGAAAGGAGCAATTTGGGTAGATGGTTTGGGTCAGGAAGATCTCGCTGCATATGGGGTCCAGCTAGAGAGTTAAGAGTCAGAAACAGGGCTTCTGACATATGGGAGAGACACAAACCTTGTAGATAAGAATTTTTCTGAACTGAGGAAAGGACAGGAGGAGTCCTCAGATAGAAGAAGCATAGAGATTTCTGGGTGACATAAATAAGCAAGGAAAGAAGATAGAGGACTAGAAATGAGAGGAATAGATGTTTGTGTTTGTCAAAATGTCAAACACCCACTATTTCAGAATCATGTAGGTTGTTTATTAAAAATGCAGAATTCTATGCCTCAGCTCAGTTTATTGAGTCAGAATGAATATAATGAAGTCCTAGGCTGCTGTGGTGGCTCTATGATAATGATCTCCAGGTAGACATTTGATAAGGAAAAAGATAAAAAGGGACAGCCACAACTAGGTATTAAAAGATTGTGATCAGAAACTTCAGAAATATGATTCACCCTATGAACTCTTTTGAGCACAAAGAGGTTTTAAAAGATTTATTAGTAGTGCAGAAGAACCAGATTTACTTTATTGGGAATGTCATTGTACATTCCAAATTCTGGCTGGCAATAGGGAAGGAGTACATATACCCATTCATACACACACATATATATGTATGTATATCTTAATATTCTTCATATAAATATGTTATTTATGATGGCTTATTCTTTGTGTCTGTGAAGGTGGGTATTGTTGAAAATATGTGTGTTCACACTGTCCATTGGCAAAGATGGTTATGGTTGACTCTTAGATTATCTCCCTCTGATTCTAAAGAAGAGGTCAGAAATAGGTGGCTTGATAGGCACATCTGACTTGAAAGTCATTTATTCACTGAACAGTGTCATGATTTTATAAATTATAAATTCATTGGCAACTTTTAAAAGTTCAGAGATATTACTTAAAAATTACATTCTGACTTTTGATAAATCTAAATTTATGGCAAGCTAGTCTCCACATTGCACAGGGGAACTAGAATGGTGGCTATCTTCTTTGTATGAAACATTCTTGCTTTCATTTGCCATAGTTTCTCCTTCCATTACCCTTACTTGACTCATTTGAGTGAGTCACTTCAATCATTTGTGTTACTTGCCTGGTCCAGCCATGTGATAAAATAATTTAATTCAGTGAATTGATTAATTCTTCAGCCAACAAATTGGTCCACTCAATCAAGAAAGATGATTAAGTAGACCAATATGGAAATATTGTTTGACTCCTGTTCTTGACAACTTGTTCAATTGACCCTTCTATTGATTATTCTGCCCTTAGGCATTTAAATAAATTAAATCCAACTTCTAGGGAAAACGTGTTGGCTTTAAGAGTTAATATATCAACTTCTTCCTTTAAAACAAAAGAAATGTCCAAAGATAAAAGAGTATAGTGAATGGTAATTTTTATGACAATTTTTCAGATACACTATAGATGGATTAATATGAAGGAAGACACAAGAAGCTAACATACATTTCATCTTTTTAAAAGATAGAAATTCACTTCACTCTTTAAACCATGATCTATTTTGTAAATTTTTCATGAGGAACATTTATTGTATTATAATTTTTGAAATTCCACAAACTGTAAAGGGCAAAAAAATGATTGGACATGGCTGGGTTATCAGCATAGAGGAAGAGCTTTTCACTGAACATCCAAATGGACTAACATATGCAAGAAGCATATCCCAAAAGGTTTAGCAAATAGTAGTTACCTTACTAGTTGGAATGGTGCCATTATATCCAGCCTAGACTTCATACAGGTAAAATAACCCCATTAAATAGTGCAGAAAACCTATGAACATAGATAAATTAAAACTCTAAAGCTACTTGATCCCCCTTTCTTTCTTGCAGGCTGGCAGGCTTTATGCCTCCCCTGTGAGGAGTGCTCGACTTCTCACCTCATTTGTGAAGTTCTGGAGACAGGGATGATTTCAAAATTGAAACAGAGAATTCAGAGCCAGAGAAGCAGGAGTAGGGGGTGAGAGTGGGGTGAAGTTAGCATTAGGAAGACCCAAGGCTAGTGTTAAGAACCAAAGATCGGAATTAAGGAAAGATAGGAAAGAAAAAGAAAGTTATAGCATCAGAATAATAAAGCGGATATAGCCAACCATTAGCTGGACCGTGAAAAGTTACTGAAGGTTTCTCTAGCAAATATGTGCTATAAATAAGAAAAGTGATAATGGACACATGGATATTTTACTTTTTAGCCTCGGTAACAATTTTTCTTTTTCTTAGTATGAGACTGTTGGTCTGTGGCACAAAGCTATTTATCAGGATATTTAATGTGCTTTATAAATGAACCACTTATCCTTAAATGTCTTTGTTAAAACAATTGATAATTTTTTTTTCCTAAAACAAGGGCAGAATAATCCTTTTTAGTATGAAATTAATGAGCTTCGTTCATTGATTTGGAGACAGTGGCAAAGTACAGTAGCATAATCAAAGTTGCAGTCCTCATAACAGCTCAGGTAATAAGTGCATCAATTTTGGAGAATATAATAAAACCAGACTGAAGGTAAATGATTAAATATGTTAAAAGTGAAAGTAGAAAAGGAATTGGAAAATTCCTCTTTCAAAAGACACTGTTAGCTGTTGCATAATGTAAGATGCCGTCAACATGAAAGAACAGTCACTCGTGTGTGTGTTAGATACTTACAGGCAGATGAACACAGCTGTGGGTAGCATGGATTAACTTCCGGCCTACACTGATGTCTTTTTGTTGTGTTTCTCAATGAAACTCTATACTCTCAGGAGTCTACAATTTTTTTTTCTAGTTATTTGTAAATTAGAAATTTGTTGGGGGAGCAGTAGATAAAGAACACTAGCTGTGTGCAGAGAGGGATGGGTGTCACTACATAAGGCAGATGACTTGGATGTCCAAACATTGACTGGTTTGTTTACAGAGAACAGCTGGCAACGAAAATACTTATTCTGATCCTGAGTCAGTCTGAAGGAAATGGACATTTTTAATAAGTTCATTTACATCCAATGTAGGCATATGAATATTCCAGCTAGGAGAGAAAAAGAGCACACATACATTTTTAAAATGAGAGCTGATTTAAATTTTTTTTCTTAACAATGGTAATGCTGGTAAAACTATTAGTATTTTTTAATGTCAGTATTTAGAAGACTGATAAAATACCAGAATATGTAATGAAGATCACATTGTGATACTATAGCTTTAAATGAGATGATTGTTAAGAGTTGACACTTTCTTACAGTTTGACTTTAATTTTTCATTGAAGAGAAAAAAAAACAATGACATTATTGGACATATTTACAAATAATATCTAAAACTGCTATAGATTACAACTTAAAAAAAAAAAAAACAACCCGAAAGCTTAATGTAATAAAAACACAAAGTAGAAAACCAGTCTCCATTATTTCACAAGTAGAAACTGGTAATTTTTCAATTTTTTTTTTTTTGTGAGGGGGGTGTGGTATACTCATTAACTTAACATCTGATGGCCCTTTTGAAAAGCAGTAGGATATGAGGATATCTCTTCATAATTTCTAGGCCCATGTTTCGGCCATTGCTGCCATTAATGATAACATATGTAAATTTGGAGTTTCACTTTTAATGGAAAAAGAGAGGAAGAAAAGAAATTGAAACTGAATAGAAAATCTGACGTATGCCTCGAGCTATTTAGTATTGCATGGTGTGTAGTTTAGGAAAAGTTGCTGAAAGAAAAATTTCTCTTAATCACTATTAAACTATTGGTAGTAGTAGTAGTACTAGTTTACCATATCACTTTATTGTTTTTAAAAGGACTTAAAAATAATCTAAAATCTGTGGTCTCTTGTGTACTAAATGCTTAATAAGTGATCTGCAGATGCTGAAATGTTCAAAAACGAGTCAGGTTTAAGGACTGGATGTAGGTCCAAAAGGGAAATGGAGCCAGAAGCCTGGAAATAATCAGTGCAGAAGAGTGTGAGACAAACAGCAATGTGGAAAGGAGTTTAGAGTATCCAAGACATTTTCTACAAGTACGGCTGTTGTTCAGCACCTTGCTCCTATTGCATGTTGCTATTTGTTAAAGCCACTAAGTTGGAGCTGGCCAGTTGAAATTCTCATTGAAACTTTTACTTTCATAATAGGATATTATTTTAATTATCTTTAAACTTTTCTTTCTCAATGCCCTTTACTTAATCATTTAATCCCGAGAGACTACTTCTCCAGCCCCCTAACAAACAAATGCCCATATATCCCAAGTTAAGGCATAGACCTCTTTAATCTTTATACAATTTTCATAAATGATTTTATACATTTTTAGTTTTAACATGTAATTCAAAGCAAATGGTTTTAAATCAGTATTTATGCCTCATCAATCTTGTAATTCACAGTCCATTTTCCTGCTGCCAGAGACTCCTTGTTCTCAAAGGGAAACTTCTCCCCACAGGTGAATTTTCTTAAACCCACAAACAAAATTGACCTCTTCTTATTTTGAACTCCAGTAGCACACTGTTTCTCTGAAATTATCACTATCACATTCTTATAATTAATTAGTCATTAGTCATTCATCATGTATGTATTGAATCCTTCATACTGAATTTGACCCTTGAGATCTAAGACTACATTTTATTTTATTTATTAACCCTGATCATCTTCATTTCTCCCCACAGCCCACACAGTGTCTACCACAGTAGGTGGTGCATAGTAGGTACTCAGCAATATTGGTTAAATGAATATATGAATAAATGAACCATCTCAGGTACTTGCATCCCTATTTCTGGCATTTCATTGGTCAAATAAAAATGAAATTAGGATGTAAAGTCCAGCATATTTCTGTTCATTTGCTTGCCATAAGAGATACTATTCTTGGAATATAACATTTAATAGATTTCTTAGTGCTTCTTTATAAAACCAGGCATTTTCATTAAAATGTACTGAGATCAGGATGATATGCTAAGTAAGATATAAGGCTAAAGGCCATAAAGAAAGTAAATTGAGCAAAATTTAGTAAGGAAGTGGAGTAAAAAAGCTTAAGTAATTTTAATCGTTATTAACTCTTATAAATAATCAAATATTTAATTTTGAAAGAAAGAAATGTATGTAAATTATGGGCTTTTGCAGACATGTCAAAAGTGATATTTTAGGAAGTCTTATTACTTAGTGACTTGATAAATTTTCTCTACTTAAAATTTTAATAAACTTGTAATCATTTAATGGAGTCTGTGTAGTCTCTGTTGTATTTTCATTTTCTTGCTCAATTTGCTTATTTTGAATTTTTCTCTATACAATAGACCTTATAAAACCCATTGTTGGTTGTGCAGTGTTTGGAACATAAAAATTTGTAAGCTAATTACAACCTTAAAAATCTTAAGTGAACTCATTAATCTTAAATGGGCTTGAGGAGCTTGGGTCCTTCATTTGTCTCTCTTATATAAACATGAACACATGCATCAGAAAATACAAAAGGTATTAAAGTTCTTATAAGATCCTTTTATCAAGATCCCTCACTTAAAGTAGATAAGAAGAGAATTAGAATATACATAAACGGACACACACATATGCATGCACATTTACACATTTGTCATGCTTTTTACTCTGTAGTCAAAATGCATGGATTGGGAACTAGAGGGTAGACTTGAGAGTAGCACCTTTCATTATTACATCTACTAATCCATTGTAAACATTTTTGTTTGCTCTTTGCTGGGCTCCTGGGCTTAGTGAGTTTGGAGGTCCTAGGGCTCAGAGAAGATTGCTTCCACCAGGTAACATATAGTTCCTATGAAATGGAAGTTTCAACTGCTCCTATGTATGTACTGGGCTTTTTCTGCCACTGAACCAATAGGCGGAGAATAATGTTCTTGAATTGGTGGGGGAAATTGATCCTAATTATCAGAGAGAAATTGAATTGCTCTTCCATGGTGGTGGCAAAGAAGACGTATCTGGGATCCAAGGAATTCACTGGAGTGACTTTTGATACTCTTTTTCTCAATAGACCTAACTGATAGAAAAATGTAGCAACCCAATAAAAACAAGACCACTGACTCATTCCCCACAGGCATGAAGTCTGTGGAGCAGAAGAAGGAAGCTTCAGTTATAAACTTAGGTCTTAGGAACCAAGTACAGAAAAAACAACAGAAGCAAATATGATTTATGTTACCTAATTATTTATTTGTTCACTTTTTACTTGATATGAAGAACCCCAATATTGACTAGTATATACAGTTTGAAATGGGACTATGACCAAATTGACATCACCCTGTTACACAGTTACCAGGGGACTTTAAACATTTCCCGCATTGGGGACATGAACTCTGCACCTGGACAAGGGCAAGAATAAATGCTTAGTGGAGAAAAGGGTTGACTGTGATAAATATTTTCACTCTTCATCTCAAGATCAACTCTCTAACCTTTCTATTCCCCAAACAACCAAGTTGTAAGGCCTCAATATATGGTCTTTTTTGCTCTCCACCTTCTAGCTAGGTTTAGCCAATAGGTCACCAAGGTTGTAGGTCAGCAGGAAGGAGAAAAATGAGGCCTAAGTGTTTTCATTTCTGAGTCAAGTTGCCTCTGGCCTCTTACTGAAATTCAATATTTCACTCAAAGTAGCTTCCTCTACTTGACTCCTTCTAATTCTATAGATAGTTGTTTTATTCTTGGTTAGTTCAGTAGCACCTTCTGGTTTTCCTAGAACCTTTCCACATGTTTGTATGCCCCTCTCAAATGATCCTAACTTGTGTGACCATCTATTTCTTGTTAGGGACCTCACTGACATAATCCCTGTTATAAGTCTTGCTAGTAAAAAGAACCTAGACCAAGAATAAGAATTTGAGGTGGGGAAGGGGTTATCAATTATGACTTGGGGCTTTTAGAAGAAGAAAGAGAAAGAGGTAGAAATTAAGAATGTAGAAAAACATTATGAATCTCTTCTTTTATTTTTACTTTTTTTCAAATTTTTTTCTCCTGTTTGGTAGGTTGCCTTTTCTTTCCTTTTTTTTTTTTTCTTATTACACTCTTTTAAAACTGGGATATAATTGCCATATAATTTTTTATTAGTTTCCATTCTACTTTATAATGATTCAATATTTGTATATATTCTGAAATGATCACCACAATAAGTCTAGTTAACATTCATCAGTACACATAATTGTAAAGTTTTTTTCTTGTGATGAGAACTTTTACAATCAGCTCTCTTAGCCACTTTCAAACATGTAGCACAGTATTATTAATTATTATCACCAATCTGTACCTTATGTCCCCAGGACTTATTTATTTTATAACTGGAATCACTTCTTGTTTAGCAGACTCTTTCTAGGTCTGTCTTGTCATAATAATAGTGTCGCTTGTGCTTCTTCACATTTTTATAATTCATGATTTAGCCTGAAATCAGACCAGCTACATAATTTATGGGACTCAGTGAAAATTGGAAATGTAGGGACCTTTGTTAAATAATTCTTAGTAATTGCAAGATGGTAACAGCAGAGCCATAAACCAAGTGCCAGGCCGCCGAGCGCCAGCCTTTGTGCAACTCCAGTTTCTGTGCTTATGAATTTGGCTCTGCCTGAAATCTGTGGATATAAGAGAAGCTACCAACTTAAAACAACAAAAACAGGTATTAGCTACCAAGATCAAAATAAGTCTTAGATAAAATACATATTTTGCCACCATACCTGAAGACAGAGAGAGCTGCTGTTTCTCAAACTTTTTAATCCTTCCTGGGGCAGTTTTGTGAAGGTAGAAGTGTTAGGAAAGGATGAAATAAATTCAGAGTTTGGGGCCTTTTGGATACTAAGATAGTGATTCTTAATGCTTGCCGCTAATTTGAATGTCCTGGGAAGCCTTAGAAATAAAAACCAATTAATTGGTCTGTCTTGGGACCAATTTGTATAACTAATTTGTAGCTGGGTTTATAAACTATTATCTTAACTTTTTTCTTTAGAGTTAAAAATTTGGGGATTAGTCACTTCTAAAGAGAAGTTGACACACTGGTTTTTCATTCAAAAAATATTAAGGGAAAAATTAATGTAGGATTTTAATAAAACAAGGAGTTCTTTAGAGGATTAAGAAAATACAATTAAAGAAATTGAAGTTGAAAAGATGAGGCCTCTATTTGGGCCTGGGCTTGACTTTTCTTTAGTTTACCTTCAAACCGTATTTTTATTTCAAAGTACCATTTTGGTATAAATAAGGGTTCAATCAATAGACATAGTAATATTTTAATCATATATATATTTTTCCAGGTAAAGCATTTTTCTGGGATTTGTTTATACCAGTAATTTTCAAAATGTGGTATAGAGAATTTTTTCAAGGAATCCGTGGGTCAAAACTTTTTCTATAGTATTTCTAAAGTTTGTTTGCTCTTTTCACTCTCTTTCACTTATGTGTGTGTAATGGTATTGATATAACAGGTTGTCTACAGAAGCAAATAGAGAATCTAGTTGTCTTTTATTAAGCCAGACATTAAAGGAATTTGCAAAATTTTAAACAATGACACTTTTCTCACTATATATTTTTAAATAAAAATGTTAGTTATGTTAATACAAATAATTTTACTGTTATTTTAAAAAAGAATAAATATTTAATAAAATAATTTCTAATTATGCTAAATAGTTAAAGGTATTACTTACATAAAAGTTGAGTTCTTCAATGATTTTTAAGAGTTTGGAGGAAATCCTGAGACCAAACAGTGGGAGAATTGTTGGTATATATTATGCCATTTTTTTGAGGTTAGGCATTTATATTTCACTTGATAAAAACATTAAATCTTGCTTTTAGCCCCATATATAAAGTACTGATATCATCTGTGAACTATATGCATCATGCCAATGATATAATAAATATTAGATAAATCTTTCGTATATTCATTAATTTAACATATTTTATTGAGTGTCTACTCTAGGTATAGTGCTTTTTCCTGGGAATATAGCAGAGATCAATACAGATACACCCTCTGCCATCATGGATCTAACTTTCAATGAGTGGAACAGGGAGGGAAACATCTAACAGATAATCACAAAAATGGTAATAATTGCACTTATGATGAGCACCTGACAAAAAAAGCACAGGGAAGAGTGAAAATATATATGGGAATTACTTAATCAAAGAGCAATCTTTAAGCAAATAAGATTTCAAGGAATTGCATGGGCTAGAATATACTAGGAAGAGAATACTTTACTTGTTAAGCAAAGAAAGAACTTCCATAGAAGACACTGGAAAGATGGGCAGGGCCCAGATCATACAGCACCATGTAGATTACATTAAAGAATTCAATCTCTGTATGAATATGTGTGTTTGTACATGTCTCTGGGTGGGTATGTGCATGGATGTGTATATGTGTGTATAGCTGATAGACCCAGTTAGAAATAGATGGAACTTTTACTATTTAATGTCAAACCATAGGAACTTAAGTTAAATTATGATACATTATTGCAATGAAATAGTACAAATGTCTTAAATATGATACAAATGGAAACTCAATGAAGAAAGCCATTCATGATTCTTTTTATATCAATGTTTATTATTTTACATACATTGAAATATATTTTTATTGATATACTGTGAGTTTTGACAATATATAGAGTTGCATAACCACCACCTTAATTAGGATACAGAATAGTTACATCACTTCAAATAATATCTTCATGCTGCCCTTTTTTAGTTAAGCCACCCCTTACCCTCAATTCTAGGAACCACTGGTTTGTTTTTCATCCTCATAATTTTGCCTTTTCCAGAACGTTATGTAAATAAAACCATGGCTCATTTCTTTTATAGTTATATTTCATTGCATGAATATAACAGAGCTCATATACCCATTTTTCTGCTGAAAGGCATTTACATTATTTCCAGTTTTGGGCGGTTATGAAAAATACTGCTATAAACATTCACACACATGTTTTTGTATGAACATAAATTTTCATGTCTCTAAGGTAAATACTATATGCCGTGTCATATAGTAATTGTATGTTTATCCTTATAAGAAATTACCAAACTTTTTCCAAGTGGCTGTAAAATTTTACATCTTACCAGCAATGATAGTTCCAATTGCTCTGATTATTCACCAGTGCTTGATAGTGTATATTTTTTTCAGCCATTTCAATAGGTATGAAGAAGTATCTCACTGTGGATTTGATTAGCATTTCCTTAAGAGTAATGGTGTTGAGCATTTTTTCATATGTTTATTTTTCCACATTTATATGTTCTTTGGTGAAATATATGTTGACTTTTTTGCCTTTTTATTGTTTTTTTAAATTGAATTTTGAGAATTTCTTATATATTCAGCATACGTCTTTTATCAGATGTGCAATTGTTTTTTTTCCCAGTCCAATGCTTACCTTTTCATTCTTTTAACAGATCTCTCATAGATCAAAGTTTTAGTCTAATTTACTAATTTTCACTTTTATGGATTATGCTTTCAGTATTGTATTTAAGAATGCTTTTCTAACCTAAGATTATGAAGGTCTTCATTTTTTTCTTAACATTTTGTAGTTTTGTGTTTTGTTTTTAGATGTATGATTTTTTGAGTTAATTTTTCACATAAAGTATGAGACATAAATATCCAATTGTTCCAGCACTGTTTGTTGAAAAGATTATTCTTCTGCTGAACTGACTTTCTACCTTTGACAAAAATCTATAGACTATATTTGTGTGGGTTTATTGCTGGCTTCTTTAGTCTGTTCCTTTTATATATGTGGTTATCCATCTATTCTTTCACTATTGTAATATAGTTTTGAGTTACGTAGCTTTATGGTAAGCCCTGAAATCGAGAAGCATAAGTCGTCTAACTTTTTCCTATATTTTAAAAATTGTTTGTCTTCTAATTCTTTTTCTTTGTACATTCATTATAGAATAAGCTTCTCAAAAAATTCTTACTTGGATTTTGATTAGGATATCATTAAGTCTGTAAATCAGTCTGGGGATAACTGAAATCTTAACATTATTGAGCCTTCCAATATATGAATATGGAACATTGCCTTCTTAATTTAGGACTTCGATTTTTTATCAGTGTTTTATAGTTTTTAGTACACAGAGCCCACTCATATTTTGTCAAACTTTGTCAAACATACAGATCTCATTTTTATAGCTATTATAAATTATACTTAAATTTTTTAGTTTCAGATTATTCATTGATGATATAAAAATTGACTTTTGTATATTGATCTTTTATCCTGTAAAAACTCAGTTATAAATTTTTTTTTACTGTAGCTTTCTTGGGATTTTCTATGTATATAATCATGTCATCTGTAAATAGAGAACATTTTCTTTGCCTTCCTTCCTTCCTTCCTTCCTTCCTTCCTTCCTTCCTTCCTTCCTTCCTTCCTTCCTTCCTTCCCTTTCTTTCTTTCTTTCTTTCTTTCTTTCTTTCTTTCTTTCTTTCTTTCTTTCTTTCTTTCTTTCTTTCTTTCTTTCTTTCTTTCTTTCTTTCTTTCTTTCTTTCTTTCTTTCTTTCTTTCTCTCTCTCTCTCTCTCTCTCTCTCTCTCTCTCTCTCTCTCTCTCTCTTTCTTTCTTTCTTTTTCTGTATCACTTTTGTTTCTTTTTTTGGCCTTATTTTTTTTTTTGCTGGATATAGAATTCTGGATTGGCATTTTTTCCCCCCAGAACTTTAAAACTAGTGATCTCCTATTGTAGTAGGCAGAAAAAATAGTCCTTCAGAGATGTGCACATTCTAATGCTGAGGACCTGTGAATAAGTTATTTATTTACAACCTTACAATTTAAGACAAGGATTTTTAGGTGGGGAGAGAGAATCCTGGGTTATCCAGGTGAGCTCAATTTAATCACATGCCTCCTTAAAAGTAGAAAACCTTTTCCAGCTGTGATCAGAGGGAAATGTGACTATAGATAAACAGTAGAGAGATATTATGTTGCTTGCTTTGAAACTAGAAAAAGAGGCTCTGAAACAAACGGAGCAGCCTCTAGAAGCTGAAAATGCAAGGAACTGATTCTCCCCTAGAGCCTCCAGAAAGGAAAGCAGACACTTTGATTTTAGCCCAATGAAAGCCATATTGAAGTCCTTAGTACAAAACTGTAAGGTAAGAAAGTCATGTTCTTTAAAGTCACTAAGTTTGTGGCAATTTGTTCTAGTGGCAATAGAAAAGTAATGCAAGTGACTTCTGTTTTCTGTTTTTTTTTTTTTGTTTCTAGTTTTTGTTAAAAAAATTTTCAGTTATCTGAATTCCTTTTGTGTAACATGTTTTTTTCTCTGATCATTTTCTGGCATTTTTGGTTTTCAACAATTGTTATGAGGTGTCTGGGCAGGATTTTCTTTGAGTTTTTTCATTTGGGGGTTTGCTAAACTACTTAAATCTGTAAAATTATGTCTATTGCTCTGAACTGCAATATGTTGAGAAAGATTGAAAAATGCAGTGATGGTTAAATGGGTTGAAGAACCATGTTTTTCTTTTTCAAGATTGCTTACCCTGTTCTGTGTCTCTCTAATATTTATATAAACTTTGGGAATAGTTCTGCAGTTTATTAAAAAAAAATCAACTGGGATATTGTTAAGGATTGTGTAGAATCTGCAGGCCAGTTTGGCAAAGTATTGCCATCTTAACAATTTTAAGTCTTTTGATATCTTCCAATTTGTTTGTTTTCTCTAAATTCTTTCAAAACTGTTTTGTAGTTTTCAGAGTATAAGTTTTTGCACTTTTGTTAAAATTAGTTTTTAGTATTCTTCTTGAGACTAAATAGAGTTCTTAATTTCTGTTTCAGTTTGCTTAGTGCTGCTGTATGGAAAAAAATAAATTTTAGTAAGTTGATTTTATAACCTGCAAACTTGCTAAACATCTTTATTCTAATAGGTTTTTTCTTAGTAGGCTCCTGAGAATTTTCTGTTAATGTAGTGTATTACATGAGTTGATTTCAGATGTTGAACCAATTTTGCATTCCTGAGATAAATTATATTTGGTCATGGTGTATCATAATCCTTTTGATATGTTGCTAGATTTGATTTATAATATTTTATTGAGGAGTTTTGCATTTTTATTCATAAAAGATATTGATCAATAGTTTCTTTTGTTGTGATGTCTGAAGCTTGAAAGCAAGCCCCACTGAGATGAAATACTGAAGAGGGAGATGGAGAGGATTGAAGGTGAAGTGGGAAGGAATGATGGGAAAGAGGGAGGTTGCTTTGTTTCAAAAGCTAGTACACTCTTTATAGTTCATTTCCTATATGATTTTCTGACATTTTTTATTGTACTCTTTAGAATTCACAAACTTCTTAATCTATAAAGATCTCTAAATCGTAATCACAAATCCTGTAATTTTGTGAGGTTTCTAAGGAAATATGTGAGACTTAGGTGAAAGTCATTTTGGAGACATGTGGACGTCCTGAATGTGTAATACTGAGAATTATAATGATTAATAACATATTTTGATCTCCTATTCTCTTATATGTCACGTTGTTTTAAATGTTTTAATAGATTATTTGCCACAGCCATTTATGAGTAAGCTATTTTTATTTCCATTTCATGGAAGCAAAAGTGGAGGCACAGAAAAGTATAGTAATTACCATGAGGTTACACAATTTATAAGTAATAATTCTTGGATTTAAACTCTAATCTGATTTCAGAGTGTACACTCTTAGACATTATGCTATAAAGTGTGATTATCAATATCATCAATGATTTAGACAATAAGTTTTAGATTATAGGTAAATGCATGGAAACAAGTGCCTGACAATCAACAAGTGCACATTATTTATAATTAAAGATCTTTGGTGCTAGTATGCTGATGATCACTAGTTACTGTGGCTGACATTAAAAAGAAAAGAGACTGAAAGTAAAAAATATTCTATTACTAAAGACTCCATTTTTATTTCACATTTATAATGTTAGCTGCACATTATATAATTGGTAATAAACTAGAATTTATTGGTGTCTTCAAGCATAAATTCATATGTAATAAAATTATTTTTTTATTGACTAAGGTCCCCAAAAGTTAGATGACAGTATTATAAAATGTTTGTAATGTTGCATATAACATGGCTCTATTTCTAAAAATGAAGAACACAGAAAAAGTGTTATCGTTTGAGGAATAGATTCTTTTTTATCAGAATTTATCTTTCCAGGAGAAAATATTTTGCTAGGTTATAAGCTTAGGTTACATAAGAACTGGAATTTCTGTAACAAAGTGTCATTAGTAATGGTTGGTCCTGTTACTAGGGACAATTGGGAAAAAACTGACCCAAAAATCCATTTCTAGTTACATGGAATATTTTATCTTCTTAAGGTAACAAGGTCCAGAGGAATGATCAATATAATGTCTCAAAATTGTTTCCAAGGGGTATATTTAGATCTGGATCTATACAGATCACAGAAATGTTTTATTTTTTTTCTTAGTGACTAGCATAAAGGTGGGTTCTATTTTTGTTTTTAAGGCAAACCAGGAAAAATGTAAATGTGTCACTTCAAGGAAAAGACCAAGGGTGGAGCTCATTTTAAAAGTAACTAGATAAAAGGGCTTAATCAATGTCATCAAGAATGTGTGTGTATGTGTTGTTTATTTACATTTTTGCTAGCTCTTTATTCTGTTTGGTTGGTTTTATGCTCAGACAGCCTTTATGTGAGTAAAAAATAGCTGCCATCATTTTAAGAATTATATTATCTTGATAGCTAGTAATACCAGAGAAGCAACAGGGCTTCTTAGATGTCATCAGGAAAGTCCTGCAAATGATTTTGACTGTTTAACTCGATTTCTGTCACTATTTCAGATTGAATAACTATGTTCTATAATGGGGAGCTCTGATTGGCCAGCCTGGGTCATGTGTCCTGGGTCATGTGTCCTAGGTCATGGGAGATAGAGCCATGTGATTGACAGAACATCATATGAGGAAGTGGTCATGTGACTGAGTCTGTCCATTGGGGGTAGATAGCAGATAAAAACTTACATAATATTATATGAGCCTTCATTGTTAGGCAGATATACGAGGAAGCATTGTCTTTTTCTGATGCTGTCGTTAAATTGGTAGGATGTAACCATGAATAATCAGTGGCCATCTTGCTTGCCATGTGGATAGAGCCTATCTACAAAGTTGTGGTCATCCTTAATGCTCTTTAGTGAATATTTTTGACTTTAGTGAATATTTTTGACTTTTAAGCATATGATAGATTTATATTTCCACGCCCCCTTATTGTTGATACCATTTTGTTATTTTTCTCTGGACAGCAAATCATGAGAGAAATTGATGTATCACTTCTGGTTGGAGAATTTAATTACTGATGTGAGACTCTCTGGAGCTCTTTCCCTTAGGCACAACACTTGACAATATTGGAGATGGTGTTTGCTTTAATCAGTCAGAAGTATTCCTGAATTATTACTATTCCATAATTACTGAATGATTCCTGAGTGACCAGGTCCTCTCTGTTGGATCCCAATGGATTTTGATATAAGCAAGAAAAGAATCTTTGTTCACTTTTAAGTTAATTAGATTTCGGGCTTATTTGTCACTGCACTATGATATAGTCCATTCTGATAATCCTAAAACTATGTAGATTTCCATATTGGCTAATTGTATTCACTCAATTTTACAACTATTGTATGGGTTAAGTACTAAGGCAGATATGGCCTTAGTACTTATTTATTTATTTATACTTATTTATTTCTGTATTCATTCCTCTCATAATCAGTTCTTTAATTTTTTATATCAGATATATGTAGAAGGTTTGGTGATAAATCATTGCACATCTTTTTTAACATTTGTAATTGACTTCACTGAGTGCCTTTTATACAACTAAGTACAATTTATCAGAAGATATTATTTTTTCTCCTCACACAGCCTCAGTACCTAAACATTGAAAGTAAACTTCCTTTTAAACCTGCATTTGGTTTAAAGAATGCCTGAATTATACTCTAGTGCAAAATTCTAAATGAGCAATACCACAAAGACTTGACTCTGTACAATTTGTCAAACTCTTCTATTATGTTGAAGTCATAAGTTTTATTGATTTTTAAGCTGTATTTATCTCCTTTCTTTTTTTATGGCTTCTTTTTCCTTGCAGCAGAATGTCAAGGAAATAGTAAGTTTGTCATTTATTAACCAAAGTTGGAAGAAAATAAAAATTGCTCCAATGAAATATTTAAGAATGACATTAGGATAATATATTATTTTATGTTTATCTTTCTGAAGCTGAAGGTTTCAGCTGAAGAATTAAGGTAGAACAGGGATTTCTAATGTAAGTACAAAATTGGGATATAAATTTTCAAACAAAAGGAATTAAAAGTTTCACAGCTTTCAGATACCTTCATCCAAAAAGGGTAATACAAGACTTAGGTTGTGGGAGCTTTTTTAGGACTTAGTGAAAGAATTCCTTTGGTGTGAGCTGTACAGTGATTCCTGCCCTTGACCTTGACCGGAGGTTGGGAATATGGCTAATGAAGAGCACTTCATCAGGACCATGAAGATTTGGAGATGAGATTCCTGTAGTTACAGGTAGAGGGCTGGTGTCTGTTCAGGCTGCTTTGCCAGTGAAATTGCTATGACTAGGTGTGGGTTGGTCTGAGTTTCTCTGGGCAAAGGGCAAATGAGTTTTACCTGTGGATCAGAGGCTGGCTGAAGGGGAGAACCAGCCTGGAGCCATTAAAAATCCAGCCAAAAAGTTTTCTTGAAAGTTCTATGGGCTTCCCAGAGAGAGTCTGTGTATGGCGAATAGCTCAATGTTAATGGGCTGAGTGGGAGCAACAGGAAGAATGATCCCTTCGGTCTTGGGAAAGAACAACAGAATGATCTTAGTTGGAAAATCTCTGAAGACACAAAATGACTCAAGAGTGGAGGAATCAACTTTAAAATTCTGACAGGCCCAGAGAACACAAAGCTACTTAAAATGAGGCCCATTAAGTGAGGACTTTCCTATTTCTCTTTCCTTTCCTGCCACCTAGACCCTCTGGGTTGAACAGTGATGTGAGTACTTCTGAAAGGAGCTGCCTTTTAGCAAAGGCTTGCTCAAGGAGAGGAGACATTACAACCAAGTCCAGACTATGAAATGTAGTTGTGCTTTTTAGCTATAGAATTGAGAGAATGCTTGGGACTTAAAGTGGTCTATAGGCTTTTATCTTCTCTAGAAGCAAGCAGGAGTGAGTGAACTACTCCATCAGCAGGTTTAAAGAGACTGGAGGGTAGCATCTATGGGCACACACCTGTGGGATATGTTTGCTCAACTTTCTGGTTATGTTCAGTAAAGCTTACATTTGAATGGAGAAAACAGCCTTTCAAGTTTCCAAATGACACTTTAATATATTTCTTTGATTCTAAATTGCACTTGTTTTTTCCTCAGTTAAAATTGACATGTATGTTTAATGTGAACATTTGTGTTCTTTCCATAATGTTTCTATAATGCTATTAATACATCTTAGAATTGCTTGGGTCCTGGAATTTAGGAACTACATTATTCTCAAGTGACTATGTCATAGTTTTATATAATAGTTTAATTAATTTTATATTAAATATTGGTGCAAGTTACTGGGGGACCAAAATAGTCATTCAAATACATGCAGTTCCAATCTAAGTTACCTATAGCTTAAAAAATGAGGATTTTGATCTTCTATTTTCCACATAATTTTTAGCATAGCACTTTTCAAAAGGTGCTATCATTAAGAATCTTACTCTAAAAAGAAGACTAAACTGGTCATTTAAGACAGGAAATTGTTTTATTAATTGCAACTGTTAGGATCTGAAATATTACCTGACCTATAAAGAGCTCAAGGCTCATTATATTTTCAACTCTGTAAGTGTGAGATGAAGGATGTTTAGGCTTGTTTTATATGAGAATAAATGAAAGTCTTGATATCTAGGTTAAGTTACTGGTTTTAGACAACATGAGGAGTTGAAGAAAGTCTCAAATTTAAATGCTAATTTCTCAAGTTCCAGTCCAGTGTTTTTTTTTTTCTTTCTGTTGCTTTGAAATATTTAAAATGCATTAAAAAAATAACATCATTGAAAAAAATTACATTCACACTGGCTGTCCATATCAATTATTTCATACATTCATTTCCAGATGTATAAAAATGAACATAATTCAGAATCAAGAGAACATAATACTTTTTGCTATAAGATATTAATAACATGACAAATGAATCATGTTTGTCGAACCCTGCTCTAATTAAGGGAAACTTTGGTGTAGAGAAAAGTACACAAAGTGTCAGACACAGTTCCTACTGTCAAAGAAATGAATGTTTTATCTGAAGAAAGAGATCTGTGAAAAATAGCATGCACATGGGACCACATGGGAAGAACACAAGGAGATACACATCTCCCTCCTTCAAATACTACCTAGAGTGGGGTGATTCCTAAATTACTATTTCAAGCTTTGACTACCTTAATTTTTATTTTCCTGTTTTCTGTATTTTCAGTTACCTCTTAGCGACATCTGACATCCTCAGGATGACTCAAATGAGGCATTATCGTCCCCCAACAATCTTGGTCCTGCTTCTGTCTCTCTTAATCTTTGTAAGGTCATTGCAGTCTCCCAGATGCCAAAACTGGGAACCTCAGCATTGTCTTAGAATACTTGCTTGTCTTCACACCTCCACATCATCAACTGTGGTTATTACAAAGACCCACTGATTCTTGCTCCAACGTATCTTTAAAAAGCTTAATGCTTCATATCATTACATACTTCATTATTGGTTCAGGCTCCCACCAACTTTGGCCTTTGTTTTAGCAATAACTTTTTAATTGGTTTCTTTCATCTTGATTTCCTTCTCTGATAAATCCATTCTATTACTCTGCCATCAGAGTTATTCTTATATAACACAGAATTGCTCACTTGAATCACTACTTAAAATTATTCTTATTGGTTTCTAAAGTTCAGCTTTAGAAAGTTCAACAGCAAGCTGCTGAAGTGTCACTTTGTATTTTTCTTATCAAATACACTGTACTGTATACATTCTACTGCAGTAGACCCTAGTTAGTCTCCCTGGCTTAATTCATATATTCATAAATTCAGTAATTCACAAATATCAGTTGAATAGCCGCTTCATTCTCAATAGAGAATTTAAATTCTAGGAATATAGCAATAAACAATACAAAGTCCTTTAACTCAAAGGCGTATGTTCTGATTGAGAAAAACAGACAATAAATTTTAAAATAAGTAATTATATATGTGTGCTTGTTTCTGCATCTGTATATGTAACCTAAGATATAATAAAAGTTACAGAGAAAAATGAAGAGGTTGGTTTTGGGAGGCTATGCCTCAGTGCTAAAATGGTGTTTGAGACAAAGACTGAAGGAAGAGAGTGAGTCACTTGGTATAGAGGAGAAGAGCATTCTAGTCATAAGGGAGAGCAAGTACAGAGGCCCCAAGTTTACTGATCACTTTTTCTGCTATGTTCAGTCTGCTGATAAGACCATGGACTTAACTATTGATTTATGATAGCATATTTCTTATTTTCATTTTATACTTTGTTATAGTTTCCTTTTCTCTGCTGCAATTCTGCATTTATTTAGTCACATGGTCATCTTTACAATGATATCCTCTAACAAATTTATCCTGAGAAAATTTAAGTCTACTTCTATTGACAGTTTTCTGTTTTGGCTATGGGTCATATTATCTTACTTTTTCACATGTTTTATAACTTTTTAAATTGTATGCTGCCTATCTTGTGTAAAGTATAATAGAGAATAAAAGAAATATTACAATCATAAAAGGCATCCATCTTCTGTTGTATTTCTGACATGCTAGGTTAGTTTAATCTATAGTTAATTGGGATTTCAGCTGTCTGCAGTTTTGGTTAGATCAAGCTCACCATAAACTTTTGTTGTGAGGGTAGGATCAGGATTTTCTCTTCAGTAGCTTTTGTGATCGCAGCCCCTGCAAAACCCAGGAAATGTTTTTTTCTGATTTATAGCTAAGATGGTAGCTTTTTGGGGAGCTGGTCTACTTCTTCTACTCTCCAGTCCCACTTTCAACTTTTGCACCTTAAAAAAACCTCTTTGTCCTGATTCTCTTCCTCAACCCTTCAGAGGGATGCCCTGTACCTTGGAGGAATCTCTCAGCTCTCCTGCCTCAATCTCTGCCTTTGTCTGCTATTGCCTGATTCTTGTGCAATCCTATTATGCTCAGAAAGATTTGTCTCAATTTGCTATACCAAGCCTTAAGCAGGCCTTTTTTTTTTTTTTGCCTTGCACTTTTAGAAGGCACTATACACTTCAGAAGGCTCCCTCAGCAATTCTGTTCTTGGCCTTGGCACATGTACCCCTATGTACTTGGTGAAGAGCCAAGGCAAAGAGCTGGTAGATGGAAGAGATTTGCTTTGTTGCAGGGCTTCCAGCATTCTAGTCAGTCATGCTAGTCCACATGTAGCCATTAAATTTTCCACTGGTTTCTTCTTACTCCTGCCTGTGGTAGATTCCTTCTCTCACTGTTTCTCTAGGGGTAAAATCAGTTGTGGCTCTCTTCTGTCCTCAGAAGGTATTTTCACTTCATTAAATTTAGTTCCCTTTTGATTCTTTGCATCCTCAATTCTTAGCAACTGTGCTTTTTTAGCTTTCCTGGTCTGTTCTTATGAGGTAGTAGGGATAATCTCTCGTGGTGCTCTACATCCTAATTAGAAGTAGAAATCTTGCATCCAATTTTCTCAGACAGCTAAAATTCTGAAAAATTTTCTTTACTGGTAAAGGAAAAGGCTTAGGTAAATTTGAATTAAAGCCAAGCAGAAGTTAAATTATTAACTTTTCATTCTATAAATAATTTTGCATCTCCTTAGCATGCATGTATCAGGGATTGTTCTAAGCTTGGGAAATAGAGGGGTAGACAAGATAAATTTCCTGTCCTCATGAAACATATATTTTAGGGAAGGAGGACAAGAAGAAAATAAGTATACCTAGGCACTGAGTTTTAAATAATGGCAAATACATTGAAGGAAATAAAGCAGAATGAATGGCTATGGTAGACCAAGTTTACACACTATCTTGGGTCTGCCTAGCCTTACCTACCTGCATATTCACCCTGGTTGTTAATTTTACTATCTGGATTGGATCTAGAGATTACTTACATTATTTCTAGAGTTATAAAACTACCACAGCTACCACCATAGCCTGAGGAGACCATATGTATGGTGCCAGCTGGAAAGGAGAGGCCCCTATCCATTTACTACCTGGAATGGGTGCTTGAAGTCTCTGGCTTGTCCAGTGGCTTCCTGGAAGAGCCACTTTACACAGCATGGAAGTGTGATAACAAGAGTTGTTGAGAATGTTGAGAAATTAGAAACCTTGTGTGTGGTTGGTGGGAATGTAAAATGGTACAGCTGCTATGGAAACACTATGGCAATCTCTTAAAAATTAAAAATAGAATTACCATATGTTCTACTTCTGGGTACATACCCAAAAGAATTTAAAGCAAAGTCTTAAAGAGGTATTTATACACCCCTGTTATGGCAACATTATTCGCACTAGCTAAGAGGTGGGAGCAGGCTAAGTTTCCATTGGCAGATGAGTGGATAAACAAAATAATGGAATATTAGCCAGCCTCAACCAAGAAGGTAATAGTCATGTGCTACAATGCAAGTCAGTCACAAAAGGACAAACACTGTATCATTCCACCGACATGAGGTACCCAGAGTAGTCAAATTCATAGAGACAGAAATCAGAATAACTGGCTAAAGGGCAAAATAGGGTTGTTTCATGGGGACAGAGTTTCAGTATCGCAAGAAGACAAGAGTGTTGGAGGTTTGTTGCACAACAATGTCAATGTGCTTATCGGTACCAAACTGTGTATCTAAAAACGATTAAGATGATACATTTCGTTATGTATTTTATCACAATTAAAAAAGAAAAAAATCTTGTTAGGTAGATTTCAAATAATGACAGAAAGTTGGACAGTTAGAAGATAAACTGCATATTCTTCCTCCTCTTGTTCCCTCTAGTGACAGACTGTTAGGAAACTCAGTCATTTCATATAGCCTTTCTGGGAACTCCGACATAAAGTGATGTCTTTTTTTTTTTTTTTTTTTTTTTTTTTTGAGAAACTGGGCCAGCTCAACAATATACCCTTTTGGCATATGTTCTATTATTCCATTATCTCACTTCCATTTTATGCTCATTCTTAATCTGTAGAATTTCAAAAACACCCCACTCCCCAATATTTTAGCACTCTTGAATCAAATTTTATTTTCTAGAAGCCGAGACTCAGGGAGTGGATTTGTGCTGCTTTAGCTGGTTTGTTCAGGGTAAACATTTTAAGAGAGATCCCATTTGAATTGAAGCTTGAATAAAGGAGTAGAATGTAGAGATTTTCAAAAAGGACATTCTAGGGGCAACAGCAAGTGCAAAGACCCTGAGGTGAGAGCAAATGTGGTACTTTTGAGGACTAACAAGAAGTATAATGACATAAGAAAGAAGACAAGTGATAGGAGATGAGATGAGGGAGGGAGTCACGATCCCTCTCAGTTAGGGCCTTGAAGGCATTGTAAGAATTCTAATTTTTACTCTAAATGATGAAAAGCTAGTGGAGGGGAGTTACATCATTTGAGCTACAGCTATAAAAAGATCTTTCTGGCTATAATTAAAAAAAAAATACATGTTGACGAGGATGTGGAGAAATTGGTACCATTATAGATTGCTGATAGGAATGTAAAATGATGTCACTGCTATGAAAAAAAAAAGTTTGGCAGTTCCTTAAAAAGTTAAATTATATAACCCAAGAATTTTAGTTCACCCAAAAGAATTGAAAACAGATATTCATACAAAAAGTTTTACACAAATGTTTGTAGCAGAACTATTTGTAACGACCAAAGGCAGAAGGAACCCAAATGTCTATCTACTGTCAAATGGATAAGCAAAATGTGGTATGTGCTTATAATAACATATTATTCAGTCACATGGAGGTATGAAGTTCTGATACATGCTACAACATGGATGACCTTTGAAAACATTCTAGGAGAGAGAAACAGTATACAAAAGATGACGTACTAGGTATTTCATATAAATGAAATCTAGAGGCAGAAAGTAGATTAGTGGTTTTCATGGTTGGAGAGGTGGGAGGAGATGCAGAGTGACAGCTAGTGGTGTAAAGCTTCCTTGGGGTGAGGGTAATGTTTTGGGAACCAATGGTTATGTAACATATGAATACTAAATGCCACTGAATTGTACACTTAAATGGTTAATTTATGTTACATGAATTTCTCCTCAGTTGAAAAATAAAAAAGATCTGACTTATCTGCAGAGATAGGAGAGAAGCAGAAAACCCAGTTAGGAAATATTTGCATTAGTCCAGGCAAGAGCTAATGGCAGCTTGGGCTAAGATGGTAGCAATACAAATGTCATTTCTTGGGAACAAAATGAATATGGGAGTGGAGGCAGTTGAGGAGCCAGATAAAGTCCAATGAGATTGATCATTTCTAAATGGGAGCCTAAGAACAATGTAAACCCATTTGGCAACATTTTTTGTGGACCCCGGTACTTTTCACTGGATTCAGGGCCACATACATGGTTGGTCAGAATCTCGAATGACCTAAAAACAGGCAAGTTGGTTTCTTCCGCACGTTCACAGTTGCCAACTTTGTTGTGATTTCTTTTCATTGTTATTGTTAGAGGAAAAGGAAACACGGGGTATATAATAGTTCTATTGCTTTTCCTGCCCTTTCTGCACCCACTTGAAATGGTGGTTTAATCAGATGTTTCACTGCTGCCTGAAATGGGTAAAACTTTCTTAAATACACCCTTTGCTTTAGAAATTTACAAAGGGGCCATTGCTTGTTTCGCAATTTTAAGATAATTCTGTTGACTCTTCTACCATAGGGTTTTGCAGAGAGAGTCCTCCTTACCTGTTGTCATCACTTGGGACATTTCTGACCTTGACCTAGCCTGGGATGGGTTGTTTAATCACTTTGAGCTTCTGCAAAGCAAAACATGTTTAAAACCTCAAGGAAGGATTAGATTTTTCTTTGTTTCTTTGATTTTTATTACCATAAAATAAAAAGTGTATAAACCCTGGCTTTTTCAACATGTCAAATAATTTTGTGTAAAGGAACCAATATCCATTAATTTTAATTCAGTAGCTTTCCATTTTTATCAGCTAATATTGTGTTACTCTCTTACCTCAATCAGGACTGTGGGGGCTTTTAGGCCAGCATAGATTAATGTTAGTAAGGTGGAGCAAAAACCAAGACAGTAAAAAGCATACTACCCTACTTTTGCTGTAAGCTAAACAGCTTAATATCTGAACAGTATTCTCGTAATGGAGATGCACGTGGAGTGAATAATGACCTGGAAAGGTGCTAAGGAAATAATTCCTATGGCAAAGAATTCAAATCACTATGGTCATTTTTTTTCTCAAGCAGTGTTAATAGTTTTGTTTAGTGTTGTATGTTTTCACAACCGATACAATACTATTCTCATAAAAGGGAAAAAGTTAAGATCAGAGAACATGCATGCACTGTAAGTGTAAGTGATTTCCAAGGTGACAGAGGCATCACTCCTGAACGACAGTGCATGAAAGACTTTTTCCATCTCAACTTTCTGAAGATCAGTCAGGTCCTCTGTACAATGGAAATGATCCCATAAAAAGGAAACTGGCATAGAAGGCTACTTGTAAAAGTATATTTTATTGAAAAATAACATGCTCAGGCTCTTAAGTTAGCAGTTTAACTTTTCAGTGCAAGAATATAAAAATAGGCCAAGAGACATATTTAAATACATCGTGGCAAGGCTGTTTCCAATAAGTGTCACAGATAAGCCAGCACCAGCATGTCATAGATAATATGGGTTTTCTTCCTGGAAAGTTTTAGCTATAACTAGAGAGGCTTACAGTGGCAGTCAGTCATAAACCCATCGGTGGTAAGAGTTCTTTTAAGTCAGGTTCTCTTCTCACCCTGTCTAGTCTGCCACCATCTTTATAGTCCATTTTATCTTAATAATCAATACCTTAGAGAAAGACAGGTGGTCATGCCTCTTAAGTATCTATAGCAGTTGCTTCCTAACCAGAGTATATGCACTTTCTAGTGCAGTATTTTTAAAAATTGAATCGGTTGCCAATATTTTAAAATAGGAAGATTACACACACAAAATGATCCCAGATTCCCAACTTCTCTTTGAGAAATGGAAAATTATAATTCTGGAGTTGTAGTCTCATGTGATCAAAACCAGCTCTTGCTAAGCAGAGACTGCCCTCTTCGGAAGGGTCAAGTCTTAACAAAGGCAAATGTTCCCATGTTGCTTTTTTTCTTAGTCAGCATGTCTGGTCTGCTTTACCTGCCTGGATAAAGCAGATAGTAGATATTTGAGTTGATGAATGTATTTTGAATTAATGTACTTTTTTTGTAAAGTGGAGGTGGCTAATCAAAATTTGGTCATTGCTTTCCTAAACAATAAGCCCAAACCATAAGTCTTACATGTGTTCTCTCTACAGTTACAGCTCTGGTCTGTTTGATTGTGTTTGAAATTTGCTATGATAGAACAGTAGTTAATTGGACTTACTCTAGAGAGACGATATGGAAAAGAGAATTGTATGGGAGTATATTTCCTGTGGCTATCTGTTGTAGGATGTCCCTTAAATGTGACCCCATCTTAAGAAGAAGCTTGGGGCAGAAGAAGATAATTATCCTACTCTTCCAAATTACTACAGTCTTTCTGGAGGGCAGTTTATTAAGAAGTTTATGAAAAGCCTGAAAAGCTTGTATAACCTTTAACCCTGTAATTTCATTCCTCGAAATATAGTTTGAAGAAATAAGCAGAAAAGGGCTCAAACATTTATTACAATGATATTTGTAATTGCAAAAAATATAGATACAATCTAAATATTCAACATTAGAATAAATTCTGGCATGTCTTTATGAATTGAAGCTATGCAGCCTTCAGAAATGTTTAAAAGAATGTTCAACAATGATGTAAATGCCCATGCTTTATTACAAAAAATGAACAAAGGCAGTAAGATTCCAATTCTATGAAACTCACATTCATTTGCAGATATACAGAAAAAAAGTTTAGTAAAAAATATTAATAGTAATTATCTAGAATACTGACCTTTATTTTCTCTTTTTTATAATTTGACATTTCTACTACGAATAAATGATTTTTATAACTGGAATATTTAAAATCCTTTTCTTCTATTACCTTTCCAGTTTTCCCTCCAGATACCACTCCCTCCCAGCCTTTAACAACTGAGTCAAAAGAATGAAGGAAAAAGTCAGAGTAGTCACCAAGTGATTGTTATTAGAGATTCTTAATCAAGAGCCAGCTGCTTAAGTTCAAATTCCAGTTCAGATACTGTTGGCTATATGAGCCTGGGCAAGTGCTTAGCCTTTCTATACCTTAGTTTCTCATCTGTAAAACGAGTGTGTGATAATACTTATAGAGTTGTTGTAAGGATTAAGTAAATTAACATTTTAAAGCATTTAAAAAAGAGCCTTGTCCTTATTGAATAAGTCAAGTATAATACAAACAGTTTAGACTAGAGACGGCAATTGCAACATTTTAAAATTTAAGTTATAAAATTTTAAGAGATGAACTTTGTTTGCTTTGGATTTTGAAGTGACCAAAGAAAATTTGTAGCTCATTGTGCTTTATGGGTCAGGTCAGAATTATTGGGAGTGCTATTAACATTCTGGTGAATGTATATCAAAGATTCCAGAACCTTTCCTTCTAGAGCTCCTCAAAGAAAGGCCAGGTCTCGTGAGTAATGCTAGTTCTTGTTCAGCTTTTTGATGTGCAACTTTGACAGAGCAATATCATTTAACAGATCATTAAAGTAAATGGAAGCCATAAACTGAGATCAAACTGCCAGAATGCATATTTAGCCTGTTTTAGAAGAATCTGGAAACATTCTTTTAACAGTCAAGTAACAATGTTCTGGGGCCAAAGTTAAAAAAAAAATTAAAATGCCTGTTAGTTTTTCCTAACTGCATACTAAATACAGATGACATTAATTCATATGCACTTGTCTAGGGACTGTAGGAAAGGGGATATTTTTATTTTAATAAAAAATATGCAGTTTTTTACTTGGAAATATCCATAGTACCAGGCTTCTTGTCTTTAAGTAGCTTAGAACCACAATCCCCTGACTTTGCTGCTGAAAAGTATTATAAATACTCAGTAATAATTGTTTTAAAATAAGAGAGAAGTATTTAAAGCTAATATTTTAGATAAATAAGCAATTCGTGTTTTAAAAATTCTAGGCATATAAATTCTATTTTCAGCATATTAAACATTGCCTAATGACCCTCAAACTTGTAACCATTTGAACAACATTCCCTCACACTCCCTCCCAAACCAAGGCATAATTCTAACTAGGCAAGTGTATCCAATATATCTGTTTTGAGATTAAGGCCTACCATCAACATTTTAAAAAATAGCTATTTCTTGAACTTGCTGAATAAGTTTTTCCTCTCGTTTCCATGTGCTGGTACCTCTGCCTAGAATAATTCATCTCTAAGTATTTTCATGCTGCCTTCCAATCTCTGATCAAGTGTCATATTATCAGTGAGGCCTTTCCCACCTGCTTTATGTAAAAGAGCAACACTTACACAAACACACACTCACATGAAACACTCATTCACAGAGGCACTCCCTATATTTTTAAAATGGCTTTATTTTTCTCTATGGCACTTAAAATTTTCTGAAATATTAAATGTTTACTTTTTTGGGTGTTTGATTTTGTCTCTTCCCATAAGAATGAAAGCTTTGTGAGGATGAGGACAGGACATTTTATAATTTGTATTGCCAGAACTCAGTCCAGCACCTGGGCGCAAAGTTTGTGCTTAATAAATATTTGATACTAAATGAACAAATGAGTAAATGACCATTTATTGAGAGCCTCATGGTTTTAATTTGTTTCAGTTATATAGAAAGCATTATCTCAGGTCATCTTCAGAATAACCCTAGGAGATGAGAACTTTTATTTCCATTTTTCAGGGAGCAAATATACCCAGATAGGTGAAACAATTGCCAAAGTTCACACAGCTAGTAAGCACTGAAGCTCTGGTTCCAGTCCCACATCTGAGTGCAGAGGCTATGCTACCGTAACCTGTTGGGCCTAATCTGGCTCAGTTATGTTAGCCTCTGCCTTTTTCCTCTCAGCTGGAGTCTCTGCCATGGGAATTGTTTAGCATCCTGATCTATTTATAACTGGTGTCCTATTTTGCCTCTACCGGTTACTCTTCTAAAGGCCTGGAATCCCATTACTGAGCCGTGCCTAATGGTATGGCCCTTCCGTCTGAGCAGAATTTCTCCATTTGCCAGCCCCCCACCCCCACCCCGCCTAGACTTTAAGCAAACCAGCACCAAGGAGGATCCTGTTCTTCTGCCACTTCAAGTCGGACCCCAAGTCAAAGAGAGGGCAACTGACTTGCCTAATGAACATTTACTGAGTGTCCCGTCTTCATGATTGAAGATTTGGACTTAGAGGTGCACATTGAGTGGAAAAAAGACTGACAATCTGTGCCGGTAAAGTTCTCAGCTTACTAGAGGGGAAGTGTGTCACTGAATGAGTAAGTGTGATGAGGGTTCTGGATTATTTATTGCAGAGTCAACAAATTTCTTCCTTAATGGGCCCTAGTAAATAGATAAGGCTATGTAGGCCTTATCATTACAAGATCTCATTACAAGTACTCAGCTCTACCATCATTGTGCAAAAGAAGCCCAAGACAATACATAAATAAGACTGACCACGTTACAGTAAATCTTATTTACAGGAAAAGGAGGTGGACTGGATTTGGCTGCAGGCCCTATTTTGCTGACCTTTTTTCTGTTAGCCACTCAGCATTAGTGAGAACCAAATTCCCCACAACCTCATCCCAGGATGATGTCAG
Source organism: Macroglossus sobrinus (assembly GCA_004027375.1). Lineage (NCBI taxonomy): Eukaryota > Metazoa > Chordata > Mammalia > Chiroptera > Pteropodidae > Macroglossus > Macroglossus sobrinus. The sequence continues at coordinate 316,408 of PVKZ01001588.1, forward strand.
GCTAGAATTGGTATAAGATTTTTTGAGGCAGAAAGTGAAGATCCATCAAGCTCTGAAGGGCTTTGGTGGTTAGAGATGGTCAGAAAGGGAGAGAAGTACAGGTGGATTCCATTTCATACTAGTGGTGTCCAGTTCTCCTTATGACCAGCTGTTTGTCTAACCATGACCCCAGCTCACTATGAGCCACTCTGCTGTGAACTACAGAAAACACTTTCCACTCATTTTCCCATCACAGCATGCAGACATACCAAGCTTCCAGGTAACTCTGAAAACTGAGGATTTGTTACCTGTACCATGGCTAGTGAATGATTTTTCTCCTTCCTTTGAAATTTTCTTTCTCCAGACCCTCTGACACTTGTCTAAGGTCTAATTGCTATAATAAACTTCTTATTCCATTGTACTCATAGTGCTTGCCTGATTGGACCTTGACTGTTCTTTAAGGATAATGTCCAGAAGGATTTGAGGTTTTCTTAGGCTAACCCTCAGCATTTGCCACTAAGCATTTTCTCCTACCAGGTACGTTTCTCTTTCTCCCTATCTCCTCTAGCTCATTATTGCTTACTCTACCTTTGAATGGACTTTAATTTACATTATTATCTTATAATTGATATGAAGCTGGAAATAAGTAGACTATTTTTATAGAAATAATTATACCAGGACATTCATTAAGTAAGACAGACACACTCTTGCAAACAGTCTACTTGCATTTATTTATTTTTTTTACTTTCCCCTGTCATAAAAACCTAATGGAGGCCCTGGCTCTGGTAAGGTACAAGCCCTGGGTGTTGGTGTCAGAATGATCTGGGTTCAAACACTTTTATTCTCTGGATAAACCTGAGAAAGTTACTTACCACATCAGACTGTCATTTGCTGACATGTTGTGAGGAAAGCAATACCTACTGAGGGGTGTTGGGAGGATTAGGTGTCATACTGTATGCTTGGCATGCTGCTGGATGCTTCATAGCTCTGAGATTTCCTGTCATGATGCTTTGCTTGCCCCTCTGCCCTGTCCTCCTCAGTTCCATTCAATCTCCCGCTGTGATCCTTTTTGCATATTGTCACGACAGCAAGATGCTTCCTGCTTTCCAGCCCAGCACACCTGAACGTTTCTGTCAGTAACAGTGACTCACTGTGAGAATGTGAATCCCCATTCAGGGATGTTGGCATGGGAGGAGAGAAGATGGGAAACCATAAGCTTCCACTTTTTAAATGAACATACAAAATATAAATTGTTCAGATACTTATCTTTAAGAGGAAATGATAGGAATTCCTGTACCAGCAGAATGTTTCTAAAAACACAGGTGACTATCATTGCTTCATCTAGAATGAACTATGTGAAGCCCCTTTTTCAAAGAATCAAAACTTACCTGGCTTAAGTGCTACTTTCCCCGTGAAATCATGTTTGATCTTTCCAGCTGCAAATCTCTCTTCTTTCTCTAATTTACATGATGTTTGATTGTTCTCTGATGATAGAAATAAGTTACACTGATGTATTGTAGCACAGCAGTTAAAAGTGGGAGTTAAAAATTAAAGTTTATATGCTATTTTTTTTTTTACTGTGTACAATGGGAAAAGACACTTCAAAAGCAAACATTTTACGTTTATTTTCTGACATAGGTATTAATTTACAGTTATAGGGAAGCTCTAGGATACAAAGCTGACAACTGAAGAAAAGACCCTGAAATGGGGAAATTTGACAGTCTCTGCCTTTTCCCATTACCCAATGGACGATAGATAATTTCACTGGAAACAATTACCTTCTCAGTCCCAGTTTCCTCATCTTTAAAATAGGGATAATAATAGTATCTTCTTGCCTGACATTATAAGCACTCACTATACATTTAGCTATTATTTTTCTTTGTATATGGTTGGCTAAGTTTTGTCCTTGTATGTGAATTCTCTAGAAGAAAATCTATTTTGTTTATAATACCTATGGCTTTAATCTATGTTGTAGATTCTCAAATCATGATGGCTGAATGAATAAATATATGAATGCCCTTAGCTGATCAGATAAAAATGATCCATCGCAGGGCCTGGGTGGGCACAAAAAACAGATTAGTATGCTTGGACATACTTGCTTCCTGTAGACATGTATTTAGGATTAGAAGCCCATATAACTAAATATTTAAGCTCCTAAATTGACCTCTTGCTGTGCTTTCTGCCTCTACCTTCAGAACTTATTTCTTACCCATTCTGAGCTAACCCCTGCTGACATCAGTCTTAGAAAATAAATGTGCTTATTCCTAAATAAATAATGACACTGTAGCTATTTTTTTCCACAAGGGATTCTTTCCATGTTTTACTGAAACAGTGAGTCACACAGAGAAGGACTTTTACGCTTTTTCCTTGAAATGGGAAGAGACATTTCAAAAGCAAATATTGCATGTTTATTTTGGGTGCTACTGACACATGTCTTCATTTACAGTTATGAGGAAGCTCTAGGTTACAAAACTGACATCCAAAGAAAAGACCTGAAATGGGGAAATTTGACAGTCTCTGCCTTTTCCCATCACCCCATGAATGATGGATAATTTCATAGCGATGACAGCTTGGGACATAGTTCTGGAAATCTATTTTTATATTAAATATGTATATATATGCATGTCTATCTTAATATTTTTTTTCTCTAAGTGTTAAACAGTATAACTCTCTGTTGATATCTTCCCATCAGTAAGAAGCTGGGACAGAAGCAGACAATCAATTTTATCTTTGATTTAAGACTAATCTGCATAAAAGAACAGCTGGAGCTAAGAGAGAGTTGTAAATGTGAATTCTGTATTATGACTAAAAGTCATTTTTTCATCCTCTTCTCTCTCCTCTTCTGCCTCTTTCTTTCTCTTCTCTTTCTTACTCCTGTTTCTTACTCCCCTCCTTTTTTTTTTCCTTCAGAATTTGTGGTCATTTTTAATGGAAAAGAATTCATGCAGTGTCCTGGTTCCTTTCAGTGAATAAGCATAGTCTCTCGAGATTTTTAATTATTATTAAAGTTTATCTGATTCTGATTTCCAGTCTCTCACTGACAGCTTTTGGTAATTTTGCCTGGAAATCTCAGACTTCTTGCTTTGATCGTAGTGTGCCCCATTATGATAACAAAGTGTTATCTGATTTTAAGAGTATAAATTCCCTACGTTTCATCCTTTACTTGTAGACTACAACTTTATGGCTCATAAATAAAGCACAGCAAGGATAGTTAAAGTCTGAGAAATATGTGTATAGTACATCATACATGGAGTTCTCATTTCCTAAGAAAGAAAGCATTCTATTAATGTAATATGACTTCCATATTATTCTTGTTTATGGTCAAATTATATTTTAACATCATTATTCATCAATGTAGACTTATCATGTTGATCCTTGATGACATGGAATCTTAGTGTGTTAAAGATAGAAGGAGCTTTGGAGATCATCTAGCAATTTTTGCTATTTTAACACAAGGGGATATTCTGGCTCAGAAGCTGTGTCTTGTCATAGAGCTAATTGGTTACCAGTAGAACCTGAAGAATAATTTAAGTTAGCTGTTACTAGCAAACATAAGTCCTATTGTTTATGTCTAGTGAAGGCTGTCAGAGCTTCAAGAAGTTGTGAATTGCTAAATTGTGATGACTGTACCAAGAAAAAACAACGAATATGAGAGTGAGCTCCATCATCAGACTTATTTATGTTCAAATTCCATACTTTCTAACTGGGTACCTTGTACAAGGTACTTAATTCTCTCTGAGCTTTGACTTCCCCAACCATAGGAAAAAGGAATAAGAAAGTATAAAATGTTTTCCTATGTAAAGGAATTAGGTAAGTGACTGTCAGATATTAAATATGAATGTTTTAGTTGCACATTGTATTATATTTATTATTGCTACTAATAGTATTGATGTTAGTTTTATACTTATTAATATGTTCTTATTATAATAACTAATATTAATATTACACTTCTCATTCCTGGATGAATTGTTCCTATGGTGTTCAGGGTATATGATATTCTACATTTGAGTTTGCTTCAATCAAAGGTTAAGTTTAGGTGGGTCTTTAAGACCGTGATAAAAATATAGGGCAATCAGAGAGTATATCCACTATGAATGAAGGCCTAAGAAAGACCTTTGCTACCTCAAATGATTTTAAACACTTTTAGACCAGCCATACGTCCATCCATTTATACATCCATCCTTTCAGCAAATTGTTAGTGGGTGATTTCTATGTGTCAGGTCCCAAATTCATGATTTGGGGAATTACATAAGTGCTAGAGGAACACTTGTACGGCCATCAGAACTTTTCATTGCTTGTTGGTTCCTAATAAGGATGAGGAGAGTAGTTGTTAGATATAGGAGACAGTCTATAAAAGGGTTTGTGTTTGAGTTATAGGTGATGGGTTGTAACACATGGCATAAGGAAGGAACATTTTGTGCTAAGAGTGGCTCAGAAGGAAGACATGCCTTGATAGCACATTGCCACATTTTTACATACCGATTCAATTTGGCAGAAACAAATTGTTTATAGAAAATAGACACTTAAAAAATATATCTCAAAGGTATTTACCCTGACTCTATTGAAGTTACCTAGAGTGGTGGTGCAAAGAGTGCTGGGAAAAATCTGCAGCACTACAGAACCATACATTTTTATGAACTGCAGCTTTATTTTTCTTAATCTTTTTCTCCCTCCCTCCCTTTCTTTGAAGATATACATACTTTACCCCAGGGACAAACTGAGATATTATCAAAATCCACCAATTATTGAACACCTACAATATTTCAGACACTGTGTTGACATTCTTGCATGTCTGATCACCCAATGCAGTAGACACTATTTTAAGGAACTATAATCTAGAGAAGTTAAAGAAAAAAGGAGAATTTGGTTCTCACCGAGTCCAAGCGTGTGACTATATCCACTAAAGAAATGGAAGAGAAAAAAATTGAAAGAAGATGGATGAATGATTGCCTGCATTGAGGCTGAATAATATTCCCTGAAAAAAAGAGTGAACACTTTTGCACCATGCGCCTGTTATAAGGCTTTCCAAAGTTGTGGTTTATCTTAAGTTTTGTTTTCTGATGAGATAGTAAATTATAGAAGTGATGAGAAGACTACTTAGTGAAGTCAGTGGCTTATAGCATTCTGCCCCAAAGCCTGAAATTGTGTTTTCTGCAGGACTGTGCAGACTCAGAAACTGGTTAAAGAGGTTTCCCAGGAGAACGAAGGGGGAGGACATTGCCAAGAGGCATTCTCTTTTAAGCTTTCACCAGCATCTAACTTATAATCTTTGGTGTGCAATGTCAATTCTCTAGGGCAATAACTCTGGCTAGATGTAAGAAAAAAAAGTGGGTAAAAGAAACTAGCAAGCTCACCAAGAGTTATTATGCTCGTTGATGTCACCAGTGAGAGGTATATCTCAGAAAGAGATGTTTAGTATAGTCCCTAACTTGTTTAAACACTGGAGCATAGCAAAAATGGCTAAGGTGGTTTTTTGTTTTTTTTTGTTTGTTTGTTTGTTTTTTTTTGCATTAGAGAAAACAAAGTGTTTCTGTTAATTCTTTTTAAGTGGGAAGTATGAGTCAGCTTTTTGTCTGAATGTAGACCAGAACTGAAAAATCAGTGAATGGTAAACCAACATGTATTTTTCTGTACATTGTGTTGATTGGAGATTTATTAGATGCTGTTTGGAGTCTGGAAAGAATGTACATCTTCCTTTTAATATCCAGAGGAAAAAGCCTTTATCAGTACCTCTTTTAATTCTCATCTACCTGGAGAATGGCCCATGTGCCTGTATCTGCACTGCCAGCTGGATGCGAGATGCCAAGGAAAGTTTACTGTGGCCATGTGCAGATATGGTTCCACTAGTAGAGCATATCTTATTGGCCCTGAGCCCACAGCCACACACTGTGAGAGCTGTTTTATTCTCCACTTATCCACACGTCAGGTTTTTTCTCTTTTTGGAGATTGTGTTTTCAAAAAAAACAAAAACAAAAAAAACCAAAACAACAAAACAAAGGTATAATGGCAGGTTGTAGGCCTTGGAACTTGACTATGTTTATCTTGGAATGTAACCATGAACACCTCAGCAGGGTGGATCTAAGTTTTGTTTTTCTCTGTTTACTACAGTTTTTTTTTTTTACATGGAAACAGCATTGAGCCCATAATTGTAGAGTTTGAACCTGTTCCTCGTAGTGTTGCTATAAAGATCAAACAAGGTAAAATATGGAGAAAATTGTTTAAAACTGTAAAGAAAAGGGGGGTGTTCTGGGAAGATGCCATCTCCTTTTCTTTTGATCCTATTTCTAGTCTATCTTCTCACATGAATCAAATGACTAGTAGGACTGGGAGGAAGCTGGCTGCAAGTGAGACCTTGGTTCTGCAGGAGTTTTGGTGGATCAACAGAGTATGAAGTTTTTTTTTTTTTGGTTTTTGCCTTTTTTGGTTGATGCGATCCTAGGTCAGCCTCAGGAGGAACTGCAGGGAGGATCAGAAATGTCATGTCTTAAGGAAACCATGGACCTTATTTATGTGCAGACCCTTTGACTGTAGGTCAACACTGGCCATGTGTATGGCTGATATTTGTGGTTCCCAGGACTCTAAAAAAAATTGCCTGGGTGGATGAGTCTCCCTTGTTTCTGAGGCTGAGAGAGTGAAAGCAAACCAGGGGTCAGCCCAAGGATTCTATTCAATGTCTTCAGAGACTCATAAGTACTTAGGGTGCTCCAGTAATCAAATATTAGACTTCACGAAAAAATAAAGGTGCCCAGAAGCTATGAAGATGAAGATCAGTCAGAACACAGCAGAATGAACATCTAGTCGAAGAGACTAGAGAAGGCAAATGCCAACTTAAGAAACAATGAGCATTCAAGGCAATGTAGGAGTGAATTTTCTGGAGTTAAAAATAATTTCTGTGCAAAAGTTTTTGGTTTAATTGAAGGAAAAGCTGGTCAAAGTTGAGATTGAATTTGTAGTCCAGGAAATCAATTGAGATAAATATCTTAAAGCATAGGATCAAAACACACAGAGAGATTATCTGTAAAAGAAACATGAAGGACAGACCCTGGATATCTAAATGCACATAGAACTTAAGAAGGAAATTTCTCTGAAAGGCCTGAGTCACAGAATGAAAGGGCATAGTGAAGTCGAGGTAATGTTGATGAGAAAAGACGCACATAGACATACCTGGAAAGTACCTGTACTCTAAGGATAGTGAGAAATTCTGACAGCTTTCCTGTTGGGAAGGTCAAGTTACATATAGGGGAAAAGATTCAGACTGCTATCCTATTTATTTCTTATTTTATATTAGTTTCAGGTGTATAATACAATGATGACATTTATGGAGTTTATGAAGTAATCCCCCCAATTATTCTAGCATCCAGCTGGCACTACACACAGCCATTACAATAATATTGGTTATATCTCCTGTGCTCTACTCTATGTCCCCATGACTGTTTTGTAACTACTAGTTTGTATTCTTCATTTTTTCACCTTTTTCACTCAGCCTCACAACCCCTCTCCCCTCTGGCAATCATCAGTTTGTTCTCTGTATCTGTGAGTTTGTTTTTCTTTAGTTTGTTCCCTTTGTTCCTTAGATTCCACATATAAGTTGAAGTCAGATGGCATTTATCTTCCACTGTCTGACTTATTTCACTAGAATAATACCCTCTAGGTCCATCCATGTTGTTGCAAATGGTAAGATTTCATTTTTTTTATGGCTGAGTAATATTCCATGGTATATTTGTGCCATAACTTCTTCATCTAATTATCTGTTGATGGGCACTTATGTTTCTTTCATATCATGGCTATTGTGAATAATGCTGTCATAAACATAGGGGTCCATAGATCTTTACAAACTAATGTTTTGGTTTTCTTTGGATAAATACCCAGAAGTGTAATTGCTGGATCAGAAGGCAGTTTTATATTTTAATTTTTTGAGGAAACTCCAAAACATTTTCCATAGTGGCTGTACCGATTTGCAATCCCATTAACAGGGTATGGGAGTTCCCTTTTCTCTACATTCTCACCAAAAATCGTTTTATGACTTATTGAAAATTTCCCCGAAGAAATATACTAAAAAAAAAAATACTAAAAAAATCACTAATAGCAATATCAGAGCATTTACTATGTTTTCTTCTAGAAGATTTATGGTTTTGAGTCTTTTGTTTAAGTCTTTAATCCATTTTTAGTTTATTCTTGTATATGGTGTCTAATCTGCAATAACTGAATCTAGAAAACATAGTTTTCTATGTAGTATACTTACTAGACACAATAGAGAATACACAACTTCAACCTTAGAATCTCTTACCCAAAAAACTATAATTTAACTGGAAAGGCAAACAATTCCATTAAGATTTTATAATAATTCAGAGAAAACATCTTTAAAGAACACAACAGGCTCAGAGAGATTCTAAATAAACAAGAGAAGAAATGATTAATCAAGCTAAGGAATTGTGAAATAAAATGGAAATTGTAAACAATGAATTTGAGAATGAATGGATGCTTATTTGTGTGTTTATTGAGACATAAATAGATAACAGTAGACTGGGAATATGTAATATAAATGTTAAATATGCTAAATATAATAAAATGCTAAATAAAGAGAAGAGACACACTACAATGGAAATTTGATTACTAGTTTAGAAATAAAATTACTAAATTCTTAGTAAATCCTAGAATTTAGATGAGGTACGGGAAAAAGATAAGAGAAGTAAAATAGCTCTTTCTCAATTCAAATACACTTTTAATATTAAAAAGGAAAGATGAAAAGTAAATAGTTTAAACTTATCACCAATTTTAAAAGGTTAGAAAAGAAAAATCAGAGAAGGAAGATGTATTGATAAAGGTAAAAATGAAAATAGAGAAAAACACTTTGAAATAGGATAAACAAATCAATTTTTTTGAAGAAACAAACTAGTTAAACCAGTCAGGAGTCTAGAGAAAAAGATGAAAATGCAAAATTATAAAGATATGGAATGGAAAGGAACAGCCATGCATAGAGCAATAGGTAAAATAAGAGATGACTACAAGAAGGGTCTCAGTACTAATTTTTAAAAACTAGACAAAAGTGATACTTTCTTAGAAAGTTGTAAATTATATTATTATTCCAAGAAAAAGCAGACAACTGAATAGCTGATTAAAGGTAATAGGAGGTTCTAGATTTAGCTTCAAAAAAGAAAATGCTTACTTAAGTACAGAAATACACAGCAACACACACTAACACAAATATACACACTCATGTATTTAATATATGTATGCAAAAATATGCACATACACTTAAACACATACATGTAAGAATATATACAAATGAATGCGCACATGCCTTTTTATACACATTAACATGTATACCCATAAATAATGTACAAGTGTATACACATATGCAGTTCATATATATATATGATATATACATGTGTAAATATATATACATACATTTATATATGTGGAAAGAGATATTTAAAAAAAGGTAAGCTACTTCACTTTCCAAGAAATTAAAAAATACTACAAAGCCACATTGCTATGATATTAGCTTTCGAATAGTAAGTAGATGGATGGCATGGAACCAAATAGAGATTCCAGAAATAGATCTTAGTTATATATGAGAATATAGTACATGACAAAGGTAATATTTTAATTTAGTGGGAAAGGATGAAGTATTCAATAAACTGTATTGACCCTATGTGCTATGTATGTGGAAGAAATAATATCAGACTTCCATCTTACATCATGTACAAATATAAATTCTAGATAGATTAAAGATCTTTTTTTCTGAACCATTTGAGAGACAGTTGCAGATATAATATCTTTCTACCCCTACACACTTCAGTATATATTTCCTAAAAACAATCTCAGTGCAACTAAAATCACAGAGTTGGAAAATTACAATTGATAGACTATTATCATCTTATCTATCATATTAGATAACCACTAACAGTTCTACTAATGTCTTTTTCAGCAAAAGGGAAATAATAATTTCCTTTTCTGGTCCAGGATCTATTTCATAATACCATGTTGCACTAGGTTCTCATGTCTTTTAGTCTCCTTTAATCAGGGGAAAGTTCTTCAGTCTTTGACTTTCGTGACCTTAATATTTTTAAATAAGAAAGACCAGTTATTTTATAGACTACCCTTCAATTTGGTATGCTTGGTATAACTGAAGACATTCTTAACCTTACTTTTGGATTGATATATTATTTTCTATGCTTATTTCCAAACAGTGGTCTATACTATTGATTTGAGGCTGCTCAGTGGCAAAAACAAACAAACAAACAAACAAACAAACAAAAAACCCTGGTTCAGCAGCCCTTCTTTCAAGGCTACTTGCTGACAACAACCAGAAGACCTCCTGATATTAGCTACAGCCAACAGAAGAAAACCTAGCATTTCTTTATTACCTGGAAATCTTAAATTTTTTGTACTTTCTTAGATTCACATTATTTATAAATGAATAAAAGTAACGTTTGCCTACTTGTTGTCCATAAAGGTAATTATATTTGAGGCAACACCCTTGTAAAAACCTTAGCCAGTCACATAATCAAATTTCACACCCAACAAAATCAGGCCCTAATAACAAGTGCACCCCAGAAAGGAAAAGTAGTTTGCTTTATAATTCTACTTAAGTCTGCTGTTTTTTTTTTTTTTTTTTGAATAGCGGTTGTCTTTGTTGTGAATACAAATAATTTTTGGCCTGCTGGAAACAGCATTTTATTTGGCATAAATTCTTTTGACCTTCTGCCCCTCTTCGAAAACCACAAAGACTTAGGGGGTCAGATCTTCAACTGGTCTAAACCAGCTTTTCTTTTAATAGATGTAACTTAATCTCCGGCCTGTTTCTTTGTACTAATGCCAATGTTGTAACATTTATCAAAAGGCTTGTAAATTAACTGCCTGGTGGCAATAGACCGCTAAGTGCAATAAGCACTGCCTTAGGAAACCGGAGCCCTGGGTATTCCGCAACTTTTAGTTAGTGTGGTTAGAGATGAGGACCTGTGATACTTCCTAGAGAAGACTTCGGTTCTACTACTTTACCATCCTTTTGAGCTTGGGCAATTGAATTAATATCGCTGTGTCTGTACTTTCTCACTTCTAAGCAGTAACAATGATGCTATTTATTTCATAGGTACTAATTTTAATATGAGGAAGAAAATAATGATACAGGAAGCATAGCTTACATATAACAACATTTAGTAAATGTTGCCATTTGTTATCACCAGTTATATCACTTTGGTAAGTCATGTAAATGAATGTTACAGGTATCTATTGATGTGCAACAAACTATTCCAAAGCTAATTGTTTACAACAAAAAATATTTTATTCTCACAATCAGTAAATCTAGAATTTGGGCAGGGCTTAGTTGAGTGTGGCATCACCTGGTATCATTTAATCATTTACAGCTGGTAGCTGGGATGGTTGTAGAGGGCCCAGGAAAAATCCACTGGTTTGGGGTCTCACTTGTCTGGTGGCTTGGGGAGGGACAGCTGGAAAGCTGGTCTCTATGTGGCTTCTCTTCTTCCCCATGTAGTTCAGACCCTCTCCATATGGTCTTTCCAGCAGGATTGTCGGACTACTTACACAGCCACTCGGGACTCCAGTGTCCTAAGAGAGCAAAGATGAGCTGCAAAGCTTTTATAGCAGTTTCAGAAATCACAGTGTCGCATGTGCTTCATTTTTTTTGTTTTCATAGGATGAGCTCATATTCGATGTGGAAAGGGACACAAAATTGCATAAATACTGAGAGGCATGATTCTTTTGAGGGGAGGCTATCTTGAAGACAAGCTATCACAATGAATAATTGTATTTCCTCTAAAGGTATTCATTTATATCTGTGTGTAAACTAATGGCCATGTACTAGTTGGGCATATGTTCAGGGTGTTTTGTTGCAAAAATGTTTGAAAAAAGGACTACAGACTCACCACATGGAGAGGTTTGAAATTCTCTGAGATTGCATTTTGGGAATGAGATTGGCCTGGGAGATCTCAGAAAACTATAATTAGGACCAGCTTCCTCTTTAGACTCAATATTTCCTAAAATTTCCTAATACTTTGTTGCTTTGAACTATACTATGTAAACTCTCGGTGGCTTATGATAAACATTTTTTTCCTTCTTTCATGTCTGTAAGTCAGCTGTGGCTCTGCTGGACTTGGCTGGGATCATTTGGGGTCAGTTGATCTACTAGGCTTCAGGCTGTGAGTAGGTCCGGGTATGTTCACATGTCTCCTTATTCTGAAACTATAGAGTTCCATTCTGAATGTATGATGAAATTCAAGATCTCTAGAAGCTAAAGCAAAACATGCAAACACATTTAACACCTCTGCTCATGTCATGTCCACTTACATTCCATTAGCCAAATCAAACTGCATAGGTAAGCCCAAAGTCCATAGAGATGGGTAGTCTATTCTATCCACAGGGAGGCCATGGGGGAAAGGAATAACTGTGAATAACTATTCCCTCTCATGGAGAATATAGGCATGCTGGAATGAGAAGTTTTTCTGGACATTCACATCATGTTGAAAGTATCTGCAATATCCATTTGTAAAGCTCTATTCTAATACAGTAGAATTAGAGCATCCACTTTCTGATAAGTTTTGGGGAGTACTCAGTGTTCAATCCAAAGCATCATTTAATTAAAATCATATGATATACAGGAATTACTACCCTATTTTTGGACTTTGTTATTTATATTCATACTGTGCTTATGAAGCACCAATGCTGTATTCAGCTATTGACAATGCATAAGCAATTGGTCTCTGCCCTGAGGAATTTATTTCAGAGCAATTCAAGCTGTTTAAATCAGTGTCAGGCTCTCAACTTTGAACAGACAGCTGTGGAGAGGAGATAAGCTTTTGAAGATGCAGCAGAAATGCTGTTTATAGAGGGAATGAAAGAGGAAAAGATGATAGGCAACCAAGAAAGGGAGAGTTTATCCAAACTTGCAAAATGAATGGTAGGAGAGGAAAAAGCTAACAGTTCAGGTGATGGAACAGACAAAGGTGAGGCTCCAGCTCAACTTTATCCTCAACATTTTCAGAAATTCTAAGAAATTTAGACATCAACTGGATTTATTTGACAGACATACCTCTTGAAGTTTAGACTTCAGGTTTATCATGTCTCCATCACACATTTGTTTTGTGCTGATAACAGAGTAGTTATCCTTGAGTGTGGTGAATTCCTCTCAGTCTCTGTGGGCAGGTTGTTAATAGAAAAATTGATATACCTTAGTGATTTTCCAACCCAAGATAGCACCTGATCATAAGCTGAAATAATAACTTATAATATGTTATAATTAGGGGGTTCCCATAGGCATCCATGCCTTCAAAATAATTACTGCAACTAAACTCACTATGTACCAGATGATACTAAATTAATTACCACATGAAAATAGCTCTGCACTATAGGAATTAAACAAGGAAGTCTGTGGTGCCACAGAAATATAGTAGCTCACTGGAAGGACACATGAGGCAGAGAGAGATTTGATAGGATAGGAAGATTCAGGTTGGTGGAAGAGCCCCCTTGCTATCATAAGCTGTCCACTCTGTGCAATCTTCTCTCCAGCCTCTGTAGAGGGCATTTGTTTTTGGCTGCCCAAAATCCATTGGCTCTTCCCAATAGCCTCCCATAATTGTTTTTTGGTGAATTCTCCCTCCTACATTGTGGGTAATAATTGGCGAATCTATAAACCGAGATGCCCTGTTTGGCTGCTCTTCTATGAAGGTTGGCATGACTATCTTCCTGTCCTGTTATTTAATATACTCACAGATATAGCTATGACTATATTTCATAGATGTTATTAGATGCCATCATGAATTGACTTTAAATAAGAATATTATATTCAATTAACTGATATACCTGATTCAATCAGTAGAAGGAATTTATTATTTATTAGCAGAGCTGAGGCTTCCCTTGGGAAGAAAAAACTTCCCCTGTGGGCAGCAGCTTCAGCCTGTGACCCACAGTTTCAGGCTGCCCTCCTGGTAGCCTGTGGACATGGATTTACGTAGTTAGCCCCCGTGACCATGTAGCCAGTTCTTTGCAGTCATTCTCTTAATATATCTCTCTTATTGGTTCTGTTTCTCTAGTTGAACCCTGCCTGATATGGCTTTCCATCTCTGCTTCCTCACAAATGGAATTACAGGGATTCCCTCCTGGTGTTCAGTTTCCTACCCACCAGATCTTTCCTTTCACTTCTGTACTATTGCCAGGAGGGGACATGAAGCTAAGCGTGGCCAGCTGGTGATTTTCACAGTCTTTACCCTTGAGAAAAACAAACAAAACCCCTGACATTCTGAAGTTCTTCCAATAGAAGTTTTCCAGCAAGATCCTCTCAGAGTTCCTTCTTCCCTTGTTCTTGTTGTTTTCCAATCGTGGTTTATAGCTGTTGTATTCATTTAGTAAATTTTACTTTTGCTAGGCTATAGCAAAAAAAAAAAAAAGACTATCAAATCCATTTCTGTCACTTGCAACAAGAACAAAAAATTTTACTTATACAGCCCCTGAGCATTCTGATAGACTTAAACAAAACTTGGATCTCATTCAAACCTGAACTCCAGGAGAATGGCTAGAGAAACCTCTGAAAGGGCCTCTCATCAAATTGAATCTACCTAATCTTTTGTGTTAAGGCATGTGTGTGGGGGGACTCTATTAAAATATGAGTGTTTTCCTGCAGGCATAATACATTTAAGCAACTATCTATGACCAACATTATAGTTCAGTATAGCCTTTCCATTGAGTTAGGAACGTGTGGAAATCCAAATGAACTAGGAGGCCAATATGTGAATTATGATGCAAGGGTTGATAAGAGAAGGGCTGAAACATGAAATAAGCCATGGAATGTGTCAAAAGGCAGAACCTAATAGAGAATGAGGGTATGGGAGTAGGTAGAATGTGGGCTAGGGGAGGGAAAGTGGGATTATCACAACATTTTAATAACTTGCCATGCTCACTTTGTATGGTAGGCAGTATAATGGCTCCTAAAATAGGTCTCCTTCATCCTAAACCCTGAAAACTTTGAATATGTTATCTTACATGGCAAGGGAAATTAGGTTGCAGATGGAATCAAGCTTGCTATTTGCTGACCTTAATATAGGGAGATTAGCTTATTGGTTGGGTGATTCAATGTAACAAATGAGTCTTTAAAAATGGAAGAAGGAGGTAGCAGAGGAGCCAGTGTCAGAAGGATATGATGTGAGTAACTTGACAAGCCATTAATGGCCAAGGAGATGAAAAGAGCTTATAAGCAAAAGAATGCAACACAGCCTCTAGAAGCTGAAAAGCCAGGAAAGCAGCCCTGTGGACACCTGACCCCTTGATTTAACCCAATATCCATAGCACATTTCTGACCTTCAGAACTGTAAGATAATCAATTTGTGGTGTGTTAAGCCAATAGGTCTGTGGATAATTTGTTATAATAGCGATAGGAAATGATTAGACCTTATAAACCAAGAATATCGTGGACAGAACAAAGGAGTTTAACCATAAGACCTGGAGGTGGTCTGTACCTAGAAAGATACAGATCATTTTATGGCTCCACCATTTACTGGCAAGGTGACCTTTGGCAAGAACCTAATCTCTCTAAACTTAAATATTATTATCTCTGAAATGGCAAGAAGATATCTACCTTATAGTTACCCTCCCCACACCCCCAGTAAATTAGAGTTAATGCAGTGCTTAGTTCTTAATGTCTGAACTTTCATCCCAGCTTTGACCAAGGCTGAGATTCAGGGATGACACTGTACCACTGTGGGTCAAGAAAGTGATTCTGGCAGGCAGTTAAATGTAGAACAAAGGGGAAACTAATGTTTGTAGGAAGCTAGCTTAATATGGGCTTGAGAAGATAGTAGGTGACAAGAAACCCAAAGTGACAGGGCAGAGAGGCAATAACTGGCTCTGAGATTGAAGAAATTAGTTCCAGAGTGCAGAGGCAGGAGTCTCCCAGACAGGAGGATGGCAGCAGGCCTCCAGTAGTTATGGAAGGCTCTCTAAAGGGACCTATGTAGTTTAGACACCTAGGGGCAGCTCAACGAAATTTTTAATTTTGGTTTTGTATTTTTCCATCTCTCTCATTTGGTTCTTTTTCAGTAGGTTTTAACTTTTGATCTTATTTGTAGAGGCATTGCTATAATACCTTTATTTAAGTTGCTTTGAAGTTCTTGGCTACTAAGTCTACCATCTGGGCCTCTTCAAATGAAGTTTTTAGTGCCTTTTTTTCCCCCCTTCCCTGTGTATGGGTCACAGTTTCCTGTTTCTTTGTATGTCTCATAATTTTTGGTTGAAAACTAAACATTTTAGATAAGTAGCTACACTGGATATGAATTCCCCCAGGAATTATTGTTGTTTTGTTAGCTTCATCATTTATTTGCTTAGCAACTTGGCTGAACTAATTCACCATCATTTTGGTTGTACCTGCTTAGAGTGGTATGCCTGTGGGAAGAGGTTTGTAGCACAGAACCGGATAGAGATGGTACGTAAGAGATTGAGTTGTGACTTAAATGCCACAGACTCACTATTCTTACCAAGGTTTAGTAGATAGTCATGAATGAATGTTTCTCTATGTGAAATTCTCTTAGGACAATTTCCAGAGGTTTCACATGATTAAAAAAAATAATTTTCACCAGTCACATTTTTGTTTTGCTGGAGGGTGTCTTCATTGAGCTCCTTGTTATTCCATTCTGGAAGTCTTGCCTCTCTTGTTTTATTATTTTGTTTTTAGTCTACTGTTAATTTGAAGATTTCCTATTGAAATGTGCCCAACTTAGGGATGTGTATCATTGACATCAACTCAATTTATCTTCCAGCAAGAGTCTATATAGTCTCTGAAAAGCAGCAGTTTGAAATCTGGGCTTATATTCGAAACAGTGATTTCCATATGGTGATTGATTATGGCACAAATGTAGGTTATCTTTGGTAAGATCTGACTATAGGTTTGGAGATATGCAGGGTTGGCCCTCCTAGAGGTTTCTGAGGGCCCTCCTAGAGGTTTCTGAGGGCACTTAGCAGAATTGCTTTTCATCTAGTAAGAAAAAAAGATGTTAAATGAGCTAACAAGTTGAACTTTAGTTGTAAAGTAAAAGGCTTGCGTGTCAACTAAAGAAATACAGATAAAGATCAGAAAACAATTGTGGTTAATAGTGTATGCTTTTCAGTATGTTGAAAAACAGGGGAGCCCTGCTAACACCTTGATTTCAGACTTGTTGCATCTGGAACTGTTAGAGAATAAATCTGTGTTGTTACAAGCCACTGGTTTGTGGTATGTGTTGTGGCAGCCTTAGGAAGCCAATAACTACTTATGTCTCATGCTCCTGCTTTTGTGTATTTAATGTATATCTTTTCAATGCAATGTCCATATATTTTGTGTGGCTATATGAACATCTTTGATAAATGCCTAGGCTTATTAGCAAGAAAAGAAATTTTAAATTTCAGTGGCTGTAAAGCAAAGACATCTGCCAACAAAATGCCCTGAACATGCCTGGCCAAATCTGAGGGCAAATAATCTGTCCCAAATGTTCCAGAAGTCTGCTTAGAAATTATACACCCAAACTTGGTCATCATTACCACAGTGCACATTTTGAATTAGTGTAATGATAAAAATTAAGGAAATAGGCATAATCATGTATTACTGTAAGAACGACGAATGGACTCAATGATTGTAAATAGTAATTTTGGCAAAATAGGATAAGAATCATAAAGATGTCACCATTTGCCTTGTTAATAGTACTTTTATGAATGTGTCCCAAAGGAGAACTACAAAAGGAAAAATATTCTATGAAGACATTTTTGTATCTGAAAAACAAGACAAAATAAAAACAAAAACAATTCAAGAATAAAGGTCAGCTGTATCCCACTTATTCATACAATAAATTTTTATTAAACACTCTTCTAAGTGCTGGTTAAAGATTAAATAATAAAAATCATATCCTCAGGAAGCTTAAAACCTTATTCATATTCTTCTAACAGAAACACTCTGAACAGTTAACAGTAGCTCAGTCTAATAACAATTTCCAAGGGGGTGAGAAGAAGGAGTGTTGTGTGTGTGGTTCATGGTGGGGTAGAGTATAGCCCTGTTTCCTGTGAGTGCTTCTCAACTCCTGAGCAAACAAGTTTTTAGTTTTGAGTAGTTTTTAGCTTGAAAAAACTCTTCTGGTGATTTCTGTATACTTTCATAAGGAGGGAGAGATTGAGATCATTCTCTAATAATGTTAAGAGTTAGCATTAATTGAGCACTTACTTTGTGCCAGGTACAACTTCATGTTAACTCATATTAACTCATATTATTCACGAGCTGGGGAATGCAGGCAATTTAGCTCTAGAGCCAATGTTTATAACCTTTCATTGGCTGCCTCTTCTTCCCTGGTGAGTAAAGATGAGTGGATTATATTCAGTGAAACTTAGAAAACTTGTTGAGTAGGAAATATAGTCTAGAAGAAAAAAACAGTAGATCTTGCAAATTGCCTATATAAGAGCAATGTCATAATTATATTAATATAAATAGAATAAGTCAAAAGCAGCTACAGTGAGAGCTGTGTTTTGTTGGGCCTGAGCACAGCCCTGTTGTCAGATACTTGGTACCTTCATCCTGGTAGATTTCAAATCACCAATCTGTATGGTCTGATGAATCTACATGCAATTCCTCATTTATTGATTTATGCTAGAGCCTTGCCATTTGTGATAATTAAAGTTTTGGTTATTGGTTCACTATATAGCTGAATATAATTGAAAATAATCAAAGAGAAACAAGCTCAATTAGCATACAAGTTATATCCATTGTTATTTTTCTCCATGCACATATCAACTTTACTAGCATTCTTTGCAGAATATTGGCCTGTTTATAACCAAAGGAAAGGAGTCCCATGTTATCTCAATATGCTATGTGTGGTCTAATATAATGCTGCATTCTATATCTCTAAAAATCTCCTATATTCTGAAACCTATCTTTTTTAATTCAGCATTTTAATTATTGGGGTTTTATACATTTTATTCAGTTCTTCGCCTTTTCTTACAAAATGTGTGTCAGCTTTTTACTTCACCTTCTTTATAATATAACAAGAGGGTACGATATGTTAGTAATTATTACCCCTCCTCATGTAACTCGTTTGGATAATCATAATAGATATAACAGAACATTTTAGTGTCCAGCCAAGAGAGAAGACATGAAAGCATTAACTAAGATAACTGATGTATACATTATTTGTCTCTAGCATACTAACACCTTCCCTACATAGCTTTTGAGCTACCATCACCTCATTTTTATATTTAATATAGCTGAGACAAAAGGATGTCAAGTGATTTGTTTGTTGTCACTAAACATTAGCTGACATTTGGAAACTAGTTTTTATAGGTCATTTGATAGGGCATGTTATGATTTTTTCTGTTACAAACAATCTAGAAATTCTACGTTGCTTATAAAATTCCAAAATGTGTGGCCAGGTGTTCTTAAATGGGTAAAATTCTCAAATTTGACTGTGAATCAGAATCACCTAGAGGACTTATTAAAATCATAGATTGCTGGACCCCTCCCTTAGAGATTCTGATTCCATAAATTCAATGTAGTGCCTGAAGTTTTATATTTCTTAAGAGCTTCCGGATGATGCTTGTAGATAGTTCTCGGTTTGCTGTTCATGCTTGTAGATAGTTCTCAATTTGCTGTTGGTGTGGGAACAGCAAATTGAGAACTATCTACAAGCATGAACAATAAAGATGTTTATTATTTTAAGTTACAAGAAGAGATAGGACAGCCCCAGCATTGGAAATTAAGGAACTCAAAGATTCTTTATTTTTCAGCCTCACCATCTCATTTCCGTCAGGGTCACGAGATAACTGCTGCAATACCAAGTACTTCAAGAAGTAAGAATGTATAGTGAAAGTAGAAGGACCATCTTTTCTGGCATGCATCTTTTAATCCATGAAGAAACCCTTTCTAGATGACCCTAGCGGACCTCTATTGGCCACAATGATGTGTCATAAACTCAGCCTTTAACCAATCATTAGCAAGGTCAGTAGGATCACCATGCTAGATTTAGATGAATTAATATTTACCTTTGAGTGGAAGATGGGGTCACCTTCTTAGGCACATTGCCAAGAGAGGACAGTGAACACCTCAGACATATTCATTCACCAGCAAGGGAGAGCTGGTGAAAGATATTGGACTGGCAACCAATAACATCTATTCTACTAGACATTAAAGATCTTGTACAGTTTAGCTTGATATTAAAATAAATGCAATATTAAGAAATATGACTCTAAGTGCTTTTATCTGCTACCTAATGAGGATCCCAGTTAGTGGAATATTCCATCCTGTGATAGTTTAATGAAAGTAGGCTACTTTTAGAATAGCATAACTTGTTCCAAAGAAATTGGTTTCTTTCCTTCAGGTGAAAATGTATTGTATTTGACATTTAAAATAACATCTAATCTAACTTATTAGATATAGAGCTTCTAAAGTTTGATTCTCTTGCCAAAGGAGAATTAGAAAGGAACTGCATGCTTAATGAATGGAGTGAGAATGCTTCTAAGGGCAGAGGAAGCGTGAAATGACCAGAGCTTGTCATCCAGAGGCAAGATTTTCTGTTCCACATTCTTCCCTCACCCCACATTGTCCTTTTCCTTGACCTCTGTGAGTTTCTCCCAAATATAACAAAAAGACTAGAAATTTGGATATTAGAATTAGAGGAAAATTCCAACAAAACTTGGAAGGAGAAAATTACAGATAAATTCAATGTATTTATCGCAGATCCATCTGTCCATGAATTCCTGACCGTCTTTGATAAATGTGAGTACTGGTTTCTGTCTCCATGTGTCAGATGACCTGAAGCCCATAGTGGTGAGGTCGAATAAATTCTGGGCCTTAAGAGATGATTTTCACACTGGTGAACTAATATGTTATAATAAAGTAATTTGGAAATGATGAATTTTGAGTATTTATTACCTTTGTTCTTAATATAATTTACTTAATTGCAAGCTTATAGAAATTTATTTTTAATGTAGTCTATTTAGCGGGCTCATAAATTTCCTAAAAATTTACGAGCTAGTGTGAGCCAGCTTCAGTACACCACTGGGTATGTTACACACAGAGAGATTTATTAGAGCTGTTTAAACCAAAGCAAGTGGTATTCTTACTTTTATAGGACCTCCATTTCATTCAAGTTTCTGCTTCTGAAATGAGGTGGTTGTTCTAAATCTATGCCAAATCTACTAGTTGGAGCCCACATCTAAAGGTCTATTTTTGTCAAACCCTGTGCTGGCCCCGTGTTTCCTTGGCTGTTAGTATCCTAAGTAAAAATTATCTGTAATTCAAGCCATAAAATTTCATAACAGGTGACAATATTAAGTCCTACTTAATCCTTCTCCTCATGTGTGCACAAAGTGGATTGACCCAAGGCTATACCTCCCAGTGTTGTGGTCTGGTTTATTGGTCCTTAATCATCATTCAATGCCAGACCAAGCTTCCCTTTTAGTGTAAAGTAAAAACAAGGAGAGAAGAGGGATGAAGTCATTGGTTTGGTTGAAAGAGATCAGAGATTAGTTATGAAAGTATTTTAAAGTAACTTTATGAAAATGATAAGATAAAATTGTTGCTGGCAACCAGTTTAAAAAGAGACTTCAGATTTTTTCCCATTAAATGTCAATTGCCATAGTTCTATATCTTGAGAATCAGAAATTCAGAATATTTTGATATTTAGCTTCTCATTTGATCTTTAAAGAAAGTCAATATGACTCTTATCTGCTTCCTTTTGAGTTTTTGAAATGGATAAATTGTGAGGTCTCTGGGCATCATGGATGAGCTGGAGCACAAGCTTGGAGAAGCAAGTGTATGCAGGGTTTGACAGCAATGCTATATATATGTATACACACACACACACTTATATATGTATGTATATATATATATATATACACACACACACACACACACACACACACATTGTGTATATAGGTGCATACATGTACATATGTGTATACATATATGCTAATAAATAGTATTATATATCTGTATTTTCTGGTTTTCTAGGGTCTAGAGCTTTATGAGAAAGAACTTGAAGTATAACTTACTTTATAGTTCAGAAGAAAGATTTTCCTAATAGATATTTGAAGGGAAGTGGAAATTTTATTGCCAGGGAGGAACAACTCTTATGCAAAATGTAAGCACCGGTAAGAAGGAAGTTTGGCATTCTGGCTTACAGTCAGCTTCAAGATCTACAGATGGAGACAGAGCAGTGATTATAAGTGGATCTGTTCTATGGTCTGCATGCTTCTGTGCTCTGTGAGGAAGAGAGGTGCATTTACAGTGACAAAAGCTCCTCTGGGAAATCTCCTCAAACCTTTAGTGGTATATAGTGAGTTAAATAGCTCACCCCTCCCCCGCCACTAACACACACACATAAGGATAAATCCACCAAATCTTAAAACCTGTGAATTTGACTTTATTTGGGGAAAAAAGGTGGTTTTGAGATATAATTAAGAATTTTGAAATACTTCTGAATTATCCAGATGGGTCCTAAATTTAATAACAATGTTTTTATAAACGATGCAGGTGGGAGAGATACATAGAGAAGATTAAAGTGGACAGTTGAGTGATACTACCACAAGCCAAGGAACACCTGGAGCCACCAGAAGCTGAAAAGCAAAAACGAGTTTTTCCCTAGAGCCTTTGGGGTGTGCATGACCCTGCTAATTCCTGGATTCTGGACTTCTGGCCTCTAAAATTCTGAGGGAAAATTTTTTTTACTGTTATAAGCCATCCAGGTTGTGGTAATTCACAACTGCAGTCCTAGGAAATGAATACAGGAATGAATGACTAAACAAAAAGCTATGGTTTACTGAGGAACCACCTAGCTCTTCTCTGGGATACCATCTCAGAACTGGCCACAAGAGTGGGACATTAAATTTTTACCTAGAGGAAGGGACAGTAGAAATTCAGAGACATAATGATGTGGCTCTATCTGCAGTGGTGGAAAGTGTAAGCACTTTAGGAAGTATTGTAAGCTAAGTACAGTCAGTGTTCTGCCTTGCCTCTCTCGTGTGGAGCCACAGTAATGTGGTCAGTGACGGTGCTAACAAAGTGGTGAGCAGAGCTACTGCAGGAACTGGATGCAATGGATGGTGAGAACACTGGTGAGCCAGTCGATGCCTGGGATTATCTATGAGATGCTCTCCTCCCCATGGCAACCAAACCACACACCAAGGGGAAGGGCTTGGGTCCTGCAAGTTAACAATTAGAACAAAATATTAAAGTAAACACTGTAGGACCCATAAGTTGCAGGGTTCAGAGGGACATTTTGGTCACATATTTTATTTAATAGTGAGTAGAAATAATCACAGTGCTACATTTTTCACATTGCTATGGAAATGAATTATTTATTGCTTTTACTTTTTTTGATTATTGTTGCCTTTATGACAGAACTTATATATCAGTACAGATACTGTGAACACATTTCCAGGTCAAAAAGCTGAAATTATCTCTGACAGTAATGCTGTTCTTTGAGTAATAAGTGGTAGTCAAGATATATCCTTTCAATGACAAAATGCTCGAAATTTCAAATCATTGTGGGAATGGGCAATTCAACATAATACATAAAACTGGCATTGTTTCAGAAAACCCAGATGGTGGAGACAAGGCATTAGCAGCTCTTATTTTCTCAGCTTTGGATAACTGAGACTAGAAAAAAAAAATCAACAATGTGTTTGTTTTTACCAAAATATAATTCTAGTCAAGGTGCTATTAATTGAAAATATAATTAATAACATTCAGGGTGCTATATGTTTCTAACTGAGTTAGAATCACCTGGAGTAAAGATGGGCTCGATGAAGCTTTGAGGATTATATGAATCAGTGCCCTTGCTTTGCCAACATGGAAATTGAGGCAGAAGAAAGTACCTGTCTTAGATGAGTCACCTTAGGAATGGATGCCAAAGGCTGAGATAGAACCTGAACTATCCTTTTCACCCTGCCACAGGCTTCTTATTTGAACACTGACTTCCCTCTGCTGGCAGCATTGTCCTTGGTCCCTTTTTGTAGGCTGCTTATCCTTGACTTCAGCTCTTTCCCAGCTGCTTATCAGAGGCAAAGCTTTAATTGACTCCTTACTACACAGTCAATTTTACTTGAAAGACTAAGCTGAGCAGGCTACTCAATTCCTCAATATTCTCACACATCATGAGCTTTCTTCCTTGGAGGATTGCCAATTCAAAATCAGTCCCTTTAATTACAACTTTTATTATCCTAGAATTATTTATCTTAGACTTAATTTAAACACCTTTTTTGGCCAAAACAAACAAAAACACAAACAAAATAATATGAAGAAGGCTTTAAATAAAGCCCTCAGATTCTTCTCATGACAACTAATACGATTGGTAGTAGGTAGAATCTATGTGGATTATCAGATATATTGTGGAAGAAAGCATGGCATACATGGAAGACATAAGATTTTTGAATCAAGAAGATGTTAATTCATATCTCAGATCAACCACTCTGAGCTCTGGGTTATGTCAATTGAACTTAGGAAATATTTTTTTTCCTATGATAAAATAACAGAATGCAGTTATTAATGGTATTATTTTTTTCTGTGGGTTCATCAAGATAAAATGAGAGAAGGCAGAAAGAAGGGGTGTTGGGTAGGAAAAATGTAGCTCTTACATTGTGGTTTCCATCATTTTTTCTTCCCTGAAACTTCTGGGGCCAATAAGAACAGCATAAGTGCTAGCAGCCTGTGTTGAAAGTAGGCGAATGCTCTTCAAGGTTTCAATGGTCATAATCCAATAGGTCGTAATCCAGATGTAGGCTTCTGGAATCCTATTATCTTCTCTCTTGGGGGGTTCATCATAGTTTTCACTGCCCTGACTGAGCCAGACGCAGAGGCTCTGTCCCAGTGTCTGCTCCAGGAATGAAAAGTCAGAAACAGAAAAGGTTACCAGGAGGTGCTGATTCCTGGCCTACGTTCAGCTCTAAATTTATTGGGAAATACAACCTAAAAAGAGGTGGTTGCAGGAGCCTACCTCCCCTATCAGAAGGCTCTCATTTTCCACAAAGCACACTTTCCTGTGGAGATAGATATGGATGACAGAGAGTAGCTAAAATGGCTAAAAGTCCCTATTATCTCTCTTTCAAATTTTTCATGATTACACGTGGTCTGTAAAAGCTCTAAGTGTTTACATTCTAGAGCTCAGGTAATAATTCCATACTCTACTTCCTACTGACTAGTAATTTGTTTAAAATATATTTAATGGATACCTGCAATGTTCCAGGACAGCCATATCATTCACATAGCTAATAATGATTTTTCTAGTTACTGTCACATTGCCTTTTGTGCTTTTATCATCATCTAACCTTTAACCTTTAACCAGCTCCACTGAATTAACACATTCTTTTTTCAGATTGTTTTTTTGGTTCCCAAGTCTGGGTCTCACTTCCTTGTTCAGTTTTATCTAGAGATCTCGACTTTAGCTGGAGCCTGAGACCCCTATTTAACCAATGAAGGAGTAATTTTATTGTAATTCTCTGTACAGACATGAGCCAAATACATTAGATATTTCTGTGACTGTGGTGGGTTTGACACATAATCATAGCAACTTAAGAATCCCCCTCTCTTCTTTTCCATAATAAAATAAATCAGAGCCCTCTAAATTTTCTCTAATTTTTTTTTTCTGGAATCTCCATCCTGCTCATAAACAGGAAATAGAGCGGGAATAACTATTACAGCTAAAACAACAACACATTTTAAACTTGCCTATTAAAGGTAAATTAGTGCCTTTCAGTTTAAAATATTTTTTTTTGGTAAGCTGTTTCTTCCAGTTTGAGTCATTATTTGATAAACTCAATGTCTTTTTGAAGAACTACCCCAGTCTTTCAAGAGTTTTCTCTCTCTCCCTTTTCTCATGTCATCAGAGTGTAGGAGATATTTTACTCAGCTTCACATCATTGGTTCTGGGGGCCTTCCTTGGGTCCCTGCGTTGACACTGTTCATGGCCTTTCATTGAGGCTTAGCTTATTTTACCTGAATCTCTGGGTGTTGGTATCTGTTCCTGCTGAATCTTCGGGAAACAAGGTCGTTGCTGAATTAACACATTCACCATTGACTGCTCCCTGGCTCCTTACCTCAGCCTCATCAGATACTACTGACCCTATTGTGCTTCCCCTTCCTCTTTTTACTGATTTGTCTAGACCTTAGCCTAGCTGTATGAGCCCCTTGTCCTGCACCACTGTGATCCTTCAGTAGGCATGCTAATTCTCAAATTTTCAGCTACCTTTTGTATTCTTTATACAGTTATGTGAAGATTTCTGAATCTTTACCATGCTGTGAGCAAACAGTAGGGAAAGAGGGAAACAATAATTCTGAACCGTCATCTAGACACTTCATTCCACAAATAACACTCTACTATTCTTGTGACATGTTGGACATGATGGAGGGCAAGCAGAACAGCAATTTAGATGCTCTTGGATTCTCCTTCAAGGTACATGGGATTGTTGATGTTCAGTTTTTGTTATCAGGTATCTATTCCTCTCTGGGCCCATGTTCAGGGCATCAGGGCATTGAGTTCCAGAGAATCAACAACCTTACCCTGATCTTCACAAAATTTCTTTCTAAAATTAATTGTGTCTTCCCTTTAGAGGCCAGAGGGATTTTTTTCTTTTCTTCCTCTGTGACAGGAACTGTGCCTCTATCAAATTCTGTTTTTTTTTCTATAGAATAACAATAAAAAAAAAAAAAACACTGCTCAAACATCCAAGCTTGATTCTTGATGTGTAAAAGTAAGGCTTTGAAATTTAGCAAAGCATTTTGTCTCTAAACAGAGCCATGCTGTGGACTCAAGAAAATATTTTTTTGAAGTTTAAAGCTAAACAATGATTTCTTTATTCTAGGCAGCATCTGACTTCCCTCAGAAATGAAAAAGGCATTAAATCAGAAGCCAAAAGCAACATGATTTATGGGGATGGAAGAATCATTGTTTTAAACATCTCAAAATAGAATGTTCTTTACAAAAGCAAGAATCCCGTTTCTTTTCTGAATGCCTAGTGCTTAGCTCAGCATCTGCTACACAGTAGGCACTCAGTAGATGTGTCTTGGATGAAAGAGTAGTCTCATTAGCTTTTATTGCAATCACACTTTATAGCTCTGGATATCCCAGTTTATGTGAAATCAACTAGAGGATGTCTATGAATGAATGAAGCATATCTGTACAGAACCCGATTGATGTGTCTCCCCACATTTACTCAGTCTCATCTAATCCCATGGGCCTAGGCTGCTGTCACCTTACTCCTTACATAGTGGTTCTTCATGTGAAGTTTTTGGATAAGCAATATCTGCATTGCCTGAGAGACTGTCATTAATGCAAAATAACAAAGTGAGTGCTCTAGACCTAGTGAATCAGCAACTGTGAAGTGGGGCCCAGCAATTTAAGTTTTAATCCCTCTAGATGATTTTGATGTGTGCTAAAATTTGAGAACCACTTCCCTAACTTCTGTCTTGCTCGCCCTCCTCCAGGGATGAGGGCTGGGATTTATTGTTGCTTCCACTGAACCCACCTGGAAAGATCCTTGGCTCTCCATACCAAGATTCTGTTGGACCAGATGCTCAGAGGTTCTGGCTTCCCAGAAAGACCAGGTAACACTCCCAAAAAGTGCCCAGGGAGTTAATGCATTGCAGACATACTGAGGTGATTGAGAATATGTGAAAACTCAAGCCAATGAACTTGATCTTCCTGTATTTGCAGTTGAGATGAATTTAAGGCTATCTGAGGGTGAATGTATGGCCTGAGACCCACATCAAAGTTGAGACTTCAGTAAGACATCATTTCATAATGGATACTGTCTACCTGGCTTCTTATCCCTGATGACCAGTCTTATTGTTTTTGTAAGTGAAGCCAATAAAATTCTGAAATACGCCACTAATATCTTAAATCAAGACTTTTTAAAGACAATAATAGGACTTTGAGTCACGAAAGTTATATGTGGAATGTATAAAGTAAAGTTCACCTAGGAGTTCAGGTAAGCACAATTATAAATTATATACAATCAACTCCCCCAACATGTAGTATGAATCTGATGTTAAATTTTGAGTGCATTTTCAGTAAAGAACTGGTGAAAACCTTAGAGAACTATTTTGGCCTTGCAGCTATTTTTTTCTTGTTCTGATTTGTAGTTATTCAATGAGTCTCTTCTAAGTCCCGTCTGCTCCAAGTCCCAAGATGTCTGTGTTTGAGTGGCTTCCTACCACATCCTAATCGAAGAGACATTTCAGTACTTTGTCAGCAATTTTCAAAGTTCATGTCAATAACATAGCAGCATCACGATTATGTGTGCATAGCCTGCTTCTCCGATTAGTATCTACTGTAAATTTCAATTAAGTTCTGGAACTTAAGGAAGTTTGCTTTTCTAATGGTTGTCATCTGTTCCTCTGAGGACTTTTCTCTCTGAGGGTTTTATCATAGTTTGTTCACTCACTTTGTTCTGGATGCTAGCATTTCTGAAATTGGTCCCTCTGTGTTGAATAACAGTGGTTTTTCCTTTGATGGAAAAACGCTTTTCAATGTGACATGATTATTAAAGGGTTTCTCTCTGCCCCTGAAGTCATTTCCTAATAATTTTTATGTTATTGTCAAATATCTCGCACCTCACATTTCCATACAAAATATTTTTGTTTAACTTTTCTTATGTATGACCATGTAAAATCACCAGAGGAGTAATTTCATTGGTAGCACGGGAAGATATCTGTTGAAAACAGAACTGTAAATAGGATGATGGACCTTCAATGAGAAAAGTAGTAGTTTGGGTAGGAAGCTGAGGAGTCAGTGCACATCTGTCAAGAAGACCGAAGTCCAGATTAAGACTGAATGGCATGGATAGAATGAACTTTGCGTGCATAGTTTAATTAACCTCTTTAGTGAAACTGTGATCCTTACGAACTGAGAACAAGACAGTAGAAGATCAGATGGTCTGAAGGAAGACATGGAGACCTATTGAAGGTTACAGGGACTGAGTTGGTCTTTCTGAACCCAGAATTGGGAAGAAGTTAAGAACAGCTAAGAAGAGACCAGTTGGGTAGAAGAGTAGAATTAGCAGAAGCTGAGTGAGGATTAGAATGAGTTCATATAACCGTAAATCTCTTTAAAACCCTTTGATATACCTTGTTACTAAATATAGGGTTCTCAACCTTTGGAAAATCACTCTTGTTAAAAATTCCTAGTGTGCATCACAGAGATTCTGATTATGTATTTCTGGGATCAGGTCTAGAAGTCTCATATTTATCTAGTGTGGAAATCTAGTGATTTCCCACATTTTTAGAAACATTAACCTTCAGGTTAAAGTCCAAATGTCTGCCCATAAAAATGAATGTTCTCAAAGGTTTTTCAAGGCTGTTTAAGCATTTGTTCTTTGAAGTAATTTTTAATATTACCAAGATTGAAACTCTTGTGTATGTAACACTGCATTCCACAGCATTATTACAGAGCTTTTGGAACATAGGGACAGCTTCTCATTTATATTTCTGTCCTCTTCTACAAGATAGGGAGCGGGTTGAAGACAAGGATTGTTGCTTGCCTCGGATTTTCCAATGCTTAGCACAGGGCTTAGTGTAAAATAAGCTTTCAAAAATCAGTTTTACTAAGAAGTAAAAGCTAGTCCCATCGCAATGGAGGAACAGCTATTGCTAACTAATATTAAAGAATCAATACCCTCCCCCGCAAATTACCAAATTATACTATATTGTTGCCATTGCTTTTCATTCTTATGATATTGCTTTCTGGCTTTGGTACGAAGATAATCTTGGCCTCATAAACAGGAAATATTCATGCCTATGTTTTCTGAGAGTTTGTATCTGATCGATATCCTTTTTCACATACATATTTGATAAAATTCACCAGTAAAGTCATCTGGGCCTTGATTTTTCTTTGTGGCAAGATTTTTTATTACTAATTTATTTTATTACTATATAGCTCTATTAAGATATTGTAGCTTTTCTTGAGTCTGGTTTAGTAATTTCTGTCTTTCTAGAAATTATTCCATTTTATGTAAGCCATCAATGTATTATTATAGTTTTTCATGATATTCCCTTGTAACCCTTTAACTTTATGTTCTATAGTGATATACCTTGTTTATTGCTAATATGAGTAATTTGTATTATCTTTTTCTTGATGAGTTTAGGTAAAGTTTGATTAATTTTGCTTTTCAAATAACTAAATTTTGATTTCATTGTTTTCTTGTTTTCTATTTCCTATCTTAATGATTTTTGTCTGCTCTTAATTATTTTCTTCTACTTATCTTGACTTTGATTTTCTTATTTTTCTAGATTCTTAAAAAGCAAGCCTAGATTATTGATTTTATATCTTTCTTCTATTCTAATATAAGGGTTTAAAGAGATAAAATTTTCTAATACAGAATTAACTGCATTTCATAAATATTGATATGTTTTGTTTCTATTTAGTTGAGTTGACATTTAATTTGATAGTTGAAAATTTCCCTTTTTATTTCTTCTTTTATCTATTGGTAATTTTCAGTTATCTTATTTAGTTTCTAAATAGTTGAGAATTTCCAAGAGTTAGTATCGTAGTCAGATAACATTCTTTGATATAAATCCTCTTTAAAATACTGTGACTTATGTTATGGCCTAGATTATGGTCTACCCTAGAGAATAGTTGATGAATGCTTAAAGGTAGTATGCAAAATGTGTTCTGTTGTCGTTGAAGAGTTAAATATATGTCAATTAAGTTATGTTGGGTGGTGATGTTATTCAAGTCTTCTATAGCTTCACTAATTTTTCTATCTAGTTGTTTATAGTAGGTGTTTTTATTGAGGAGTAGCTCACAGAAATATTAATTAGATTCTTTTCCCATAAGAAATCAAGATCTCTTTGATGATTCAGGGTATAAACTAATAGGAAAGGAAAGATATCTTTAAAATTACTTTGTTGAAAGTTCCTTACACCTCAGTTAAAATTATACATGGATTAAAAATTTATTTTTAGGTAAATTATTTTAAGCTGGTTTTTGTTCATAGGGGAAACAAGATATTTTTTGGCTTTATGGGAAATGGAAATATGAATGTATATACATTGCAGACATGTGTCATGAGATGTCAGCTTGTCTAGGCTATAGTAATCAAACACTAATCTAGGTATTGTGAATGTGTTTTGTAGACATGACTAACATCTATAATTAATTTTCTTTAAGTAAGGGAGATTACCCTTGATAATATGAGCTCATCCAATCAGTTGAAGGCTTTCAGAGCAAAAACAGGTTTCTCAGAGTAATAAGAAATTTCACTTCATGACTGCAGCATCAACTGCTGCCTGAATTTCCAGACCACCAGCCTGCCCTACAGATTTTAAACTCTTTGTGTGAACCAATATTTTAAAATCTCTCTATGAATATACAAATATCATATAATATGTAATATGTATTAAATGTCTATAAATACACACATATACATTTTTATATAATCTCCTATTCTGTTTCTCTGGAGAACCCTGACTGATACATTTGGTCACTTCTTAACTCTCCATCCAGTCCCATTGTATTCCACTTCACTCTTAAAAAACAAACAAATATACAAACAAAAACTTTATTTCAGTATAACTTAATTGTATTAAATGCACACATTTTTGTATATGGTTCAATTAATTTTGACAAGTTATATACTTGTATAATTATACCTGTTGATATAAGAAATGTCCGAACCTATAGAGAATTTTTATGAGTTTACCTGAGCCAAACTGACAACATACTGGGAAGCAAGATCTCAGATGTTTGGGAGAAGGACAGTTTCGCAGTTTCTTTACATTTGGGATTAAGGAGGGAACATATGGAAGATTATATGAATGTGGGAGAAAGCAAGGCAGGGAAATTTCTGTGATTGGATTATAGGATAGTTAACAAGATTATGCGCTCTCTTGAGGGTGGTTACACTTCTGAGAAGTCTGAAAAAGTCATTTCAAGGCTGTGTTAACCTAGATACGCAAAGACAATAATAGACAGAGTTTATTTAAGGCAAAGGTAATCTTTTGCTAGGGAATTATAGGCCTGAGGCATGACTACCCCCCAGGAATTGCCCTGTTAGGAATTTATGATCATATCACCCTGTCAGGGTACTTTTGGTTACATTTTTTATCGACCCCTTTTTATGTCTACATACCCCACTCAGGATACAGATACTTTATTCTTGAATATGGCAGATCATTACAATAATAAAAGCACAGCATATCCATATTTATGGGATGCAACTGAAACAGCACTCACAGTGTAAGATAGCAGCGCAAAGGGCATGGACACAGTGCTGCCACTTCTCCCAGTAACTGATAAGGGTTCATTCGTCCCAGCTCCTGGAAACCAGGCTGGTTTTGAGTCTTACTGTAACAGAAGTGATGAAAGTGATGTGAGAATGAAGCTTTTTGCAACTTCTGCCTTTACATACTTGAAATCCTGAAACTACCATGCCCTGAGAAAGCCTAGTCTATCCTATTGAATGATGAAAGTTGCACAGAAAAGAAAAATGAGCCAACACAACCAATAGCCAGACAGACTGCCAGACAGATGTGTGGGGCTGTGTTGGACCTTGAGCCTTGCTGACCCTGTATCTCAGAGGATAGCCAAAGATTTTTGTGAATGACCTGATAGTGAATAATTTAGGTTTAATGGTTTCTCCACTAAACCTGATACTACAATGTGTATTAAGTGTTCCTCCTCGGTGCTCCTATTAACCCTACTCTATCATTTTCACTATGTAATATATGTGCCCAGGTCAATGATCACATTTATTTGGTTTATAATTGCACTTGAGTATCTAGCATAACTTTCTGGCACATGATAGGCAAACAGTACATGTTTGTGAATAAATGCATACATGAATGAATGAATACTCTTTGAAAAAACTAAAGATGCTTTTTAAAGGGGAGGAATTAATTTAAACTCTCTGGTTTCATGAGGTAGATGGAAATTTGAAAAGCTGGATACTTAACTTGGTCTCTTATTAGGTTATAAGGTTATAATCCCAAAACATTTTCTGCTTTTAAGGATATTAAAAAGTAGAAGCAGATAAAGCTAGAAGCAGGTAGTACTACTAATACTACTAGCAATAACAGGAACAACAGAAACAACAACCATAGCAAAAAAAATTGCTGAATTTGGTTTTTTGAATAGATTTTAAATTTCAAATGGTACAAATAGAAAATTGCCTTTATTTTCCTCCAAAAAGACCTTCAAACATTCTTTGTTGGGTCATATCCCAGTCCCTGGGCAATTTTTTTTTTTTTTGCAGGGGGTGTAGCTCTCATTAAAAAGCTGAAGCCAGTCAGCAATAGAGACCAACACGATTTTAACTGCTAGATGAGAGATTCTGACTCCATTTAATATGAGATGTCAAAATTTATAAAGTTGCATTAAACATAAATTTACTGGGCTATGAATATACAAAGGTTAATAAGAAAAATATGTTAACTTGTGTTCAAGAAAATGAAGAGTGCTGTGGTATAAGTGTGTGTATACATTGCCATAACAGCAGAGAGAACAGGTCACCTATCCAGACTCAGGGTGTGGTTAGAAGAAATGCTTGTCTTGAGTCTTGAAAGTTACGAGAGGAGAAAGTATGAGGAGGAATTCCTAGTATAAAAACATGGGCCAAAGGATTGAAATGTGAAAAAGCGGCTTCATGCATTGATACATTAATTTTTCATTATTTAAGAAAGTAAAAAGGGAAAGTATCATTTTAGAGTTGGAAGCAATCCTGGAATTAATTTAGTATAATTTTCTCATCAAATTAAAGAATTCTTACTCCAAAAGCCCTAGCATATTACTCTATGCAGCATTCTCCCTGTTATTTCTCTAAGGGTAACTGATATTCTAAAAATGAAAAAGAACCAAATATGATAAGAAAAACTCCAGTCCCAGAACATATTGCTCAGGAGCTGTGCTTTTTTCTTTTTCTTTTTTTCTTTTTTTGTATTCCTCATGGTGCACAGAACTTTCCTTGTAGTGATGTAGGTACTGTCTATATAGGAGCTTACTGCAAGACTGGCACCCTGGAGAAGTTCAATACAAAAAGCAATCTTTTCAATGACTACATGGAAATGCAGCCTTGCTCAGTTTTTCTGACAATTATTGATGTTGATGGACATGCTAATTAAATGCGCAAGGAAGTTGAGGCAATCAGGACCTTTATAGCTTGGGCAATGTGAGGGAAAGCCAGGAGCTTTTTGTAAGGGTGGTTGCAGAATGATAGGCTTTCAGTAATACTTACTTACCAAGTAAGGCAAAGGGCAAAGGATAATCTTAATGGGGGTAAATCCTGAAGATACAAGACACAACTAGCCAATTATATAAATAATTTTATTTTATATACACCAGAATGTTAGCAAGTAGCTTAGATGTATCAACATTTTGAGGTAATATGATATTTATAAAATAATCCAATTTCTTTTTTCTTATGGGCGAGAAACTGTATCTCAGAACATTTTGCCCTTCCTTGAGTTGTCCTGAGAGTTGGTTCACTCCATAAATTTTACTGGTCAGCAGGTGGTCCTTCCAACTTGATTAAGCAGATAGGCCCAGCCCATAATACAGACTTATTTCTAAGCCAAAGCTTCCATACACACAGAAAAGTCTATTGTCCTTTGTTAAAACAACAGAGAAAGAAAAGAACACACTTCAAAGGGCTTATGTTATCTGCTTCCAGAATATTTGCCTATACAATGCATATGTTCTACCTAATAGACCTAATTGGTTTAACTTATATTTTGTTTTATAGTAAGAGGACCTCGATATTCTCAGAATAGTACTAACATTTTTAAAGAGAGACTAAGAAAAATGAAGTCATTTTGATACCCCATAAGCAGGATTTAGTGTAAAGCTATTTTCATTTTTGTTCCCTTATGAATCTACATCTCAAACTCAACAAAAATGTGGTACTACCATATGTGTTTGACTATGACAATATCCTGAGCATAAGGAAATTTACTCTTTTCTAGTAAGAGGATTAACAGAGAGTATTAATCCAACCATATTTATTCATTCATAAATAGTTACAAATTACCCACCATATGCCAATCACTGTGTGATGCACATGGGATCCAACAGTAAACAAAGCACAAATATCTCTGCTCTCATAGAAATGTAACCTTTAAGTGATTAGGTGGAATCATTACATTAGTGTAATATTTCATTCTCTTAGTCACATGTGCATAATTGGAATTGCAGCATTGATAACATCAATTTGTTTTCCAATCTCACATTTTAAGAAAAATTCAAACTTTTACATGTAATTTTTATGGCAATTTTAAAGATAATCATTTTTTTATTTATGTAGCAGAATAAAAATATGGTTATCACTGTTATTTAAATTACGATAAGGATACTATGCCATAAAAATCCATATGTACAACAGTAGCGTTATAGTTTTCTTTCTTCCTGTGATAGATATATATGGTTTCCAGAAAGTAACTACTTATTATGATGCCTTTTAAAGTGATTGTTGAAAGACTTCGTTATCATTATACCCCATGATGTAATGATGATTTCATATCTCTAGGAATAATTACTAAACTTATATAAACTTTTTAAATCTCTTTTTACTACTGATTCTGTCAAGTGACCTCTACAAACATTAAAATTACCATTGATTGGTGTTATGGTAATGTATCTTTCCTGAACAGTTTTGTTCTTTAAAAATCAACTGAGAAATTTCCCCAAGTACTATTACAGCTTTATAAAGACTTTGCCAATGGAGAATTTTTGAGAAAAAATAATTCACTCTGTATTTAGGCCTATATGGTAGAACTACCCATACTTATGATTGTAAGTTCTCTGTGAATCTTCTATTTCTTCCAAACTCTTCCTTTGGGACCCTTGTTATAGAGGTGATTAAAAAGATAGTGCCTTATTGGTTTCTGTGCCTTTATAGTAATTCTATTTTTTTTAATAGAGAAGCCTAGAGCTATCTTCATCTGTGCATGGTGAATAATAATTCTAGAGGCCAATCATTGCTCACATTCAGTGAGTTTGAGGGGCTTCTACCTCACTAAGCTTTCCTGTAGATTTGGCTCAGAGACAGTCAGGGTCAATAACAGCCATGCAGCAGAAGAGGACCTAGATTATGTACAGTTGCTGGAGATACTGTTTGCAATATAAAGCATGCTCAGGGTTGTTCCATCCACAGATGTTTATTGAGCATCTAGTGGAAATGATTGAAAGAATTCTGAGTACCTCAACCAGTGTGTTCCAAACCTGAGTTTACTCTCATTTATGCTCCTCAGCTTTAACAGAAGCAATTGTCATAGTTTTTTTTTTTTTAAGGATTTTAAAGCCATGTAAAGTAAGTGTCTATCACAATATTAAGTTGTTTCAGGACTCAATTACAAAGCCAAAGACTGAGTGACATATTTTTGTGAACCATCAATATGATGGTTTATCTATCATGGCATGAATGTGATGGAATTAGTCTTCAAACAGCTATTCTTTTTGACAGGTGACTTTGCTTGATTAACACATGGTTATAGGAAAATCCCATGATCACCACTGTCAAAAACAAACATTATTATGTCTATGATTTTGAATGCTCTAAACATTATTAATTTGCAAAGAGAATGGGGGCATTGTTTTTAAAAATATGTGCCTTCTCTCTTATCTCAGTATACAGTGACCCATAAATAATCATTGTCAAAATATATTATCAAGTTGCTGAGATGTTATGACATCTTATTTTTTTACAATAAAAATTTTGCATATATTTTCTTTGATAAATATATGTTGCTTCATGTACAAAAACATACAATTCTATATTTCATAGAACTATTAAATATATTATTTAAACTGTTATGCAGATTAAAGTTCATAATACAAAATAAAAGTAAAAATTTTCCTCCAAGTCAAAGAACTGATAAATTGTCTTATAATTTATCCTTGTGAGATAGTTTGCTTTGAACCAATAGCCTATTTTCAAGGCTTCTTATGAATATAAAATTATGTCACATGTTTTGCACAAATTAGATTTCTTTTGCATATTTTGAATTAGTCTGGAAATTTTATATTATTCTCTCATAATCTTATGAAATAAAAAATAATAATGGCCATAATTCAATAGAGCAATACGAAATGACTGTGAAAAGTAGTATAGAACTTTGCCTCATATCAGTTTGTTAAAAAGAGAATTAACTGAACAAACTAAAAAGTTTTAGGATTATAAGAGAAAATTAAATTTTGTACTTCTTGGAGGGACAGTGCCAACAGATGAAGATTACACAGCAGAGAAATGAATGTTAAGTGAATGTAGTGAAATTATATTTATTTCCTCAGGGCCCATAAAAAACACTCTGGTTAGCTTCAAAGAGAAACCTGAGGTTTATTTTCTAAACTCATAATGGAGGCTGTGATTGCCAGGCTTAAACCAAAGCCTTTGCCAGCACTGCAGTTGCCTGAGGACAAAGTTGGGGTCCTGTGGTTTTGACAGTTGGGCCCCAGTAGGCTTCTCCAACATGGCAATGATGAGTCAGGCTGACCTGGGTGTAAATCGTGTGTCCTGCCCTGACACTGAAATCAGAAAAAAATTCTTTTTCCTCTGACTTCTTATAACCATAGCATGGAGTGTCTGCTGCAGTGATATAACATCCTACCTTGAGTTAAGGTATTCCAGTTCTTATGTTATTTCTCCCACTAGACTGTACTAGCCTTGTTCCTTGCTGTGACTATCAGTATCATTCATCCAGGGCCTTCCACACGGTATGTACTCCAGAGATGTGGACTGAAGAAATCTGAGAAATAAAGGTGCCTTTTGAGAACAATACAACCCAACAACCAACCAACCAGAGGAAAATTAAAAGGCTGTGTAGACTATAGAAGTTAAGTTATAGAAAGCTATTGAGTTAGAAGTTGCTGTTCAGATTTTACTCACTTCTTCCATGATTGACTTGGTGTATGGAGAAGCAATGCAGCAGGTTAAGAGACGCCCTCTAAGTCTATCTTTCTTTTTAAAACCAACTTCTGTCCTTTGAATCCAAAGTATTTAAGTAAGCTAATGTCTGATGCTTTGGGAATAAATGATTATACCATATTTCCCAATCTTGCCTGATGGTAACAATCTGCTAGGTAGGTCCTTGCCTCTCCAAGTGTGGTCCTTTTACCAGTAGCTGCAGTGTCTGTTGAGAGCTTGCTAGAAATGCAGACTTTCTGTGAGACCTCAGACTTCTTGAATCAGAGTCTATATCTTAACAAGTTCCCCAGTTGATTAGTTTGTGTATTAAAATTTAAGGGGTATTGACCTTGGATATTTGTTCAAAATGCTGATTCCCAGGCCATTTCCAACAGATTCTGATAAACTAGAGAGTTTCTGAAAACCCCTATTTTTGGCACCAGTGACTTTTTTTTTAATTATAAAGTAAATTTACAAAATACCAAATTAGTTCAACTAGGGACAGAATGTTTTAAATGATGACCTAACAAGTTTACTTCTCCTTATGCAGTTCTAGGTGTTCTGTAGGTAGGAAAAAATATCTGTTAAGGGATTCTTGGGCCCACAATAATCATCTACAGTTAGAGTGCTCCATATTTTTGAAGAGCAAAAGTGTGCTTAGAAAATACACTTTATTATTTTTTTTAACTTCAACTCTTTTTGATGGAAATATTCAGCCACTACATTTTATGCTTCCTTACTTTGGCAACAGAATTCATGCTTTAAGGATGATGTCATCAGTTTGTGTATATTTGTGCAATGATGTATAAAGTGGAGCATCCTGGGGCTGTGTACTGATGGTTACTCATACAGGTAGAAGGTATATTATAGGTATACGGTGTGTGCACAACTTAATATATGCATATATCTTTTATATGTGTTTTATGTGTACACTTTGACACTTATGCATGTGAATGTATATCAACACACTGTTTACTAAAATGATCATTATACCCAAAGCCTCAGAGGAAGAGATGGCTTTACAGCCAGATATTTTTTTCTTCCAGATTCTAAAGTTATTTAAAACTATAATGATTAATTTATTTAGTGAGACCTATTGTCAAAATAATAAAGGATAGATCTGAATCAAATACACTGTGAATTTTCTCTCAGCATTTGCCTCAGTGAGGATAATTTGCTTCAAAGCAATTCAGTGGTACTGAGGTGAATAGAAGTTCTGGTAAAGCAGAGGCCTTCATGGGAAGAATGTTTGGAACTAAAAAGCAGTCAGTATAGAGAATATACCAGAAGATCTGCTTTTATAAAAGTAATGACCTGACAAACAGACTTTGTGCTGAGAATGAGTCCCGTTAGGCCAGCAAGAAAGGCCAAATAGTGAAATAGGACGAATAGTGACAAATAGAAAACAGAGCCAAATAGTGAGTATAAACAAAATTCTCCTTCACCTGCTTTGTGAAATTTTGTGTTCTCCAGCCTGCACTTGTCCTGTTATCAGAGGCAGCCTCAGTGGGATTTTAGAAGTGTTCTTTTTGAGTTTATAGTTTGAATACTGATGATTTAGGCTTAATATAGAAGAATGCCTTAAACTTTCCTATTTCCTATAAAACACATCTTTTTTATCTACATGCAGTACTACTTGTCTGTATGATACATTCTCTGTTTACTCATAAACATGCCTTCATTATTATGTGATTGCCTTTGTATATAAATCTTAATACTTTAATTCCTTTCAGTAGGGGCTGTATTTAAATATCATATGTACTACTTATGAAGTATCTGGTGTTTCAGTATACTTTGTCTAGATGTAATAAAATGGAGATACACCATCAGACAGTTTACAATTCATTCCATAAATATTTATTCAGTATCTACCATATAATGTGAATTGACTTAAGTGGTGGGGATACAGAGGTGATCCCCTCTCTTAGCTTAATTTTAATGGTGAGGGCAAATAAGTAGACCACAGAGATAAATAGTCTGAAGGAGAGGGAGTATTTGCAACTAACCCAGAGATGTGAATAAAGGAAAATATCCAGAGGAAGTGATCTCTAAGCAGAAGTTTAGGAGTCAGAGAATAGAAGGTGGGAGGAGAGAGTCCCAGGCAAAGGGAAGAGCACGAAAAGTTTCCTGCGCTAGCGAGAGCATGGAAAGTTTAAAGACCTAAAAGAAGTTCAGTGTGCCTGAGTGTGCATCCTAGAGTAACAGCCCCTGGCATGGTATGCTGTTTAAATTTTACTAAGCACTTTCCCATTATTTCTAGCTAATTGCTCACAACAACCTCAGCTGACATATAGGTAAGGTCAATAGGGATGAAGAAAGTTCTTGGCTCAAAGTTACAACTGAACCTCAACCTTCTCATGCTGGATTCACATTCCCTTCTATCATAAATGTATGCATTCTAATATACTGACATTCAATGTATATAAACTTTTATGTCATTCTCAGAGTTCAAAATAATCCAGTTCTTCCAGCAGTTATCTATTTTATCTGAGACAGCATCTCGTTGTTTATTCATATATATGTATGTATGTGTACATACATATACATATATATGTATATGTGTATATGTGTGTATGTGTGTATGTATATATACACATATGTGTGTGTGTATATATATATCTATATATATAAGTATATATAGATATATAGATATATTTTAAGAGATTTTGAGACACTGAAACCTCTGGAGAGACACCTAGAGAGATTAACTTGGAACTGATAACAATTAAAATCCAAATGATAAAAAAGATGCTTTACTGGGTCACAAATCTCACAGAAAAGTACAGATTTAATGGATGTCAGAAAAGAGCAGCATGTTAGCAATTATTTTTTGGGGGGGCTCTTATCCTAGTAATAACTTTAAAGAACTATCAGTTCTAGAGTTTTATTTAGCAAATAACAGTTTAAAACAGTGAAATCTATTGGAAAATACACAGGTGTTCAAACACTTCTACTTACTTGCCACAAGGAGATTACGTTCTTTGGGCCTCAGTTTCTTTATATGTAACAAAAATCTATTTTCTAAAATTTTTGTGAGGATTAAATTAGTGAAAAGTAACCATTTTATAGTCATATAAAACTCTAGTCACTGAGTGAAAATTTATTGAATTTGTTCAATTCTTATTGAATCACTTTTTATCTCCTTAAATACTAAGGAGAATTGAGACATTTTTATCAAGGCATTTTGTGAACTGTAAATTGTTATTCAGGTGTATCTAGAACATAGCCCAGCAAATGGAAGATGCTAAAATATCTTAGGTGAATGAGTTCACCATTAACATGAGGGCAAATCAAAGATCTGGAAATTTAAAACATTAATTGGAAAAGAAAGCATCCTAGTAAAAGAGTGATATGGGTACATAGAGATTTCTTACCTAATTGGGACAAGAAAAATAACCAAAAACTTGAAAATAAAGAAAGGACTGTGTATGTTCTTAATATCATACCTGAGCATTGTTTAACAAGCCTACACAAGGATTATTTAATTTTCTAGGATAATGTAGATTTGTTTTGCTATTTATTATTGAATATGGCCCAGACCTTGCAAAATTACATGTTAACCTGTAGCTTTTTGTCTCATAGAGAAGCAAATGATTTCTGGTACAGATGCAGATGCATCGGTAACCCCAGTGGTCATGCTTTTTTTCGCCCTGTAGAACATTAACCTGTTTTTCCTCTGAGCAAAACTTTTCCAGTAGATTTTCTCTGACAGGCTGTATAAACCTCTGTTTCTCAAATGCTGTTTGAATCAGATTACCACCCTATAGGCTCCCTCACTTGTGAAATAAATAAATCTTTGACTTACATATTGTACAGTTGTAGAATGCTTTTAACATTTTGGAAATGAAACCTGTCAATTTTAAAGAAAATTTACTTACAGTCATGGATTTTCATGGATAATGGGGGACAAAGAGAAAAGGACATATTTAAAGGCTCAACTATTAAACATTCTTTGTAAGTGAGGGTGAGAAAAGACACGAACCATTGCCTTACTTGTGAGACCGGCTTTATATACCTAGTAGAATGATGAAATAAAAATCTTCTTTTAAAAGAAGTACTAAATTAACAATTACTTTGACATAATAGTAAAAACTAAGCAAGTGAGAATATATTAATTGCTGCTTAAAATAATATAACTATTCTAGTTATTATATGTAATGGAGTGCACTATGGAGATTTCCCTTTTTATTTTTGTCCATTTGTTTTCCTTTGTTCTGTGGAGAGGGACCAGAAAATTTCAATCTAAATGGAGTCAGGGGATTCCAAATGGCACAGAAGCTTGGAAGCATTTATAATTACTACCATGAGGAGGTGTCCAGGAAGTCATTTTTTCAAGAAGGACTGCTAACCTGATATTTTGGATATATTCTGAAGGAAGCAGCCTCATTATTTTAGGAAGAGATTGGGAGTGGGAAGGTATATGTGTTTTTAAGCTCTGGGTTTGTGGCTATGTGATTACTTAGCTCACTCTGACCAAGAATTTCATAGTGGTATGTGCAAGGCTGGGACAATCCATGGAAGACCATCTCAACATGGTGGACCTGTGTGAGTGATGATGTCAGACCCTGTGGTTCTAACAGGCATCTAAGAACCAAAGTTTCACTTTGTCTCTGGCTCCATCTTTCAGACCAAGCACTAGTCTGTGGATAGTGCACCCCCTTGTGGTTGCATCATGAGATGCATTCTAATCCCTCTAAGAGCCTTCTTTTTTTTAAGTCTCTCAGAATCTGTGAACTCATGCTCTGGTCAGACTTAGCACGTAACAAGGACTGGGGATAAGATAATGGGGAGTAGTGGGAGGTTAGAGAAATGTACTTGTCGTATTTATTCTGTAAGAGATCAGAATACTGAGAATGAATGAAAACTTAACAAAAATTTGGTCAAAAGATAAATGAATTATAAGAAAATTAATGCAAGATATGTGAGAGTGTGTGTGTGTGCGTGTGTACAAGAGAGAGAGAGAGAGAAAGAGAGAAAGAGAGAAAGAGAGAGAGAGAAAGAGAGAAAGAGAGAAAGAGAAAGAGAGAAGGAAGGAGAGGGAGGGAGGGAGAGAGGCTGTAGCTTTCCAGGTTAAATGATATTTAATAAGATAAAGGCTAACTCCTTGATCCAGGATATTTCGTATTTATGACAATAATATGTTGGTATTAATTAGTATTAAAGGAGGAGCAGAACCTTCACATTTAACTTTAAAATCATGAAAATATTAAGGCTTGTATTAATTTTCCATCACTACAAATTACCATCAATTCGATGATTTAAAACAGCAGAAATTTATTTAAAATCTTACAGTGCTGGAGATTGGAAGTAGATTGGAAGATGAGCCTGTCAGAAAGAGATGTCTCCAAGTACATTTTAGAATATCCTTCTAGGTATTCTGATAAGCCTACAAGCATTTAGCAATATCTGTTTATTTAGATAAATGAGATTATCCTTTATCCA
This sequence comes from Macroglossus sobrinus, assembly GCA_004027375.1. Classification (NCBI taxonomy): domain Eukaryota; kingdom Metazoa; phylum Chordata; class Mammalia; order Chiroptera; family Pteropodidae; genus Macroglossus; species Macroglossus sobrinus. The sequence continues at coordinate 359,677 of PVKZ01001588.1, forward strand.
CATCAATAAATACATGTCTGCATCATGATTTTTAATTGCTTTTTCAGAATTGCCTTGTATGATGTATCATTTAAATCTTATTTTGGACATTTCATATGATTCTCATCTTCCTTTTCAAAAAAAGCATACTTTAATTGAAAACATAAATTCATGTATTAGTTTTGTACATACTTATTTTATATATTTCCTGTTGATTACCTTAGGATAAATTCTAGGCATAGATTAAATGGTAACAGGTATCAATTTATATTTGTTCTTTTTTTCTTGAGGATATATGTGAATAACACAGTTAATAAGCTCGGAGATTAGAGATATTATTATGATAACAGTGGATAATTTAAAATATACTGTA